>VZRV01007879.1:0-86268 GCA_013398115.1 Falcunculus frontatus | reverse complement strand
CTGGGAGGGTGGGGAGGGGCTGGAATGGAATTCCCAGAGAAGCTGTGGCTGCTCCTGGATCCCTGGAAGTGTCCAAGGCCAGGCTGGAGGGGACTTGGAGCAGCCTGGGATGGTGGGAGGTCTCCCTGCCCATGGAACTGGACAAACTTTAAGTTCCCTTCCCACCCAAACCATTCTGTGATTTTAGTAGGATTTGGGCAGAGTCTTAAAATGCTGCTTTTGCCCTCTCTGGGCTCATTCCCATATCCCAGGCAGGGATAATAATGAACCTTGGCAATTTTGGAATCCTGGAGCTGACCAGCTGCACTCACACCTCGGAGCCCATCCCTGTGGAATCAGCATCCAGGGCTGCCCCAGCCCCTCCAGGCTGCTCCCTGCTCCATTTCCTGGAGCTGTCTCTGGAATAGAAGTCCTTCAGTGATGGTTGATCTCCAAGCCCAGGCTGGGATTGAATATTTACCAAAACACAGATGTTTGGAGCACCAGGAGAAGCAGCACCAACAGGAGCATCTGAGCAGCAGCTATGGCACACTCGGCTTTTGTTTGGACAAAATAATCCCAAATCGTTGCTGATTACAGTAGGAAAGATGGGTTCATTCCTGGGATTTGCTTAAGAGCAGAGCTTAATAAGATACAAGAGCAACCAAAGAAAAGTGGGATTGGTTTTTTTTTCTCCGAGTACAGCTGGGAGCCAAGGATGTGCTGGGAACAGCACAGGAAGTGCCTGAGCCTTCAGGGAACCCCCCATCCCAAGGATTTGGGAGTGCTCCCAATGAGGATGAGGTTGGAAGGTGCTTTTTTAGCAAATTGGGGACAGGGAGAGGAGCAGGATCAATTCCTGTTCCTCAGGGGTTGCTCTGGAGGAGCAGGATTAGGGATCAGGGCGATGCTGCCACGCTTTAATCGGGAAATCAGTGCAGAGATGGAAGTTGGGCTCGGGGGGATGTGGCTGAGGTGGTGATTTGGGGGTTGATGAGATTTTGCTCTGAGTCACCAACTTCTCCTCAAGTCCTGATTAACACAGACGAAAGGGAGGCTCTTTCCACATCCCTGGGATTCTCCCATATCATTTGAGTCCAGAATTTCCCAACCAGGACTCCCAAATGCTTCAGTCTCTTCCTTTGCTGCAGTTCAGGAATGATCCTTCACTCTACTGGCACCATGAATAATTCAATTTATATCAACTTGGGACTTCCATGACCTCCTCTCTGCCTTGTTTGCAGCAACAAAACCAAACACAATGGGCAAAATAAATACAAACCATTCCAAGTCACCTTGGGGGGGTTCAGAAATCCCAGAATTCATGGAGGTGTTGAAATCTTGGACATTATTGGATTTATGGTACCTCCTGCAGGCTGGAGGAAACCAAACCCGCTCATCAGGGGTTTTAGTGGCACTCAGGGCTCTGGGCAGGGTGACAAGATGGGGATGGGTCACAGGTTGGACTGGATGGTCTTGGAGGTCTTTTCCAGCCTCAGTAATTCCAGGATCTCTAGGATGTGGAGCAGCAGTTTGGGCTGTGTGTGTTCCTCATTCCTCTAAAAGTCACAATTCTCATTTTGAGGTTTCACCTAACGCAAGAAAGACCTGGTGAACTTCAGGAAGTGGCTCAGAAACCCAAACTCCCCACGATGATGTTCAAACCCTTGAACCACTTCCCTCCTTCTCTTTCCCAGTTTTTTCCTTCCCCTCATTTATTCAGCCTCGCAGGAGCCGCTGGCAGAGCCGCTCCAGCACCTGCTCGGCATCAGGGAGCATCAGCTCCGCGTTTGCATCTGTGACAACAATTAACAAAGCAGGAGAGGGCTGAAATAAAGATTCACCGAGCTGCTGCTCATTCCTGGGCTTTTGTCCCCTCCCCAGAGCACGGTGATCGTGGAGAAGACGGTGCAGGACCTGATGAACCTCATGCACGACCTGAGCGCGTACTCGGACCAGTTCCTCAACATGGTGTGCGTGAAGCTCCAGGAGTACAAGGACACCTGCACCCTGGCCTACAGGTACAGCCTGGGACAGCACTTCAGGGGGGAATTGCTGCTTTTGGGGTTGGTTGTCCTGCCGTGGTTGTCAGGAGTTGTCTCTGCTGGGGTGGTCAAGGGTGTTTCCTTCTAGGGAATAAAAAAGCTGGAATTACCATCAGTGGAGTAGGGGGAGTTGTGGCTTCCCAGTGGATTTATCCACATCACTCTGTGGTTTAGAGTCTTGAGATGTGGATGACAGTGGTGGTAGAGCTTAGGAATTACTCCAGCTCTTCCCTTTGTCAGGCAGGATGACACCTTCCAGTGTCTAAAGGGCTTTGGGAGAGCTGCAGAGGGACTTGGGACAAAGCATGGAGGGACAGGACACAGGGAATGGCTTCCCAGTGCCAGAGGGCAGGGATGGATGGGATCTTGGGAAGGAATTCCTGGCTGGGAGGGTGGGGAGGGGCTGGAATGGAATTCCCAGAGAAGCTGTGGCTGTCCCTGGATCCCTGGAAGTGTCCAAGGCCAGGCTGGAGGGGTCTTGGAGCACGTGGGACCCTGGTGGAAGGTGTCCCTGCCCATGGTCCCTTCCAACCCAAAGCATTCCATAATTCCATGATAAAAGGAGACCTCAAGTTGGACACTGAGAGTCTGAAGTATCGTCTTCAAAATAAATGGCTGAATGTGCCTTTGGCTTTCTGGTAACATCATTCAGATTCTTCCTTTGAACATTTGCAAGGAATTCAGCTTTATTTGAATTAATCGTATTGAGATTCGGGTATTTGGATCTCGTGGCAATTTAGGAATTTCAGGATGAGAGGAAATGGCCATGAATTGTACCAGGAGAGGTTGAAATTGGATATTAGGAAAAATTTCTTCCCTGAAATGTTGGTCAGGCACTGGGAGGGGCTCCATCCCTTCCAGTTGGAGTCCCTGCAGGGATTTAAAGCCATGTGGATGTGGCACTTGGGGACATGGGGCAGTGGTGGCCTTGGCTGTGCTGGGAATGGTTGGACTCGATCCTAGAGGTCTTCTCCACCCTGAGTGATCCTGGGATTTTAGGAATTAGTAACTGTATGAATCCACACTGGGTTTGGTGCAACTTTCCCAAAACAGTTCTATAAAATGACTTTTTCAGGGAGTCACCAAATGCTCTGTCCTTGTTCCATTGGCATTTTGGGATGATCCATCCCTAACTTTCCCCAACCAAAGCATGGAATCTCAAGGCAGCACAATCCCACTGGTCATGGAGGTGTTTGGTTAAACACTTCAGGTACTTGATTTGTCAGAGATTTCCTGACAAATCAGGAAATTTGTAAATAAGGAAATTGATAAATAACTTCTTCTGTTGATAACTATTGATAAAGAACTTTTTCTAACAACATCCCAGTTATCCATCTGTAAAATGGCCCTCCTGGAGAGGAAAACCAGGATCATGCCCTGTCCCATGGGGATAAAGAATTCCATTAAAAACCACTACAGATGCTGCAGGAATGGGGGCTGGAAGAGCTGCTCTGCATCATCCCTTCCATGGCTATTGAGCCTGAAAAAGCCCTTGTGTTCCCTGACCGAGGAATTACTTCCCATTGCCTGATTTTATTCAGGAAAAGTTTCATCCGGCAAATGGGCTCATCATCATCATCATTACTATTATTATTATTATTATAATTATTATTTTCATCATCATCATCAATAAAAATCATATTATCAATAAAATGTTATCAGCAAAAATGGCAGTGAGCAGAGGCTAAACTTTGTCTGAACACCCCCCTAAACTGGGAACTGCTCGTGTGCCATTGTCCAAAATATTCCTTTTTCATCCCAAACTTCCGTGCCTGGAGCCAGACAATGGATGTGATTTGTTTGGCTTGAACTCCAAGGTCCTTCCTTCCTTCCTTTGCCATTCCTGGCTTTGGCACCTGCTGAGGGCTAATTAGGACAACGCTAATTTGGCCATCTCCTGATTGCAGCGAGAGGAGAAAACAGGAAATGTTCTCGTTTTGCTGCTGGCAAAGGACTGAAATAGAAATCCATATCCATTCCCAGGAATGCAGGGGAACGGAGCAACTCCCAGCATTCCCGGTTCCATCCACGGGGATGTTATGCCCTCTGCAGGGATCTGGGCTCCACACAGCCCTGCCCTTTGCTCCAGGGTTTTCCCTGGGGAGTTGGGATGGATAAATCCCGGTGTTGATGAAGTTGGGGGAGTGAGGATTATTTGTAACTCCTTAAAATCAGGATGAACTCCTCGGAGCTGGGAGTCGATCCCATCCGGCAAAGCTGACAGAGCAAGGGTTGCTCTTGGGATGGCAAAGAGTGAGAATTTGAGAAGCCAGAGAGGTGATTTCTGTAGGATTTGTTCCCCACGTGTCCCTTCAGGGGGAATGTGAGCAAATGTGGGTGAAAAGCACCCGAAGGGAGGCTCCTCCAGGCGGGATTTTATCCGGAGTTCTCTGCGGAACAGCTCGGGAAGAACGTCAGCACTGGGGAATGCACAGCTGAGATTGTTCATGTCTGAGCTCCCTTTGGCTCGTGTTTTCCAGGGATTTAAGGAAAAAAAAAATCAAGCCTAAGGGGGCTGGAAGGGATTGGACATTTCTATAAATAGCAGCTCTCGTGTGTCGATCGATGACGAATTTTGGAAGTTCAGTGGAGGTGAGGTTGAGATCCCTCCTGCAAATCACATTTTTGTCCAAATTCCAATTCCAGTTTGCCACACAAACTGTTTACGAACGTCAGCTCCTGTTTCTGACTAATCGATGAGGGGCTGGGGCTGAAAATACAAATAAAAACAGGAGATGGAGCCCCCAAACCTCCTGCCGTGCTGGCAGCACTTTCCAGTCATGTCCAACCCCCATCTCCAACAGATTTCCAGGAGAGCAGCCCAACTCCGGAGTTCAAAACCATTTTATGTTCAAAACCTGAGTATAAACCCCAAAATTTGCTGTCTTGAATGCTAAAATTAATCTCTTTCCACGTCTTTCTACATAAATTGGCCAATATTTACCCATGTCCACATTGAAGTTGCACGTTTTTATTTTGTTGCCCGCTTGAAGCTCTGTCTTGTGTGTCCACCCCCTTCTTACCCATCTTCGCCCTCACCTTGTCCATTTTTGGACCTCTCTGAAGGCTCTGAGTAAAGGCATCGCTCACCCAAGGATTTTTTTAGTCTTGAAAAGAGATGGGCATCACCACAATGTGATTCAGAGAGCTAAAAAGTGATTAAATCCTCTGGAGGTGCTCAGCTCCCTCTGTGGAGGCAGCTCCTGGTAACCAACCTCCTTTGGCTGAAATCTCTCAGCCAAATTTGGGGAAAAAAAGTGGGAAATAACTGGGCCTGGATTGCTCAAAATGGTGAAGAAAAGAAACCCCTCCTGCTTTCCAGCCAGGCAAAATAAATCCAACCCCCTTTTTTTATTGAGAAAGAGCAGATTAATTCAGCCCAAATGTGGGGTGTGCAGTCAAACAGGATTTTTTGATTCCCCAGGAAATCATTTTGCTGCTTCTTGGTGGCGTCTTCCCCTCCTTGCACGAACTTTTGGGGTTTAAGTTGCTTTTTTGACTCTTTTTGGGGTAGGGGTGTCCCCTCAGCTGCTCTTTAACCCTTGGCAGCACAAGCTCAGCGTGGAAACATCACCTTGGCCATGGGAAGAGGAAAAAAATCATCCAAAAATCCAGATTGGTACCTGGGAAGGTGCTGGCACACACCAGGATTTTGGCCACAGCATCAAGGCTGCCTCTCCAACATTCCCCCCTCACCAGCAGGCTGGGAATGGGAAAGATTTTGGGAAAGGCATAACCAGGACAACTGTCCCAGACTGATATTCCGTATTTTCTGACGTCTGCTCTGCAATAAAAGCTTGATCCATGAGGCTTTTCCCATCTTTTCTCCTCCTTCTGTCCTCTGAGGAGGGGAGTGATGGAGCAGCTTGGTGGGCACCTGGATCCAAGCCCAGCTCCGAGGTCAGCTCCCTGTGGCAGCAGCAGGAATAATTATGGAGGAGTTTGGGATACAGGCAGTGGGGATGGATGGAAGTGTTTTGAGCTGTACTAAAAGATGTCACCCTGTCCTGAGATAATTCACTCATGGACCCAAAGTGGATTGACACTGATTGAAGGTACAGAGGGTGAAAACTGGCTGGGAAGAAAATGTGGGAAGAAGGAGTCTGTAGTGGATGGGTAAAGCTGGGTGTCCAGTGGAGATCAGGGATGTTCTACCCTCTCCAGCATCTCAATGTGGGAGCAAAACCAACCCATCCATAAAAATCAGGAGGTGTTGGGGTCCTGGGAGAGAGTGGGGGTGTAATTCCAGGGGACCCACACAGGGTGGGAATGTCCCAACATGGATTACTTTGGAGTTCATTGATTTCAGTGGATGCATGGATCTTGCCCAGAGAGGACTCCCCATCCCTGGAAGTGTCCAAGGCCAGGTTGGATGGGGCTTGGAGTACCCTGGGATAGTGGGAGGTGTCCCTGCCATGGCAGGGGTGCCACTGGATGGGCTTTCAGGTCCCTTCCAACCCAAACCATTCCAGGAGTCCATGGATACCACACCACCAAAAGGTGAGGAAAGCAGGAATCGTGGATTAGGCTCTTGGAAGACTCTGCCCTGGAAAAGCAAGGACACCACGCTGAGTTTGCAGCTTGTCAGAGCATCCCAACATCCTCCCATCTCCTCCCCAGCACTGACTCCACAAACAATTGGAATTTCAAGGACAGAGGATAATAAGGATCATAAAACAGAGAGGTGGCTCTGTGTGACTCCATCAGGATGCTCCCAAAGAAGCCTTGGAATTGTGGACGTCTGAAGGGCCACGATAAGGCTGTAAATAGTTGATGGGAGCAAACAGTGGACGTGGAGAGAGCTGAGCTGAGAGGGGAAATAACGGGGAGTAATGGGATGAAATTGAGGGAAATAAAACACGAGCTCAGTAGCAGGAGTGTTTTTAGCCAAGACTTGGGTTTGTTCAAGTGTGAAATAGACTCCCAAGGGAAGGAGAGTATTACTTCAGTCATTTAAATGTGCAGAGGACAAAGCCCTGGCTGATGTATTCCCTGGAACAGTTGTCTTGCTTTGGCACAGCAATGCCCAGATATCATCAAATCCCCTTTTTCCATCTCAGATGTCAGAGCTGGTGGTGGAGCTCTTTTATCCCCCTCAGTTTTCACTGGGGTGAAAAAATAAAAGACCTTTTTTTTTATATTTTTCCCCTGAGTGGAAAAACACCAACTCCCTCCCAGCAGCAGAAGGCCAAACAGGAATGTTGACGCCGAGGTCTTGTGTGGCTGGAAACAAAACTCAGCCTTTTGTCTGTGACAGATTGAACGTGAAACTTGAAGGGAAGGAAAATTTGTTTGTAAGTGCATGTGACAAATCCGTTTTCACAAATCCTGTGCGGTTCCTGAGCAGAGCTTGTTTTCCTGGTGGATGGGGAAAGGGTGGGAAGAGAAATGAGCTGTTCCCTTCAGGATGGATCGGAGCTGGCTCCTGTCTCGGTGCCTTTCTCGCTGTTTTCCTTTGCAAAGCGCAGATGCTCGGGGTGTTGTTGTTTTTGTTTCTATTTATTCCCAAAATCACCACCTGAATGCTGCTGACAGCTCATCTCTGCCCCAGCATTCCAGCCCGGATCCGGGAGAGTGTCACAGGAATGGCTCTGCCAGGTCCGTGTCAGGGGGTGCTGGGGTGTGGGAATGTCACTGTTGGCTCAGCCCATTCCAACCTGGAGCTGGGCTGGGAGAGCTGGGAATGTTCCCCTGGAGAGGAGAAGGCTCCAGGGAGAGCTTCCAGCACATTCCAGGGCCTCAAGGGGCTCCAGGAGAGCTGGAGAGGGACTGGGGACAAGGGATGGAGGGACAGGACACAGGGAATGGCTTCCCAGTGCCAGAGGGCAGGGATGGATGGGATCTTGGGAAGGAATTCCTGACTGGGAGGGTGGGGAGGGGCTGGGCTGGAATTCCCAGAGCAGCTGTGGCTGCCCCTGGATCCCTGGAATGTCCAAGGCCAGGTTGGATGGGGCTTGGAGCAGCCTGGGATAGTGGGAGGTGTCCCTGCCCATGGCAGGAGGGTGGAAATGAGGATCTTTAAGGTCCTGGATCGACTCCTCCAAATCCAACATCCCATTTGTCTCCTGAAATTCCCAGTCAGGAATTCAGATAAGTTACCCTGCCAAAAATACGAAACAGGGAAATTCTTCCTAACTGGAACACGCTGCAATCCCGGACTCGGTTTCCCACACAGGATTTAGCTGGAATCTCCATCAGGAGATGCTTTGGATGACTGGAAAGAAGATCCTGGACCTTTCATTCCCCTTCATTGCTTCAGCCCCAGTCCCAGGTTGGGGGTGGTGGGAGGTGGTGGCTTCCAGCCAAGGGTTCCTGGGCTGGTCCCACCTCTCAGTGACTCCACCACGGGCAGAGGCTGCTGAGCTCCACTGAGATTCCAGAGGAGAGCGATCCATGGAAGCACCAGTGCAGGGTGACCTCCTCCACCTGGGTACCAAATTGAATTTCAAGGCTTGGAGAATTTAGGAAAACGGCCCTTTTTCCTTTAGAAGATCTCTCCAAGTCCATCAGGAGCCGTGTGTTTAAGAGAATTTGAGAGCCTGTCCACCCGCCATTCCCTCCTCGTGAGCTCTGTGTGGAATTCCTCTCTGGATCCTTTTGTCACTGCTTAATCCACATCTGTGTGACAGGGATTTTAATGAATAATGCAGAATTAAATTAAAAGCGGCATCAAAAGCACGATTTGCTCGTCTCTGAGGTGGTTGTTGCTGCTCTCCCCACAGGACCATCGTGCAGTCGGATGAGAAGCTGGTGATCAGCGCGTCCTGGGCCAAGGATGATGATATCAGCAGGCTCCTGAAATCCCTGCCCAACTGGAGCAACATGGCCCAGCCCAAGCAGCTGAGGCCCAAGAGAGAGGAGGAGGAAGATTTTATAAGGTAAGACATTGTGGGGAGTTGTAAAAGGGTTTCAAGGGGAGCAGCAGCAAAAAGTGGGAACAAATTTACAGTGTTTTCGTAGCTGTGGTGTCCCCAGGTGTGAGGAGAGTCATGGAATCATTTGGGAAATCATCGAGTCCAACCATTCCCAGTGCTGCCAAGGCCACCACTGGCCATGTCCCCAAGTGCCACATCCACACAGCTTTGAAATCCCTGCAGGGATGGAGACTCCACCCCTGCCCTGGGTAGCTTTTTTAGGGAAGAAGTTTTCCCAATATCTAACCTAAACCTCTCCTGGTGTAATTTCTGCTCACTGTGGTGTTCAAACAAAGCCATTTGGAGAGTTGTCCTTGTGATCCAACTCAGGGAAGTGCCTGGGATTGGGGAACAAAGGATTGTTTTGAATCCAGGCAGATCCTTGTCCTGGTGGTTGGTGCTGCTCTGATCACCCACGTGATGAAGGGAGCAGCGTTTTCTGACCTAATGGAGGTGCCAACTGGTTGTACTGGGCAGGAACTCCCAAAACTGGTGTTGTCAGAGGAATCTTTAGTTTGAGCCATGGCCTGGTGGAGTTTCCCCTCCATCCCAACTCTGGGAATTGACTCAGGAGAGTAAAATGAAAAATACCAGTACTTCCAGAGGGAATTCTTTTGGAGACAACTCTCTGTGCCCATATGTATTGGTTTGAAAACAAACCAGTGGGAGATCACAAGTCAGGATTCAAATTTAACGGGAAACATTAAAAATAAGTGAAATAATACAAGGAAAAGCACTGACAAAGTCAGATACAACCTGACACCTCATTAGGGTGGTGGTAGCAGTCCAAATGAAGTTGTTCAGTTGAAGCAATGATCCTGTGGAAGGTCTGGTCTCCAGCTGAAGATCCTCTGGGAATCCCAGTAGACAGGGGCTGACTTAGACAGTTCCAAGGCCAGATTATATCCAGGTGGGAATTCTTGCCTCCTCCCTCCTGGGTGGAGCATCCCCACAATAGGATGAGATAAATCCATGCAGTGGTTTCTTGATGGCCCATTGTCTGTTATCAGGGCTGGGTCATAGTAGGAGATAACAGCTCATGGCCCACAGCTGGTGGTAATAAAATACTTAAATACATCTATATTGGAACCTAGGACACCATCCCAGGTTGTTCCTACCTTTCTAGGGCAGATTCCCTTTCCCTGCACGCTGGGAATGGTTCAGCTCCCGTGTGATTCCAGAGCCTGCACATTCCCATCCCTATTCATCACTCCCTTGATTGGCACTTGGCTGTAAAACTGGAGGAGTAGGAGAAGCTGTTGAAAATAACAAGTCTAATTTGCCCAGATTGTCGTTTTCCTCCTTCCCTGCCTGGAAGCCCCGTGACAGGGAGGATGCAGCCTGGAGAGGATGGGATTTGTGTGGTCACAAAAGGGTTTGCAGCTTGGGCAGGGATTTAAAACCCCCCCAGTGGAACAGGGAGGCTGCAGAGGTCCCTTTGTGCAGCCCCTGAGTTGAATTTCATGGATTCAGCCCTCACCTGCATCTTTGTCTTCACATTTATCCTTCTTTTCCTCACCTGGGAAGCCCCTCCTGGTTCTTCCTGTGATTCCTGAGCCATCAGTGTGGGATACCAGAGCTCCAGTGGGCACTGCTGGCTGGGTGGAAATTCCTGGTGAAGCAACAGTGGATGGCCGAGCTCAGCCTGATGCTGACAGAGCCAACATTTTGATCCTAATATGCATTTTATTCCATTTATTCCATTTTCCCGGCCATGAATTGAAGCATTTTGTGACACTGGATCAGAGGAAAAGCCTATTAAGTCATCCACACTGAATTCCCTGGGAAAAGCTCCTGTGCTGTGGCTTTTTTCAGCCCAGGCTTTAGGACAAAGATCTTTTCTCAGTATCTGTTTGCACAGAGCATCATCTGTGAAGCCCCAGTTCCTCCCAGTGCTGTGTGAACGCTCCTGTAGCATTAATTTAAATCCTAATAATTGGTCTGGGCCAGATTTAGCCATTGATGACTTCGAAACTTCCTCCAGGACGGGTGATGGTTGAATAGATCCCTCCTGAAAGCTTCAAAATAAAATTAATTGCTTGTCCAACTTTTTGTCATCCTCCTCCCATTTAAGCAGCCTTTTCCCAGCCTTTTCTCCTAACACAAAGGAACACGATTTCCTCACTGCTGCTGCTTCTTTCTCTTGGCACTGCTGATGGATTGGGAATAATTCTGCCTGGACACTGCAGTGGAGCCAAAGGGAAGTGGGTCCTGTGGATTCCAGGGCCATGGCTGGGATGGGAGAGCTTGGGAGAGCTCATTTCGTTATTACTTTAACCTCTAAGATATTTAAAACTTCAACATTTGATGTTCATGGGCCCTAATCCTTGGCCAGCAGGGCAGGACTACTCATCCCTTCCTGGAAAGGAAGGTTCAAGCCCGATGAAATTTGGGAAAATGTTCTTTTTGGACATGGAATTACTCAGCAGCATCCCTTTATGAATATTGGTAAATTAAATATGTCCAGAAAATTCAGTTTTTGTCCCGTGGCCTCAAAAGAGATCAATGCACAGCTTTCCTTGTTTCCCATCTTTCCTGGAACTCTTTTGTTTAATTAAAAAGAATCCAAACAAAAAAATCTTTGCAAAAAAGACTCCTCTGCCTGTGGAGATTGATTTTGTTGTCTTAACCCCTCTTGAGTGAGATATCCAAAGGCAGGGAAGGCTCCAGCAGAATTTCCCATGGATATTCCAGTGGGATTGGGCAGCCAGAGGGACCTGCCTGGAGCGTTTTAGGGGAGCTCAGAGCCTGGTGAGGAGAGGAAAGGAAGCAGAGCCCAGCCTCTGCTCCTGGAATTGCTTTTTGAAGCTCCAGAGGCTGTTTGGCACCGGGGGAGTGTGAAACAGGCTGCCCTTATCTCTGTGGAAAGCTGATCCCTCAGCTCATATCAGGGAGATCTGCTGGTGATAAACCCCAAAGATGTTTCCAGCTCTGCCCTGGGGAGGGAGAAGCGGTGGGAGAAGAGCTTGGATCTGGTGGTGCAGAAATTCCTGGTGTTTGGGAGCAGCTCTGCAGCGAGTGGGGAAAGGCTGCTGTGTCCTCTGGAAAAACCACGGCTTTGGGAAGCTCAGGAGGTGCCTGGGAATTCACATTCCAGGTTGGGATGAAGGTCACCCCTCCATGCAAATAATTCTGGTTGTAGAGCTCCAAACCTGAGCTGTGGGGATTTTCCTCTCACTTTTGGGCTCCCAACAAGCTCCTGAATGTTGAACTTCGGATCAGGTCCTCGGGATAAATTTAATGGAGCAATTGAAAAACCCCTTCCCAACATTTCCAGGTGCCACAGGACTTCTCCTTGCAGTGCTTTTGGGTTTTTCATGACTGCAGGGAGCTCCAGCTGCCTCCTCCTTCTCCTACTCACTTCAAGATGCTCATCCTCACTTGCTCTGCACCAAAGGGATTGGATATATCCAAGCAATGGAAGGATCCTGCACCAAATCATCCCAAATGGTCAGAATTACCCAACCCCAGCTGTTTATTGGGATCTCTTCCCTTGGTTTAGGATGAGCAACAGAGCTGGGAAGGGGCTGGAGCCCCAGGAGAGGCTGAGGGAGCTGGGAAAGGGGCTGAGGCTGGAGAAAAGGAGGCTCAGGGGGGACCTTGTGGCTCTGCACAACTCCCTGACAGGAGGGGGCAGCCGGGGGGGTCGGGCTCTGGGAACAGGGACAGGAGGAGAGGGAACAGGGACAGGAGGAGAGGGATGATTCTGCACTGCAGGGAGTTGGAAAGGCTCCATGAGGGTGCTTGGAGGTGATAAATTCAGGAGTTCAGGACAGAGCTCCTGGGACAGGGCACAGCTTGAATCATTTCAGCTGTTTCCAAAGGGATCTGGGTGCTGCAAATTCTCATTGTGTAAATAAAGTCTGGGCAAGCCCAGGAAGTGGAATTGGGAAAGAATCCCAGAATCCCAGAATGGTTTGGGTTGGAAGGGACCTTAAAACCCATCCAGTGGCACCCCTGCCATGGACAAGGACACTTTCCACTGTCCCAGGCTGCTCCAAGCCCTGTCCAACCTGGCCTTGGACACTTCCAGGAATCCAGGAGCAGCCACAGCTTCTCTGGGAATTCCATCCCAGCCTTTCCCTGCCTTGGGGTGGGGGTGATATTCCCTTGTTCCCTCTCTCTGGGCAGCCAAGGTTTTCCTCAAAACCTGAATCTCAGGTTGTCCCAGCTGCTGTCCCAGACATCCACTGGGTGTTTTTGTAGTGTTGGCCTTGAAGTTTTCCATTATTTTTATTCTCTTTCGCTGTCTCCGTGGTTTTCTCGCCACAGGTCCTTTCCTGAAGCCTTCCTGGGAGGCTTTTCCCTTCCTTTCCCTCTGAGCTCTCCCATTCTCAGTTTTTCTGGCTCTTCCCTTGTTTCTTTCTCTCTGTAGGATAAAAGATCTCCCTCTCCAA
This sequence comes from Falcunculus frontatus, assembly GCA_013398115.1. NCBI lineage: Eukaryota > Metazoa > Chordata > Aves > Passeriformes > Falcunculus > Falcunculus frontatus. The sequence continues at coordinate 72,933 of VZRV01007879.1, read as the reverse complement.
TCCCTCAGGCTCTATTTATTATTATATCCACAATACTTTTAAGGGGTGAAAGGATGGGTTTTTAAGATTGGCAGTGAACTGGAGACCCTTTTTTCCCTCTGGGAACATTTTTCTCCCCATCCTGGGACGATGAATCTGGGTTTTCCATAGGTGTGAATCATTTCCCTTTGATGAGAGTCTGTTCCTTTGTATGAAAGGGGTTTTTAGACCTTTTCCTACAGGAAAATGTGCCTCATCCCAAGCACAATTGATACAAATCCTGTTACTCTCAGGAGTTTCACCTCAGGGGTGTAAAACCAAGAGAGTTCCTGGATCTTCCCTCCACATCCCAGAAGTTTCCTTCTGCTTTTGCTTGTCCTGTGAAAGCAAAGGAGTTTTGGAGGATCTGGCCTCGATTTGGGGGTTATTTCTGAGGATTACACAAATTCAGAACCTGAATCCAGGAAGAACCTTCAGTTTCATTAATCCTACAAATGGCATTGTTAAACTCAAAAAGATCTTTTTAAGGGAGGCTATTTTTTTTTTTTTTTTGCCTTTAATGACTCCACTTGAGCCATTTAAAACCATTTTGTGGTTGGGGGATTTTTTTTTCTCAGGTGCCAGAGAATTCCTACAAATCTGGGGATAAAATCTGGAAATAAAAGACCAGAAAGTGCCACTGCTGGGGTGATTTTGCTGCACTCCTTGGAGCTCTTCTGCTCAGTGGTGATTCCTCATGGCGAGCTCAGAAAAGAGCTGCTGGTGGAGATCTGCAGAGTTGGATGGAATTGGAATTCAAATTCCCAACAAAAAGAGCAGTTAATGATGGGAAAAGTGTGCTGAGGACCAGGGGAAATGTGCCTCACTTGGAGCCTGGCAGTGAAATGCACCTGGGTTCAGCTGGGAGCTCTTGGAATTGGATGTAGGAGCTGTGTCCTGATTTTTTCCATTCTAATGATGCCCAAAAAGTCGTGTGGAGTCTCCTCTTCTACCTGCAAAATCAGAATATTTGCCATGGGAATACTCCTGGGACACAACCAAACATTTTCTTCACAGAGACAAGGATTGGGAAAGCTAAATCTAGATGGAAAACATGGAATGTGGCCGAAGATCACACCTGGAAAGAATTTTTTCCAGCTTTTTTGGGTTAAACACGTTTCTCTTGATCATTATTTTTCACCAGGTGGGATCTCCTTGGACGTCAAATAATTCATGAGTTGATATTCCAAATCATTTATCTGTCGTGATCAACCATTGGGGTTTCACCAGGGATTTGTTTTAATGGATGTGGGGGGGAAAAAAAAAAAAGGTGATTCAGGGATTGGAAGAGCTGATTTCCAGGGCAAGATGGAAAAGTGTTATTTATGGAAATCCCAAGGACAAACGGGAAGCACCTGCAAGGTGTGAATTCCCTGTGGGGTCAGGAGGGGAATTTGGAACTATGAGGAGTCAGGTGGAATTCCAAGACTGTAAAAAACAAGGAAGAAGGATGGGAAAGACCTCCCTGGGACAGAGGGGATTTTCTCTGGAATTCCTCCAAACAACAAGGTCCTACAAGGGCCATTTTGGCCTTCCCTGAGGTGTAACTGAAACCTCCTCCTGCTGTCCCTGATTCCACATTCCTCAGGGGGGGCTTTGCTTTTCCATTTCAGGGCTGCTTTTGGCAAAGAGTCCGAAGTTCTGATTGGGAATTTGGGGGACAAACTGATCCCTCAACAGGAGATCCTACGGGACGTCAGCGACCTCAAGGCCTTGGCCAACCTTCACGAGAGCTTGGAGTGGCTGGCGGGACGCACCAAGGCAGCTTTCTCCAGCCTCTCAGCATCCCAGAGTAAGTAATTCCCATGGGAAACCTCTGCCCGGGGATAGGAACAGCATAAATATGGGATTTTAGCAGGAACGAGCACCTTTTGGTGCTGCTTTTTTGTGTCAGAGGGAAGCGGAAAGCGAAGTAGCTTCGTCTCTTTGTTCCTCACGGAGGCTCCAGGGGCCTCAGTTCCAACTTGGAAAATTCGTTCAACTTTCCAAGGCAAAGGAGTTTTGGAGGATTTGGCCTCGATTTGGGGGTTGTTTTTGAGGATTTTGAGGGGATCCCAGGACTCTTGGGGATGTGGTGAGGATTCTGCAGGGAATTTCTGCAGTTTGGTTTGTGAATCTGGAGCAGAATCCTGGGGGAAGGTGCCCAGGACTGAGCTCTTGTGGGAGCTGGGAATTGAAAATCAGCTCCGTTTTTTTTTAATGGGAATTCATGAGGGAAATTTGCTGGTGCTGAATAAAATCACAGCTTTTTATCTCCATTAAATCCTTGTCCCTTTTAGCAGAGCCTCTCTGGGTGACTGAAATCTCTTCCTATGGCTTCTAACTCTGCTCTAGAGCAGGACTTTAAACTCCTCACTCAGCTTTCCATGATCAGTTCCTTTGGATCCAGAAGGATAATTAAGCTTATACAACCAATTAACAATTAAAACCCAAATTAACAATGAGAACCCAAATTACTCCAGGTAGCTTTGATATTCCTGTAACCCAGACTTTGACTTCTCAATACCTGGGTGACAACACTGACTCTGTTCTCACTTTAGAGGAATAAAAACAAACAACAAAATTAAACAAAACCCACTGGGAAATGCTATCCAAGTTCAGTAGCCAAATATTTATTTAGTTACTGGGGGAGTTCTTGGGGCTGAGGATTTATGTTCTGACAGTCCGAGCTGTTAAAATAAAATATCATTTATAATTCCAGGTCTGGTTGGAACTCAGGTTTTTTAATAAATCAATATTTTCCAGATCCTAAAGGGCATGAGCGTGACTTTCAGGCTTTGGAGAGGACGTTCCACGCAGTGGTGAATAAACATAAAAGCACAGAGTGTAATATTTCACTTGGCAGCGTCCTCCTGACAATAAAAATTCATCTTCCTTTGTAATAACTTCATCCTAAAACGTCTGTACACAAATGCCAGGAGTATCTGGAACAAGGGGAAGAAGGGGCAGTGATAGGAAATGACAGAGGCTGTCCTGACCTCGTGCTTATAACTGGAATTTTGATCCTTTGATTGTTTCTCTTTTCTGCCCCAACAACTTGAGATTCAGTCCTGGTCCCACTCAGGGCATCACCCAAGTGTTCAGTGAGTGATCAGGACCAGAATTTTTGGTGCAATGCCACAAATTCCATAATCTCCATGACATGGAGAAGGTGACCCTGGATCCTTTCCCTGTGGGAAGTCAGCAGCTTTTCCAGCAAAGCTTCCCTTGGATGCAAACAGAGAATTCATAGGCACAGCTCTGAGTATCCAGAAGGTGGAGCTGGGCAGGTCCGATTTTGGGAAACCCTAAAAAGAGGCGTGAGCTGTGGGTGGCTTTGGGGTGAGGTTGTCAAAGGCCCCTTCGAAGAGATAAAAATTCGGTAACCTCTGGCTGTGGGTGTGCCACAATTAGCACTCATTTAAACCCAGCCTTGCTAACAGAGACTTTTATCAGGCCGGGCAGTCTCTGCCTTGTTCATTATTTGCTGTTTGCTCAGCTGATGGCTCTTCCATGGCTCTTCCCTTATCTGCTCCCCTTCAAAACTGGATTTTGTATTTCCCAAACCAGTCAGATATGACAAAGTCATTTCCTTCTGCTCTTGTCTTTTGAGGGAATACAAACTTCTTTTTAACAATAACCATTTAAGGATTAAAGTCGCTGGGAGAAGATGAATTTGCTGAGGAAGTGGAGTCAATTTTAAAGAGGTTCTATAGGAAAATGGAAGTGGGGATTCCCTTCCTCATCTTCTGTCAGCTGCAGACACAACACACCCTCATCCTTCTCCCTTATGGAGCTCCAGCCTTCTGAGGTTCCCTGAATATTTTAGAGAAGGAATTACTGTGCACCATGAAGGAGTTGGGACAATCTTCTTAAGATTTTTAACATTGTTAAGACCATGGCTTGCTGTGTGTAGGGAGGAGGATGAAAGATGAGCTGTTGGCTTCTGGAGTTGGAGCTGCCCTTTAAATTCAGCTGCTCCTGGCATCTCTTGACTTCTGATTGGTGTGATCACCAAGGAATGACTGATGGGCTTAAACTCCATGTTTGGAATTGCTTTGTCATGGAATCATGGAATGGTTTGGGTTGGAAGGGACCTTAAAGCCCATCCAGTTCCAATCCCATGGACAGGGACAACTTCCACTATCCCAGGGTGCTCCATCCTGGCCTTGGGCACTTCCAGGGATCCAGGGGCAGCCACAGCTTCTCTGGCAATTCCAGCCCAGCCAGGAATTCCTTCCCAGGATCCCATCCATCCCTGCCCTCTGGCAGTGGGAAGCCATTCCCTGTGTCCTGTCCCTCCATCCCTTGTCCCCAGTCCCTCTGCAGCTCTCCTGGAGCCCCTTTAGGCCCTGAGCTCCTCAGGTAAATCAGGATTGTCGTTCTCTTCTAGATGATTTATTTGAATTAAACTTTTTGCACTTGTACCGTGTGTCCATGGCTGTTCCAGCTCAGTAGCTGCTCTTCCCTCAGCCCCTTCATGTAGAGAAATCTTTATTTGCTCGGTGTGTCACGTTCACCTTCTCTCTGTGGCCCTTGTCTGTGTCATCCTTGATGAGTAATATCAACATTTTAATGCATTTTTCCAGTTCTAACTGGAAAATCAGGCACCAGCCTGAGGAGGGAGCTCCTGTCCTGTCACTGCCTTCTCCACAAAGAGAAAATCTCTTCAGGAACAGATCCTGAGACCGTCCCCCCTCTTCTCTATCCAGGCTGTGTCCACAGCAGATATTTTCTCCTGTTCAGCCCAAATTCCAAGGGGGTGTGGAAGATATTTTCACCTTTTCCTCTGCAGATGGGCAGCTGTTGGTTCAAACTGGTGGTGGACAAAGTCACCCAGATCTTGTTGGTTCAGAGGAGAAGCAGAGGAAAGGAAGGAAAAGCCCTTCTTGGGTATTTTATCTGCTTGGCCATGCTCATGTCCACAGATCTTTTTGTCAATCCCCCACAAAATCACAGTCTGGGTGAGCTACGACTTCATTCAAAAGCAGGGGAGGCAAAAATGAGGTTTTCTACAGCTTTTTCCTAAAATCCTGCTTTTCTCTGCCACTGCCTGGCTTTATTAATGATAACACCGAGCATTTGTATCTCATTTTCCAGCCACAGATCTTAAAATGCTTTTCAAAGGTTACATTACAGCATCAAGGGCCATCCTAGGCCACTTTGCCCCCGGAGGATCATCAGCCTCTCCTTTGCTTCCCTGAGCCTGGAATGGGCTTTGATGGCTGAGAGGGAGCATCCTGCCCCACTCCAGGAATGATGCTTTTAAAATTGCTGGTGGAGCCCCTTTCTGCCATTTCCAGTCACTTTAAGACCCCTCCAGAGTGGTGCAAAGGGATTTCAGCACAAATGAAAATCAGGCCTGGTGTGGAGGGGAAATTGCTGCCTTTCATTTTGCAGCCAGGCCACCCAGCAGTGGCGAGCTCAGGCAGGGCTTTGTGTTTAACCCCCTAATGAACTGAATTCAGCTCATAAATGGGGCTCTATTTCTCTCAAGCTGCAGCTGATTTTTTTTTTTTCCCTGTCGCTGAACTTGTACCACATCTCGCTGTATTGATTGCTCACGGGGAATTGATTTTTTTTTTTTAGACATCTATTAATAGAGAACCTTATTTAAAAGGTAGATTGAAGAAGATCAACACAGGCCTGCCCTGGGGCAAGGGAAGGACTTGGTGAATGCTGTGGCTTTGTTATTGCAACAAAGGTAAATTTCTGACTAAACCAGGAAAAGCTGCCCATTTCCACCAAGTGCAAACCATCTGCCATTAAATTAACGAGGTAAATCTTGAGTGCTTTGATTATTTGGTGAATATTTTCTGCTTCTGTATGACCTAATTGAAAGGACAGCTTTTTATTTAAGCTTCGTAAGTAGTCTTCTTTTCCAGTATTTCTTCTTTTCCACTGCCTGAGCAGTTGGGGCTCTTCTGGAAGAGCACAAATCTTGGCCAGGTGCCCTTCCCAGGTGCTCTGAACCTGCTTCATGTGATCACCTCCAATTTGCTGTGTCCCTATGGATGGACCTGCCATGGTTACAGGAATTAACCTGGCCTGGGAGCTGCTGGGGCAAACTGGTGGTGGACAAAGTCACTCAGAACTCGTTGGTTCAGAGGAGAAGCAGAGGAAAGGAAGGAGAAGTCCTTCTTGGGCGTTTTATCTGCTTGGCCACGGCTCATGTCCACAGATCTTCCTCTTGTCCATCCCAAAGCTCAGCCTATTCCTGCTCTGGGATGCTCAGAGATTCCTGATGTTCTCCAGAGGCTGCTCCAAACCCCGGCGTCTCCACAGGGAGCTCGGGGTGGAGTTTAATGAAGAAATGAAGAAATGAGACCCCTGCCTGGTCTCCTGGGTTTCCTAGGTGGGAATGCCCTTGAACAAGAACAAGGAGCTCTGCCATCCTCAGCCAGAGTGAAATGGGATCTGTCACGTCCAAACGGGGGTTGATCAATTAATTACCATTTATAGCTAATTAATCGCCATTTATAACTTTGATAGAATTACAAATGTACTTGGATTTAGCAAAGCTGCAGCAAACAGCTGGGAGAGCTCAGAGCCCCTTGCAGGGCCTCAAGGGGCTCCAGGAGAGCTGCAGAGGGACTGGGGACAAGGGATGGAGGGACAGGACCCAGGGAATGGCTTCCCAGTGCCAGAGGGCAGGGATGGATGGGATCTTGGGAAGGAATTCCTGGCTGGGAGGGTGGGGAGGGGCTGGGCTGGAATTGCCAGAGAAGCTGTGGCTGCCCCTGGATCCCTGGAATGTCCAAGGCCAGGCTGGAGGGGTCTTGGAGCCTGGGATAGTGGAAGATGTCCCTGCCATGGGATTGGAACTGGATTACTTTTAAGGTCCCTTCCAACCCAAACCATTCCAGGATTGTGCAGCCAAGAGCTGAGCAGAGCAGTTCAGGCAGAGAACAAGAGTCCAGCTGGGTCCCTCTTGGCTTGATTGACTTTTAGAGGACTAAACCCATGGAGAATTTGGGATGGCAAAGTGTTAAATCACCTTCAAGACCAGCAGGGAACTGCTGACCTCGTGGACATAAAATGCCTGCTTTGGTTTAACTGAGCACGAGGAGATTATTTTGGTTTCTTTTAGAATTTTGGCAAGAAAATTTTGTAACTTAAATACGGGTCTGCTTTGCTGGAGCTCAGGGATTGAACCCACACAGTCACCAGTCACCTAAAAGCTCCTGTTTTCCCATCCAAGTGATCTCCTGGTGCCTTCCAGAGCCTGTTTTCCCTCTGGAATATCTGCAGCGAAGCTTTTCCCAAGGACTGCAGCCTTCCCCAGGCTCAGCGCTTTCCATCAAATATTTAATGGGATGAGGAAACGAGACGTTGTTTTCCTGGCCTGGCTGCTCATTTATGGCTTGTTGCAGGAGACAACACCGGGAATCTGTCCCGGGATCGATCCGGTGCCCGTGGGGTCAGCACTTAACTCACCATCATCATGACGCTAATTACTCTCATTCCATCTTTCCTTCCTCCCACCCACCAGCCCTACACGCAGGGGATTGTCATGTAAATAAGTGACCTAATTAGCGAAGCTTTCAAACCATTTTCCAGCCGGGATCCCGCGTGAGTAATGCCAGGAAATGGGGGTTTTATGGGAATGACTCCAAGGAGCCTGCTGGCCGCTCCAGTTGGTTCATCCCATTAAAGTCCTTTTATCTCTCCTGGAGAAAATGATTCGCTGATGGCAAAGATTGAGAGCTCAGAGTCCTCCCTGCTCCTCCTTGGCGTGACAGAGGTGATGCCTTGCCCTGCTCTGGAAGGGGCGAAATAATTGTCGGAATTATGGGATTGGGACTCAAAATTACAGCCAAGGTTTGACGTCATCGTTGGGTCACTCTGAGCTCACCAGCGCCTAAATTCCTATTGGATTTGGGGAAAATCACTCTCAAATAACGAGGAATTGTGGAGAAATCAGGCTAAGAGGCCGATCATCCTGCTGCTTGTCCCTTTTTCTTTCCCATTCTTCACACTAAATTTGAAAACTCTTCGTCATTCCCATGGATGTTCCCGTTCCCATGGATATTCCCATTCCCACGGATGTTCCCATTCCCACCTTCCTCTGTATTTTCCTGGACAAGACTCGTTCATTTTTTGTCTTCCAGACCTCTGGGCTGCTCCTCTTGCTTTGCAAACCAATCTGGTAAAAACAAACAGCCCTTAAAAAAAACACTCTTAGCTATAATTGTAAAAAAAATTGTCCTTAAGGTTTTTTTCACTGTAATTATTTTCATTATACTTTTACTCCTGGGCATCAGGACACTGATTAACTTCAGGGATTTTATTCCTTTCTTTTCCAGTAAGTCCAACAGACTGGGAGGTTTAAGGTTCTTTTGGAAATCCATCCCTCTCAGGCCCAGAGAAATCCTGCAGTGAGGTTTTGAGGGTGTTTTTTGGGAAGATGCAGCTCAGTGTCCTGGAGGACTCTGAGGAAAGACAGGAAAAGGGAGGTGAGTTTTTGGCTCGCTGAAGATTGATGGAAATGTCTCCATTGACCTGGGATTATCCCTGTTTTTAAGCAAAATTTGGTGAAGCACATTGGGAAACACCAAGCAGGGAAAAAAATCTCCTTCCCAGAACCCAGAAGAAGATGAAAGGACTTTCTAAAATCAACTCACTTCTGAGCTAAGAGAATTCAGCCCAAGAAATAATAATTCTGAGAAGGGCAAATTATGGGGGGAAGTTATGTTATAAATGACTGAAACCAGAAGAAATTAACACGGAGTTTTCCCAGCTGAGGAGCAAATCCTGGACTTTTTGTGGAATCCTTCCATAGCAAAGTCAACTCTGCTCATAATCCCATGTTAGGATCTTGCTCTTCACTCTTCTGGCACAATTTTGCTTCCTTCAGTGAAAAAAACCAGCTTTTCAGTGAAAAACACCTGATCTTTGAAGTTTTTTAAATGAACCAATTGGTTTTGGGGTGTTTTTCAAGCCTTTTCCCGACTGCAAAGTGCTTAAGGAAAACTGTGGATCAACCAAACCTTCCCGGGGTTGTAGGATGGAGCTCGAACCTCCCCACCCACTTTTTATGTTGCCCCTTTCTTTTATTTAACAGATTCCTTTCCCCCCAAATCATTTTTTTTTTTTTTTTTCCCAAGGCTGCATTTTGCAGAAGAATGGAAAACAAACCACTTTTTTGAGGAGTTACTGCCTTTGGAAAAGTGCTCATTTCCCGGGGAAATTTATGCCCGGAGGCAGGCGAGGAGCTCCGCAGGCAGCGCTAACGAGACAATTCATTAAGTGCCGAGTGTACACACGCCGTAAAAAACATTAATTCCCCAAATGAAAAACTAATCGAGTGTTTAGGCTGCTCTTTATCGCCAGTGACAGTCTGGGCTCTGCTCATCATTAGTGTTTACCCAGCTGCTGGGGGCTTCAGCCCTTCCTTATCACCAAAAAGGTCGGGATGCTTTTTTCCAACCTCATCCCTTCTCCTGCACTTGGATTTTAAGGTCACAAAAGCTATGGGAGGAAGTTCTCAGTGCCAGCCCTTCACTGTTGTCTTCTTGCTTTCCTTTTCCTTCTCTCTTGCTCCTTTTGTCGTTCCTCTGTGTCCCTGTCAGGACCTCGAGGAGATTTGCAAGGGGAAAATCCCTTCCTTAAGTTTTTTCCAACACCGGCAATTTTTTCTCCTAGAAAACGGGATTCATGAGTGGAAATTGGCTCTGAGATTTATTAATTATTATCTCTCCCTGAGCTCATTTTCTCTTCACTTCTGTTTATCCTAGAAGTGTAACTTCGTCCCTTTTGGCACCAGTGAGTGCCCTTGCCATTGATCCCAGTAAAAGGTGAATTCCCAGTAAAATGCTGGGAATTTAGACAATTCCACCCTCCCATCTCTCATTTAAAAAGGTCCTGATCTCTGAGAGTTGTCCTTTCCTGATGTTTGCGTTGTTTTAAGAATCCCAATGTTTTCATTGCTCAGCCCACTGTGCAGGTCAATGTTCTCCATATCCCAGAGCTTTCCAGGGATCAGGACAAGGAGCAGGATTTGGGATTTGCGTGGGAGACTCGGTGCTGTCACCACCTCCCACATTTGGCTGCAGAGACCAAGTGTCTGCAGGAAGAGGGACGAGCTCATCCTGGATCCATCCTTGTGGGAGTGAAGGATGTGCAGAGCCAGTCCTTGGAAATTGCCTTTTCCTCTGGATCCACGTGAGGAAGACATCCCAAATCCAGGTGTTAGGTGCCAGATACATTGAAGGTTGGACTGATGATGACCTTTAAAGTTCCCTTCCAACATTCTTGGTTCCCTTCCATTCCACGATCTTGGAAGTCTTGGGAGACGTCATTCCTCACCGGGTTTTATTTCCTTGGATTTAAACCATACAAAAGAGAACAGTTTAGGTAAAAAGCAGCAATATCTGGATGAATATTCCAAGTATTTGTTCATATCTAAGAGGTCCAAACGTTCACACCTCAGAGAAGCACAGGCAAGGTGTCAACCCCAAAATCCACCTTGGCTTCCTGAGTTCCCATCACTCTGAAATGAATCCCATGAACTGTGGGAGAATCCAAATCCAGCTCCAGCTTTTCTGTCTCATTCCAGTCCTTTCCCAGAAAGCTGGAATTCCCAAATGGACCAGTTTAGGAGAGGGCAGTGACTGAGCTTGGAGTCACTTTTTGGTGGGGCATAGACACCTCGGTGACGTTCCTGTCCCCTCACAAAGTTCTGCTCACCAGCAGCACCTTTCCCTTGCTCAGCTGTGTCCCAGAGGACTTAAAAGAGAGGTCATTTTTAAGCAGTGAAATATTTTAAAAATATTAAATTTTTCATGCTTTTTGCATGTAGAAGTCAGAGATTTCCTGGCAGAAATCCTGCTGAAATCAGTCCTTGATGGATCTGATGTTCACACCCCACTCCTTTAAAAAATAATCACATCTCTCGTTCTCCCCAGCTTCACCCAAAGCCTTTTCCTTTAAATACCAGATAGTCTCCTTTTTGAAGGTGTTTGAGTTGTTTTGTTTCCTTGTGACATCATCTCATGGTGCTAAAAGCTGTGGGAACGGGAGACTCGGAGAACTGAGTCAGCTGGAATGGCAGTGATGGATAAAAACACATTATCCAGGTTTTACCTGCTGGGAACTCAAGCACAGGAAGAGAAAGTGGTGCCTGAGATCCCCAGGAAAGTCTCCAGCAGAGAGAAGACTTAACCCTGAGTCTCCAAAGTCCAGCACCTACCCCATGACAAATTCCCTTTTCCCTGTGTTTCTTGGAGTTACCTCTTCTGGAGAGAAAGGGAGGAAGAAATTAAAATTTAAGGAGCTGTGAACTGGTCCTTCAACTCAGCAGGAGTTTCTTGCTGCATCTCTTTCCCAAAGAAGAGGGATTTTCCCACAGCAGAGCTATAAAATGTCTCTCTGAGCCTTTCCTTTCCCCCATAAAGCAAATTCAGGAATGCTGGGCAAATCCTGAGCATTTTGGAAGCTCCTTTCTGAGGTTCAGGTTGCAGAATTTGTCTCCTTGGATTGATTTTGCTTCTTGTGCCGTGAAACCACTCAGATCTGTCAGTGGTCACTCTGCTCACACTTGAGTGGCTCCAGGGAATTGTTTCATATTCCAGAGGTCTGGCAATCCACATCCATCGATTTACAAGGCACCGTGGAACTGCAGAACGACTGAAATCACGGGTGACGAGGCCCGTGTTGAGTTTCTTTTTCTCTGCTTTGCTGGAATGAAATATTTCTTCTCCTCAGAGGGAGAGGGCTTGGCTGTGCTTGCAGCCAGGGAGGAGAAATCCCAAACAAAACCAGGACTGTCATCCAGCAGCGTGGAAAATTCACCTGAGACAAATTAATCCATGAAGGCTCCAGGATGATAAAGGCCAGTGGAGCAGGACATTGGCCAGAGTGTTGTGTGGCCAGCTGGGCTCACGTTCAGCTGGGTGGAAATGGGTGAGGAAGGAGGAGAAGGGGAAGAGGAATTGGGTGGTTCGGCTGGTTTTCCAGCATTCCATGTTTTTTCCCTTTTTTCCAGCCTTTCAGCAGTCAGAGATCCCTCCCCTTTTCAGAGTGTGCTGTGTTCACACCAGCCCACACCCACAGGAAGGCTCAGCCTTTGCCCAAAGAAGTGCCCAACTCCACAGCCAGCTCCAAATGACATTTTTTACTTGAGGCCCTTTAATAATTTAGGCTCTGATTATTTTTTGCTGCTCCAGCTCATTTGTTGGCTTCGTGCTGCCAAGGATGATGGAGTAAAACTGTCTGCAGTGAGACTTAAAGGAATGGGATTTTCTCTCATTGGTCCTTTCTGGATGTCCAGAGAAGAAAGGAAAATGGATGGGCTCTGAAAGGCTTCCTCGGAGCTCCAAAAGCAAAAATACACAGGAGAAATTCAGATTCATCCCCCCAAAAAACCCCCACCTGAGCCTTCTCCCTGCCGGGGGGGGCTCTGAACACCCAGAAGGATTTCAGTGCTTGAAACAGGGAGCGGATTGTGCCCATCTCCCTCCTCCTCTTATCTCCACTGACAAATATAATTACAGCTTCACTTAAAGTGCTGCACATGAATTGTGGAGGAGAAAAATGGTGTGAGCATCTCCCTGCAGCAGGAAGGAGCTGACTCCTGCTTTTCGGGTGATGGCTCCATCCATCTCCAGCACTTGCAGGGCAGGATCTCCAGAGAGAGCTGGCTCTGCTCAACAGAGATGATTCCTGCACCAAGTCCATCTCCAGGAGGATAAAAACTTCTCCAAATGTAGGATTTTGGGCTAAAAATTGATGGTTTATCATGCATGGTAAAGATGGGGGTTCCTGCTTTCTCCTGTCACCAGATAATTACCCCTAGACCTGACCCTGAGCTGAAGTCCTGCCACCCTCCAGTGTCACTTGGAGGACAAACAGCTCTCCCAAAACGCCTCCTGAGAGTCCTGGCATAGTCTGGAATCAGAGGTTGTGTAAATAAATCCCTCACCCCCTCGCTGATAATTTAATTTTCTTTGTGGGACAGAGCTCAGTGAGCAGAGAGAGGCTGGGAGGAGTCTCAGGGAAGGGGAATCCTCATCATTGCCACCACCCAGGCTGGACTGTCACTCTCTTTTCCCTCTTTATTCCTCTTGCACGCTCCAGGCCAGGTCATTATTTGCAGCAGTGTTTGCCAGGCTGTGAATTTCTCAGTGTTCCTTGGTTAAAAAAATTACTCCGGGAATTTTGCTGTGGGAGGTTAATTCATGGAGTTAATTCATGGAGTTAATTCATGGAGATAATTCATGGAGATAATTCATGGAATGGTTTGGGTTTGAAGGGGCCTCAAGGATCATCTCCTTCCACCCCCTGCCACGGGCATGGACACCTTCCACCATCCCAGGGTGCTCCAAGACCCATCCAACCTGGCCTTGGACACTTCCAGGGATCCAGGAGCAGCCACAGCTTCTCTGGGCATCAAAAATCATCTACTTCATGTTCTGTGATTTCCACACTTCTTTAATTGTTCTCTCTTGTTGGTTCACCTCTGCTTCCATTTGCTTAGCACAAAAAAATAATTGGGTTTTTTATCTCTTCACTTTGTTTTTTTTATCTTTCCAGGCTGGATCTGAGGGTGTGTTGACTTTTAGGCCGATTATTTTTAGTGTTTAATCCAATCCCAGCTCTCCCAAAGCAGGGCTGTGGCTGTACAAAAGTCACATTTCCTTAGATCACTGTCCCTCAAAATGGAAGTTGGTTGTCAGCAGTTCCTTGGGAATGTACAGATCCTTCTTGTGCAGGGTTGTGTTGGATCTGGGAAGGGGCTGGAGCCCCAGGAGCAGCTGAGGGAGCTGGGAAAGGGGCTCAGCCTGGAGAAAACAATTCCATGATTCTACAAAGAGGGATGCCAGGGATGGAGAACTCCATGAGGGAAAGGATAATGTTGCCATGTAAAGAAATAAATATAAAACATCAGTGAAGAATAAGGTTAGGCTGGAAATTCAATCCCAAACTTTGCCTTCCCTGTTACAGAAGTGTTTTGAAGGAGCCACCAAGGGTAGAAATCTTTAATATGGCACAGGAATCTCTACTTGAGGCCATGGGACACAGGGATTGTGGGGATGGGACTTGGAGATCCAGGAGATCCCCTCACAACCCCATTACTTAATTCGAGTGGAAGTTGTGCAAATCTGATTTCAGACTCTGCTGATCACCCCAGGCAGGATGTCAGCTGTAAAATGCTGCTTGAACAAGGACTTGGGAGTCAGATATTTGGGATTCACTTCCTCTGGTTAGGGTGGAATGTGGGATAACAAAGTGTTCTTCTGTTATGGAGCTGCTTCTGCAGCTCCAGTGGCGGCAGGGAGGAGGTTCAGGGCTCAGGCCCTGGGGTGAAACACAAGGGGTGAAGTTCTGGAGTTGGAGCTGCTCTGGTGGGTGGGATAAAATCCCAAGTTTTTTAGGGAGATCTCATGAGCAGCTCTTGGGTGTTGCCTGTGGTTTAATTTCTTTACTGCCTAAGAGCTGTGGTTAAGGAACACAACCAAAGGAAGGCTCCTCTCAAGGGATGGGGACAGGCAAAGACTCACCTGAGGTTCATGGGGACGTTGTGGTGACCAAAAAAGGACCCTCTCACCTTTGGGTGCTGTGCCTCAGCTCCCAAGCAGCTCTTCCCTCCCTCCCAGCAGAGCGAGAGAAACTCTCCTGGATTCTGCAGCCACAGGAATTCTCACCCCAGAGCAATCTCTTCCCAGGCAAACGTGTCCTGGTGGTTGATGAAACCCCTCAGATCCACTTGGGAGTTGAATCCATTGCAGGAGCACTTTGCTCCTTGAGACACTCCTGAATTAGAGGTGGAAGGAACACCCAGAGTTGGGCTGGGAGCACACAGGAGCTGGATGGGATGGAGAATGTCCCAAATTTAACTCTTTTCTCTTGGCAGCCATGTCCCCAGGCCAGGACAGCCACTCCAGCCTGGAACACCTTCCTGCATCCGAGCAGATCCTGCAGAGCCTGAGTGAACTGGCCAGGTCCTTCCAGGAGATGGCCGATCGTTGCCTGCTGGTGCTGCACTTGGAAGTCAGGTAAAAACCTGTAATTTGGGGATGGAAGGGGATCCTGGGAGGCTGCAGGTGAAGATTAAGTCCAGAGGACATATTTTAGCAGGAGACAAATGAACTTGTCCACGACAGCATCAAAGGTTGGTCCAGAAATGCCGGATCACCAGATCATGGGTGGTCAAGTGTGGGATGGAGGCAGGACACCAAAGGTGCAATTTCCTAGGGAGGTCTGTATCCTAACCAAAAGAGAATTTAGGAAGAAGTTCCTTAATGTGGGTGTGGTGAGGTCCTAGCAGGGGTTGTCCAGAGAAGCTGTGGCTGCCCTTGGATCCCTGCAAGTGTCCAAGGCCAGGTTGGAGCAGCCTGGGATAGTGGAAGATTTCCCTGCCCATGGCAGGGGGTGGAACTGGATGATCTTGCAGGTCCCTCCAACCCAAACCACTCTGTGATTCCATGGTTATGGATCAGAGACCAGGAAAAACATGATTTTGGTGGACTTTGTTCTGACAAAACAACACAATGGTGTTTTCCTGGTCTAACAGGTGTCTCCAAACTTTTTTTTGGATTGCTCACAGGAGCTTCTCCTCCTCCTTTTTCCAATAGTAACAGGAAACTGGGGAACCAGCTGGATTTTTTCCAAGAGCTGGATAATTTCATGAAGTCTCCAACTTCACTTTCAAAGATCAAAGGCAGCAAATCCCTTTCTTCACACTGCCAGCTGCCCACTCCAGGGCTGGGAAGACGTTTTTCCCTGGAGAATTGTTTAGGCCGGGTGTATTTCCATTGCTTCCCTTTGCTCTGAAGCAGCAAATAGAAGGGGATGTCAGAGATTTGATGGATCATCAATTTGTCCTCCGGTGACACATCCCGAGCCACGCCGTGTCCCCGTGTGCTCTGCTGGAGTCAGTGTGGAGTTCTGAAAAAAAATCCACATTAATTCTTGTCAGCACTCCCTCATCCTGCCATCCATCACCTGCTGGGCTTTGAAGGATTTGAGGAAAAGGTGGTGGAAGTCTGGAAATGAAGCAGTTTTCCAGCTGTGCTGTAACAGGAGGTGATGCCCGAGGTGACCTGGACTCGTGGGATGGGTTTCTGGCTTCTGTGGCTTTTCATCACACTTGGGTTAAGCAAAAATCCCTGAAATTGAATTCAGGGATAAATTTTGCTGTTATTTAGAGCAGAGCACTGCCCAGCTCCTCCAGTGCTTCCAACGGGAGCTGAGTTTGGAGCTGTGAATTCACCAAACCACATCCCTGTGTCCAAAGGGTGGAAGGGATTGAGGAGAGATGCTGACAACAGGAAAACCCCAGCGAGGTGGGAGCTTCCCTGGATCCCTCACTCTGCATTTCCAACCACCTGTGGTGACAGACAACAACCCCAGTCTCTCTGGTGCCTGTTCCTGGCAGGATTCTCTGCTGTTCCTACACCCATTCCCTGGATCTGTGCCATCTCCAAGGTGCACAGCACAATGGGAATAAATCCACAAAATCCATGTGGTTTAAGAGACACTTTAACAGAGCACATTTGGGAAGAACCTGGGAGTTTATCCCACCTCTGGCTGCTGCAGGTGCAGCCTGAGGAGACACCAAAGCAGCCAGGTGGATTTGGGATCACAAAATTATCCCCCTTCTCCTGCCTCAGAGCCCCTGTTCATTCCAGATGCAGGTTGGTGTTTTCTCCTCCTCCAGTAGCCCTGGACATGGCCCTAAGGTCACTGAGATCCTGCTCCTTGGATTTGTATCTGCTTCCCTAAAGGACACATTTGGCACATTCAGATCATTCACCATTCCAGGGAATCACATCCTACAATCCCTGGAAGGATTTGGGTTGGAAGGGACCTTAAAGATCATCCACTGCCGCCTTCCACTATCCCAGGTTACTCCAAGCCCCATCCAGCCTGGGAATGGAAGCACCTTCTGTTGGAATAACTATGAAATTTTAGACTACTTCATGTCTGTCACAGGATTTTCTTGTTTCAAAAATAATAGATAAAATTTTATATAAGATGCTTTTACTCTGAGGATTGCCCTAAATTGGACTTGCTTGTGATGGCCACCTCAAGGGTGTTTTCCAGGGAATATGAAAGCCTGGACATCTCTGTCACAGCTTTGGGCCACTCTGGTGTGAACTTCCTGTCTCCATGTGCTGATCCTGAGTTATGCCCCAAATGCCAGGGATTCTCCCCCAGACTTTGATTTGTTCCCTTGGCAGGTGAATTTCCGAATCATGGAATCATTTAGGTTGGAAAAGGCCTCTAAGATCATCAAGTCCAACCATCCCCCAGCACTGCCAAGGCCACCACTGAGCCATGTCCCCAAGAGCCACATCCACATGGGTTTAAATCCCCAGGGATTGGGACTCCTCCCCTGCCCTGGGCAGCTGTGCCAGGGCTGGACAACCCTTTCCATGAAGGAATTTTCCCTAAAATCCAATCCAAACCTCTTCTGGTGGAAGTAGAACCCAACCCTGTTCCCACTGAGTGATTACTAAAGTAGAAGGATGGAATTCTTCCGTTCTGCTAGGGAATTTTTCTGGACACAGCACTTTCCTCTCTGCCTTTGAAAGAAATTACTTAATTACAATTTTTTGCAGGGTCCTAATAGGGAATTTGACTGCATGGAATTTCTCTTTCCATGGAAGGATGATGGTTGGGCCTGTTGGGATTTAACTGCATGGAATTTCTCCTTCCGTGGAGGGATGATGGTTGGGCACGTTGGGATTTGACTGCATGGAATTTCTCCTTCCATGGAGGGACGGTGGTTGGGCACGTTGGTGAACAGGAAGGAGTTGCAATAGTGTGAACTGCTTGGGAATAGGCCCAATCTTGGAATTTTAATCGTCATTCCATGACCCCTGGCTCACTCATTCTGCCAGTTTGAGGTTTTCATGGAAGGAGTTCCTATTGGAGCATTGGTATCATGTGGGAAGTTGGGGAATCCTGGGAAAATTCAGCGGGATGATGGAGGTCAGCTCTGTCATCAAGGGTCTGTTGGATCCATGTCTGAAGATGGGACAATGCCAAGAGGAGGATGCCTTTAACACAGACGTCACCACCCATCTCCTAAAGTTATTTTTTACCAGCTTGAGGAAGGAAAAAACCACTTTGCACCCCACAAATATTTTAAAACGGGGATTGTTGCATCATGGTGCTTCTCCCTCGTGCCTCACAGGGTTCACTGTTTCCACTACCTGATCCCTCTGGCCAAACAAGGGAATTACGCCATCGTGGCCAACGTGGAGAGCATGGACTACGACCCCCTGGTGGTGCGGCTCAACAAGGACATCAGCGCCATCGAGGAGGCCATGAGTGCCAGCCTGCAGCAGCACAAGTTCCAGTACATCTTCGAAGGTCAGGCACTTGCCAATCCTTCCTTAATAAAGGGTTTTCCATTCTCATCCCAGAGCTCCATGGGATTCCTTTCAGGGATGAAGCAGACTGAGGTGCTGTTGTCACCTACAGAACGTTGATGAGTGAGAACCGTGTGGGGTTTGACTGGCTGGGAGAGCTGGGAATGTTCACCTGGAGAAGGGAAGGATCCAGGGAGAGCTCAGAGCCCCTTGCAGGGCCCCTAAAGGGGCTCCAGGAGAGCTGCAGAGGGACTGGGGACAAGGGATGGAGGGACAGGACACAGGGAATGGCTTCCCAGTGCCAGAGGGCAGGGATGGATGGGATCTTGGGAAGGAATTCCTGGCTGGGAGGGTGGGGAGGGGCTGGAATGGAATTCCCAGAGAAGCTGTGGCTGCCCCTGGATCCCTGGAAGTGTCCAAGGCCAGGCTGGGCAGGGCTTGGAGCAGCCTGGGATAGTGGGAGGTGTCCCTGCCCATGGATGGAGGGTGGCACTGGATGATCTTTAAAGTCCCTTCCAACCCAAACCATCCTGGGATTCTGTGATTCCCTGAGAATCTTCCCTCTTTTGTTGGAGGAGAGGGAAGTGACTCCACACAGAGCCACAAGGACCATTCACATCCCACTGAGGTTGAACTTCATGCACTTCATGAATTGTGGGCACCTCTTAAGCCCAGGTCTGGGATTTAGAGCTACCCCACACTGGCTGCCTGTTCATGAACATAAATCCTTAATTTAGACTTTTAATTGGCCTCTGGGTTTGCCCAGACCCGTGCAGTGTAAATCAGGCTGGGTTTTTGCTATTTGTAATGTGACACAAGTGGATGCATCATTTTGGAGGTGGTGGCCATGTCCCTTAGCCCCCAGCTGTGTCCTTCTGACATCCTTCAGACACAGGAAACTGTTCAAGGCTGATCAGAGAGGGGCTGTGCATTGAAATGCAGCTCATTCCCACTCCTGGAAATGGAATTTACCAAGGAAAACACCACCCTGGATAACGGATTAAAATCCTTTGGTTTTATAGGAGCTGCAGTGATCCATGGCTCTGCCCAGACAGGGGAGGGACATTATGCAAAGCCTGACTATAAATCAGTGATTGTGATAACACAGCTCAGAGTTTTGGGGCACTTTTGTGTTTTTATTAAAGAAGGGAACATGGAGGAAAGTCCTAAACTGCACCCTGAAGATTACTGAGGGTGTCCAGGCAAAATCCAGTTATCCTTTGATCCAGCACACACGCACCACGTAACAGTGCTCATTTTGGGGTTTTACAATAAATTATTGGCACTAAACGTCTTCCCCCTTGCAGGTTTGGGCCACCTCATCTCCTGCATCCTCATCAACGGCGCCCACTACTTCAAGCGCATCAGCGAGTCCGGCATCAAGAAGATGTGCAGGAACATCTTCATCCTGCAGCAGAACCTGACCAACATCACCATGTCCCGGGAGGCCGACCTGGACTTCGCCAGGTGAGCAGAAACCTCGGGGTTTGTCACTCTTGTGGTGTCCCCAGGAGCAGAGGTGACTCCTTCCAAAAGGCTCAGTGGCTTGGGTGGGTGTCAAGTTCAACACATGGAGGTGTTGGTGGCAATTTTTGCTCTCCTTTAGTTGAACAACATTCAGAGGGACATAAAACCGTAGAATCAGGGGGTTATTAGGGTTAGGAAAGAGCTCCAAGGTCATCAAGTCCAAATGTGGATCTGTTGAGGTTGATATGAGGTCCCACCAAAGTGTCTGCACTTGGTGCTTCCTTGGGGCTTCTCCAAGACCAAAACCCACGCAAGAAAAAGCCTCCAAAGGTAGAGAAGTAGAACTTAAACTGGATGAAACTGGGGCTTGGATTTATTCCCAGGTAAGAAACATTTTGGTTTGTTGAAAGCTCAGGGTCACCAGATCCAGGTTGGCTTGAAGGGACATCTCCCTCAGGTTCTGTTACCTTCAAATAGCAGTAACAGCAAAATAAACCCAAAACTGGGTGTGACCAGACCCCCTGCAAACCTCTCCCACATTTTGGGATTTATTCACTCAAGGAGGACTGAGGAATAAGCAGATGGATGAAGGCAAACCCTGAGCAGTGGTTTTGGCACCTGGACTGCAGAGAGCTCCTCAGCTGATCCTCTGTGGCAGCAGCTGGGTCAGGAGGGGACAGCTGAGCCCAGGAACAGCCAAAGGAAAGGTCTGGAATGTGGAAATGAAGGAATGGGGTCAAATGAGAGAGGTTTGTGTGGCACTTGGATCTGAGCCACCACAAACACTGGGAAAAGTTGGTGCCATCCTTTGGCCACTGCTGTTGGAGGCTGAATTAGGAGGGAAGTTTGGATTCCCATGGATGAGGAGGAGTGTGGCTGAGTGCCTCATTTATTTGGGATCTCATCTGGGGAATGAGCATTATTGAATTAATTTCTTCCTATCAACATTGGCATGAGGAAGTTGTGAATGCTGAGGCCTGCAGGAGGTGGAGGGAGAAAGATCAATTAGTAATTCTCCAAGGAATAAACTTCTCAAATTCAATCTTTTCTTTCTTAAAGGACCACCCTGTGGTGAAGGAATTTTTCTAATATCCAACCCCAACCTCCTCTGGCACAACTTGAGGCTGTTTCCTTGTGTCCTGTCCCTTGTTCCCTGGGGGAAAAGCCTGATCCCCACCCTCCCACAGCAGCTTTGTCCAGATTTCTTCCCATCAAATCCATTCAGCGACATTTCTCTGTAGCTTTCACGACTGCATCACCTCCCTCTTTTCTTTTGGGGTGTAATTCCATGCTCTGAGGAGTCTGTTTGGTTCTTTAGTTCTTCAGATGACTCCTGAATGTTGAAACATTTATTATCCAGATTCTCCTTTTACATAAACAAGGCTCTGGTGCATCCAAGCCCTGCCCTGCTCACCTGAATTCACAATCACCTGAGCAAGTTCCTCACGTCACCCCAGGGACTCCACGTACCCAGGTCTACTCAAACTATTAAATAAACATAACAGCTCCCCTCCAGAAAGCATAAAACAACATCAGGCTGGGATAAAAGTGATTTGTACCTCTGTGATATGGCTCAGGCAGGAATCTATAAATGCTCTGCGCTGTGGTTAATTCTCAGTTTTGCCTTTTTCAAGATAAAGTGGATTTTTCATGTACAGGAGCAGTGGCAGAGCTGATGGAGAAATTCTCACTCCTGTGCTCGTCCTTCCCCCTGCACCTCCTGGGATAAATTCCCTCCCTGCCTCACTTCTCCAGGGAACTGGGGGATCATGAGTGGCACAGGAGACTCCAAACCCTGCCTGGATATTTCTGTGTCCTTGGCACTGAGGGTTCAAGGAGCAATTAGCCACAATTAACAATCAGTGCATCACTTTCCACACATTAAATCTGAATTCTGGAACAGGTCCCTTTTCTCAGAGTGAACCTGTTTGAAATCAGTTTGTAGGAAACACCAGACCAGCTGAGAAAGGACCAAAAGTCCTTTAAGATTTTCCTGGGTGTCGTGCTTTTGATTTTGCTTTTATTTTTCGCTTCTGATACGGTCTTCAAGGTTTTTTAGGGGCCTCAAAGAGCACTGGGCATCCCCTTTCTTCTCTGCTCAGTGACTTCAGGCAGTAGAAATCCCAGCCAGGGAAGCTGGAAGGGGAAGCCCTTTCTCCTCTGAAGCCAAAATCACGTGGAGGATTCACAGCAAAGCCTCAACCCAGGTAGCACTTGTTGGTCTTGGTGAGGCTCTTGCTGTTTAAACCCCATTTTCCCAAAGCTCTGTAACCTGCAGGTGACAACAGCAGCATTTGCTGCTTTGGGAGCAGTGCCATGGCAAGGGGAAAATGTATTTTTAAATGAGTTTTGCTTGAAGATTCTCAGTTCGAGGCAGGCAAAGTCTCAGCAGAGCATCACAGAGCAGAGCTGGGAGCACGTCTGCATTGAAAAAAATTAAATTGCCAAGTGGTGTGAGGAGTTTTTTCCACCAGGAGAAAGGGTGAACCAGGCTGGTCCTGGCTGCTGAGGTGTCACAAAGGATTTGTAGCATTTGCTAAATTTCCTGCAAATATTAATAGGTTTTTCACTCCTGTGTGTGTTCAGTTTCTAGGCCAGCAGAAATGCAGGAGGTTGTTGGGGCTTCCACTACTTTATTAAGGAAAAAGTAGGATTTTTCTCCCTGGGTAATATCCAGGCAAATGCTGCAAAGTCTGGGACTGAGCATGACTTCCAAATACCTCCAAATTTCCAAAGTTTCACACCCAAAATTAGATTTATGGCATGAGAGGGATAAAAGCTTCAAATTTGAATTCCTTCTCAGGTCTTTTCCCTTGTGCCTTCTTTCTCTCCCTCTATTCCCACCCAAAATTCTCGTGGATTTTATGAAGATTCCATCAGAGGTAGTCACAAAGGGTGAGGATTCTGCTTCAGACTTAGCCTTAACTAAAATATCATTGAAAAAAAGTGGCTTTCTGAGTCATACAACTGTTAAAATTGAGTGTTCTGGAGAGTAAATTGAGGTGGTTGCAAAGGGAACGGAGAGAGCAGGGATGAAATGGGAACATTTTCTCTAACAAGTGTCACTGTGACCTCAGAAATGGAGGTTTCTGAGCAGTGCTGTCATTGTCCCTGAGTCTCAGTGTCCTCCCTGCCTTAGGTGGTGGCAGCAGAGGGATCCAGAGGTGTCCCCACATCTGGGAGTCAGTTGGAGCTTTCCTTGTGATGCCATTCCAGTTGTTCCCATGGCCACCTCTCCTGCAGGGACCAGGAGTCTTTTCCTGCTGTTGAAGACATGACCAGGGATATTGGCTGTGACATGACCTGGGGTATTGGCTGTGACATGACCAGGGATATTGGCTGTGACATGACCTGGGATATTGGCTGTGACATGACCTGGGGTATTGGCTGTGACATGACTTGGGGTATTGGCTGTGACATGTCCCTGTAGCAGATGTGGCACCTTGTTGTCATTGCTGGTGGATGCCGACCACTCTGGAAAAATCCCCAGGGAATTGGGGTGGGGAGAAGCCATCAGAGCTCCACTTGTTCCTGGTTTGGCCATCAACAAAGCCAAATTGTGGAGTCACAGGAGCATTGAGGTTGGAAAAGATTTCCAAGGTCATCCAGTCCAAGCCCCACCTTGTCCCCAGCCCAGAGCTCTGAGTGCCACCTCCAGGAATTCCTTGGACACCTCCAGGGATGGGGACTCCAAACCTCCCTGGGCAGCCCATTCCAATGTTTTACAACCTTTTCCATGAAGGAATTTTCCCAATTTCCACCCTGAGCCTCCCCTGGCCCAGCCTGAGGCCGTTCCCTCTCCTCCTGTCCCTGTTCCCTGCGAGCAGAGCCCGACCCCCCCCCGGCTGCCCCCTCCTGTCAGGGGGTTGTGCAGAGCCACAAGGGCCCCCCTGAGCCTCCTTTTCTCCAGCCTCAGCCCCTTTCCCAGCTCCCTCAGGAATTCTCCAGCCCCTTCCCAGCTCCGTTCCCATCCCTGGACACGCTCCAGCCCCTCATTGGGTCTGGGGAATGCTCCTGTTACTCAAAACCCATTTTTATTCCAAGGCCAGGCTGGACAGGGATGGAGCAGCCTGGGATAGTGGAAGGTTCCCTGCCCATTGCAGGGGTGGGACTGGATGATCC
Source organism: Falcunculus frontatus (assembly GCA_013398115.1). Classification (NCBI taxonomy): domain Eukaryota; kingdom Metazoa; phylum Chordata; class Aves; order Passeriformes; genus Falcunculus; species Falcunculus frontatus. The sequence goes on along the minus strand of VZRV01007879.1, from coordinate 49,027 downwards.
TTAAAATCCCTTCTGACCCCAAGCATTCCATGATCCTGTGAAAGTTTCGGATGAAGGATGCAGCTGGAGCTTGAGCTTTTATCAAACCCACATCAAACTCTGGGTGTGGATCCCAGGGTTGGGGTGCCAGGTTTGGATCTTCTGCATTCAGGGCTCCTCTCCTGCCCTCGCTGCCGGGCAGGGCAGTTTTTGGTTCGATTATTCCCAGATTTCTGCTGGTTCCTGCTGCACAAGGCTGTCCCAGGCAGGAGGAATCAGCTAGGACCTGCTGCCATCTACTGGGAGCTGCCGAGGGAAAGGGAAACATTCGAACATCTCAGTGCTCTGGAGGAAGACTTTTCATTGTCAAATCTTATTTCTCTGACTGATTTGACTCTTGATAAATACTGTGGTTGTGCTCAGGTTGGCCAAGGATGGAGCTGGTGGAGGGAGTCTTCCTCCGAGAGCCATCCTTGAGCTTGATTTGTGTATGGAGAGCATCAGGTCCATCAAATCCTGACCTGGATCCCTTTGTTCGGTGTCGGGTGTCTCTGCAGAGCTCCTGGGATGCTCCTCTGCCGCCTGTGGGTGAGGGAAGTATCTCAGGTGCTCTCCTTGGGGCTGCCCTCAAGCCAGGACTAAATTTGAGGTGTTGAAATCATTCAGTTGGAGTAAACCCCACATTAGCTGAGTGAACAGGGCACTCTAATGCCCCCACTTCATAGCCTGAGTTGTGTGAAAGAGAAAAATCCCCAAATCTTCACAGTCTGGATCCCAGGAAGTCCCTTCCCTAGGGGAGATCCAGGGATAGAACAGGCTGTGGAAGGAAAGCTTCCCTTTGCTGACAGCTTGGGAAAGTTGTGTTGTCTCCATCACAGACTGGACTCGTGTCTGGAGCACGTCCTCGTTTGGGTTTGCAGCTTTTAATTAACAAAGCTGCTTTCGTTTTCAATTAAGGACTCGCTTACAACAAAATCCGTATTTTCTTTCCCTTTCTTTTCCGCCTTGTTTGCTCCCCCCCTGTAGTTTCCGCTGAGCTTTGATCTCAGTGCAGGTTTAATTAGCTGTAATTAGTGGTTTCACTGCATTAACCAAAAATCCCAATCGCAGAGGATTAAAATTCACCCCTCGGCTTGATGCCCTCCTCCTCCCCTTCCTCCTTCTGCTTCCCCAGGGGGATTTAGGGGATCAGAGGGTCCCTGTATGGCCCTTCCCCAGATGGGTGCTGCCCCTGCATCCCAAAGAGCCTCCCTGTTATGGGATCATCAGAACTCCCTGGAGCAAATCACCCATCCAGGGATTTCATTCCCAGTTAAATCTGCAGCTGCCAGGAGTTTTAGGACGACACCAATTTGTGCTTTTCGTTCCATGGAGCTTTTATTGGGGGCTCTCCCTGCTTTCAGTACTTTTGGAATAATGGAACTGTTTAGGTTGGAAAAGCCTTCTAAGATTGAGTCCAGCTGTTCCCTAAGGCCACCACTGCCCATGTCCCTAAGTGTCACATCCACATGGATTTGAAATCCCTCCAGGGATGGGGACTCCACAACTGCCCTGGACAACCCTTTCCATGAAGGAATTTTCCCAATTTCCACCCTGAGCCTCCCCTGGCCCAGCCTGAGGCCGTTCCCTCTCCTCCCGTCCCTGTTCCCTGCGAGCAGAGCCCGACCCCCCCCGGCTGCCCCCTCCTGTCAGGGAGGTGTGCAGAGCCACAAGGGCCCCCCTGAGCCTCCTTTTCTCCAGCCTCAGCCCCTTTCCCAGTTCCCTCAGCCTCTCCTGGGGCTCCAGCCCCTTCCCCAAATCCTTTGGCCTTTTCAGCCAGGTGCCTGCTCCAGGTTTCCCAAACTTTCAGCTTTTCCAGTCCTTCACAAGCTCCTGGAAGCTGTGGAGTGGCCAAGTCCTTCGCTGAAGCTTCCCAGCTCCTCAGCACAGGATAGAGATTTTGGAAGATGGGACTCTGCTCTTCTCCGTGGATGTGCACAGTCCTTCTCCTCAGGGCTGCTCTCAAATATTCCTCCCCGGGAGAACCCTTGAGGCTTTACACCCTGTAGTAACCCCAGAGGAACTGGAGTAGGGGCTAAATTCACACAGCAGTTCCTCCACCCCTGACCACGCTGGATGTGGGAAGTCACGGAGCATCCACTGTCCTTAGGAATTGCTCCAAATGCCAGAGGAAGCATCTGAAAATATCAGCAGGCTCTGGAAGGCACCAGTCCTGCTCAGCCTTTCCAGTGTTGACTCAATGTTTTATTTTGATCAGGCATTTCAGCCCTTCCCGGAGGCGCTTTTAATCCTCGCTCTGTAACCTTTAAAGAGAGAGGTTTTCGTGGCCTCTGCAATGATTTTCTTTGCCTGGATGGGGATGCCTGAGCTGCTCCGAGTAAAGAGATTAATTCAATTTTCCTAAACTGGAAATGGACTGAAAAACTGAGAGGCTTCATTGACTTTCCCTCGCTCAGTTCGTGGTGTGTTAGAGAAACAATCAATGGGGGTTGAACTTCTCAGCCAGCAGAAACCTGGTGTTCCCATTTCCAGGGAACCAGCTCAGGAAGATGGGAATAAACATTTTGAAGAAGTCTGTTTTGGCCAGAGCACGTTCCTCCTCCGCCTTAAAACCATCAGGATATATTCTCCTGGAAATGAATTACAAACAAATCCCTCATTTATCCCCGAGGTGACAGTCTTTTGCTGATATGTGCTTTCTGGAGACTAATAAGTTTTGAATGTCGGTGCGGGGAGAAAAAAAAAAATCAAAGTAATTACTTTGTGTTCCCAAGCTCCTTATTTGTGTAGGTGCCTGTGTGTTTATCTCCCTCTGTCATGCTGCATTGCTAATGGTAATTAAAGGCAAGGGATTTTTCTTGCTGGAAGTTTTTCTTCTTATTTTCCACCTTTAGCGATTTTGGCCTCGGTGACGACGCCTTGCCACCGGCCAGTTACTTGTGAACTGCTTTAATGGAAGGTCTTGAGTTCAGGAAACTCTGCTTGTCCAGCTAGAATTGGATCATTTTGTTTATCCAGGCCTGTGGAACGTGAGGTGGACATTGGTTTTTTCAGGCTGGGGTTTGGCAGCACATGCTGGAGGTGTCAGCCCTGGTGGCCGCTGTCATCTCTGTGGTGGCTCTCCATGGGCTCGTGGAGAACTCGTCAATATTTGCTTTATTTGCACGGAATTTGGGTTGAGGGTGGTGGTAGCAAAAACATGGAGCAAACCCACGCGGTCCATGGTCGGGAATGGGGTCTGGATCCTTGGGAAACCCACCCAGGACACGTTGGCTGGGGCTCAGGGAGTGGGACAAGGAGATCTGGCAGGTTCCCAGCCTTGGAGAGGACCTCACTTTCTCCCTACACTTCATTTTCCACAGGAAACACGGAAGATGTTTTGTTGGGAAGAGGTTTTGGCTGGGAAGAGGCCACAAGGCTTTCCCCACAAGGCCCTCAGGCTGCAGAGTCTTAGACCAGGTCTAAAGTCTGGATCAGGAGACCAAAAGCTCAGTTTCACCAGATTCTGAGGTTTTTCATCCCACAGAAGTACAAGGATGAGTGTCAAAGTTCATTTTTAGGGCCATGTAAGGCCCTGTGTGATGCATCCACCACTCTTTAGCAGGATTTTGTGTGCACAGAGAGCAGCTTTGTTTGTTTGCTTGCTCTGAAACTTCCATAGGAACATTCCAGCAAATCCTCTTCTCTCTGTTCAACTCAAGGACCTTCCCCTGATTCCCTGCACTTCCACAGCTCCAGGCTCTGGAAATCACATGGAGCCTCATACAAAGGGTTGGGCTGGAGGCACGGAGGCAGCAGCGTGCAGGGATGGAAATGTGGTCCAGTGGAACTCCAAGTGAGGAAGAAGAGGGAATTCCATTGGTTTTCCTTAATTAAAGGAGGTTTTTTTGCTTTAGAGTAGCAGAGAGTGGCACCTCCCAGCACACGGAATGGGCTTCACTGGATTGTCTTCATTTGGAATCAGGGAATCATTTGGGTTGGAAAAGCCCTCAGAGAACATCGAGTCCAACCCTTTACCTGTCACTGCCAAGGCCACCACTGACCCTTGTCCCCAAGTGCCACATCCACATGGCTTTAAATCCCTCCAGAGATGGGGACTCCACCAAGGCTGGAAGAGCCTTTTGGGGAAGAAACTTACCCTGATATCCAACCTAAACCTCCCCTGGCACAACTTGAGGCTGTTGCCTCTTGTTTTGTCTACTTGGGAGAAGAGCCCAACCCTCAGACTGAGCTTGAGCAAACATCCAGAGTCATCCCATGGGAATAGATCCCACTGTGAGTGTATGGGAATGTGAACACCAAATCTGAGCTCTCCCATAACCTTGGATCTCCTGTTTGGGCTGGAAATTGCTTTTTTCTCCCGTTCTTAAAGGTGGGCTCTGGGCTGGATCCTGTTCTGGGAGGTTCTGATGAAATTCCCAACAAACAGCTTTAAGGGAAAGGACAGATTTTTAAGAAGGGAATTTGTGTGACACACACACAAAAAAAAAAGAAATGACAAAAAAATAAAAGGAAGAACCATCAGTGTGTCACGAGGAGCCATCCCAGGCACTTGTCTGCAGCTGAAGGAAAGATAAATATTGGATTGTCAGCTGGAGATGCATCTCTATTGCCTGGCTCCCACCTGCAAATGGAAGCAATTAGGAAAATATCCTGCCTTTTTCACAGGAGGCGGCATCTTCCCAGCACGAGCCCCGTAGACAGAGAGACACGGACGAGGCCTGAAGGAGCAGATTGCTTTGCCCTGTCAGTCAGATCTCATTAGGACCTGCAGTGCCTCAGACCCTGTTATCAGCTCGGGAATAACTGATAGCAGGGCTGGCTGATGGTGCTGGAGTCACTGCTCGTCACTTCTCTGGGCTCTGCAGTCAAATCTGCCACCAGTCTCTCTCTCTCTCTCTCTTAGTTAGATTAAGCCAAGAGTGAAGCTTTCCCACCTGCTGATGCACCCTGGAACCAGAAATGTTTCCCTTGGAAGGGGTGAGAGCAGGCAGGGAATGGCTGGGAGGGAGGAAAACGTCAGTGTTGGGACACAAAGGGACACTGAGGACGTGGCCAGGTCTGGGAGCGAGGATTGAGAGGTGAGAGAAGAGAGGGGCAGGAGGAGCAATGGGCCAGGGCCAATGCCTGGTGGGATAGAGGAGGGAAAAGGGAAACTGAGGAAAGGACAGGAATAGCAGAAGTGAGAGGACCAACGGGGTCAAGCCATGACACAGCGTTGGGAGCTGGGATGTCAGCAGCTGTAGCCCAGGAACTACAGCAGGGTTCCAGCTCTTTAAGTCACTCAGGGGAGGTTTAGATTGGATTTAGGAACTTTTTTTTTCCAGAAAGGGCTGTCCAGCCCTGGCACAGCTGCCCAGGGCAGTGGTGGAGTCGCCATCCCTGGAAGAGTTCAAAACCACGTGGATGTGGCACTTGGAGACATGGGTTAGTGGTGACCCTGGTGGTGAAATGGTTGCACTGGACACTTGAATTTAGGCAGTTTGAGATGCATTCCTCCATTTCCTCTAGGGTTAATTACTCTTTAATCACTGAGATTTTTAATTCATTGACTTTTGCTCTGGTTTGGAGGTTTTGGCGAATTCGGGGCTAGTGGTGCAAAGCTCCATGTTCACCTGGTGGTCCTAAATAATCCTAAATAAGGATTTCCACTAGCTTCATTCTGCAACCAGGAATTTCATCCTTCTGCTGAGGATCCATGCCTGGGGATGTGCCGATCATTCCAGGTGATTGGATCTGTAAAATTCCCAGTTATCACTTCATATCTTCAGAGTTTATTCTCCTTGGCCAAAGAAAGTCCCAAGATGGTTTTTCCACCTTTCAAATGCTGAGAACTGGGGCTGCTGCTGCTGGGGGCACCTGGGGACCTTCCTTTGTCACTGGTGCTGAAGGATTGATGATTATGGGGAGAATTATCCTCATGCCAGGGAATGTTCTCAACAATCAGCCATCTCCTGGCTCTGGGATCACAGAATCATGGGATGGTTTGGGTTGGAAGGGACCCTCAAGCCCATCCAATTCCATCCCCTGCCGTGAGCAGGGACGCCTTCCCCTACCCCAGGTTGCTCCAAGTGTCTCACCAACCTTACAATAAACCCTTTCCTCCTAAAACCAAATCCAAATCTCACCTCTTAAAGTTTAAAACTTGCCTTTTGTCCTATCACTATCTCTGGACTGTGTAAAAAGTTGCTTTCCATCTTTTTTTAATTAATTCTCTTTAGAGATTTAAGGCTGCAAAGAGTTTGGGATGTAACCAAGGTTTTATGGGCTCCATGGAGTCAGGTGGGGACAAGACACCATTCAGCATTTTCTGAGTGATGGAGGAACAGCTCCACATCATCTTCTCCCCTCTCCTGCTCCCCTTTCAGTAACATCTTATTTGGGGGATTCAGCCACCCCCGGGGTGTTCCCCAGGAGCTTTCCCAGGCAAGGCGTGATCCATCCGAGTTGGATTTTGGTGTGATTGCCATAATTACCCTCGGACTTCCACCCTCAAGTGAGATGAGATGAGATGAGATGGCCCAAAAGGAGAGCTGTGATTTTTGCAGTAAAAAAAAAAATAAAATAAATAAACTGAGAGATGATTCTTGAAGTGCCAAAGGCGAGAGGCTCCAGGGCAGGAATGAGCGGGGAATGCAGATCAGGCAACGCCGTCTATCCAAGGTGGAGCCTCTGCTGCGGCTGACATTAAAAATTCCGACTCAAATGCGGGAAACATGGAGTGAAGGAGGTGAATTATTGATGGGGAGCAGGGATTACCATATCTGACAGATGGAGACTGTCTGAGAACATTTTGCAGAGTGGCATCTGCACCGTGCCTGATTGGCGTCCCTGAACTTTCGCACGTCAGATGTCGAATATCAACACACAAACTCTGATGGAGCAATTAAATCTGTCCTGTAATGAACCTGGGCCTCGTAGCCAGGAGAAATCCACACATTCAGGTAAAGTCCAAATGCCTCAATTCTTATTTTTTAGGGAGATATTTAAATAATGACATCCAAAGCAGTGCATTGAATACACGCACATATGATGTCGACATTTAGATATATTTAGGAAATTATGTGCGATGCATCATCTCTTACTCAAGTTTTACTGAAGGCTGTAAAGCTCCCCTCGTATTTTACAATTTGTATTCCAGATTGGAGCTCAAACAATACAGAAAAGCTCTAAAATTCAGCTGCCACCTCACGTCACAGAAGTGCATTTACACCTAAAGCTGAAATGGGTCTCTTGAGTGCACACAGAAGTCGTAGATCAGACACGGATTCCACGTTGTCATGTGGGGAAAAACAAAGAGGAGAAGGAAAGAAGTGCAAATAAGAGCGAGTTCAATGCTTTGGTAGGGAACAGCTTGGATTGGGAAGAAACAAGATGGAAAATAAGGCTTTTCTAATAGGATTCAGTGCCTTTGGATCCCGGGTTGTTTTCCTAAGCACAGCCCAATGCGGGAAATGGGTGAATTTTTCTGCCATCTGTTAAAAGGGGTGCTGGGGGAAATTCAGTTTTCCTTCATGGAAAATGTGCAGATTTTGGGAATCATCAGGAAAATGTGCTTTCAGTCCCTGGAGGGGGTTCAGGGGTGGAATCTGGGAGGTTACTCAGCAAGCATCAGTATTAGGAAAAATCTCTTCAGCCAAAGGGCTGCCCAGGGCAGGGGTGGAATCCCCATCCCTGGAGGGATTTAAAGCCGTGTGGATGTGGCACTTGGGGACATGGGCAGTGGTGGCCTTGGCAGTGCTGGGAATGGTTGGACTCGATGATCTTAAAGGGCTTTTCCAACCTCAGTGATTCCATGATTCTGTGGGGTGGCTGTTGCTGGGTTGGATTCATCCCATTGGACACGCAAGGAGCTTCCCAATAATCACAGAATGGATGAGGTTAGAGGGAACCATGGTGGGGTCATTGATCCTTCTCACCCTCAAAGCAGCCTTTGAGAGAGCAGAGAAGTTCTGGATGTGGTGTCTCCAAAGTGCCTCGGGAAATTCTCAAATGGGAATTGAGAGAGGTTGATAAATTAATAAATTACTACAGAAAACTCCAGGTTCAGCTCTCCCAGCAGAGTCCTTTGGAGGTTTTGTGCAGTTGAAGATGCGTTTCCGGAAGGAGATGAAAAGCAGTTCAGAGAATTGCTGTGCTTTTGATGGCTCTGAACTACTCTACCAGTCCAGAAGCAGTGCAGGGATTCTCTTCTCACTCTGTGGGGACCAGTTTTGTTTCCAAGGAGTCACATAAAAAGTGATGAGCAAAGGGATGCAACTCCGAGATATTCCATGAGTAAAACCTGTTTTTTCCATGCAGTGGAGAGTAGAGATAAAAACCACATCTACAGCTGTGGGTCTCACCCTGCACTGACATTGCTTTGATAATATTTTCATTTTAAATGCTCAGATTTGTGCTGCCTGGCAAAAAAATATTGTAGTGAAGCTCTGTTGGCTCAAAAAATAGGGATAATTGGAGCTAAACCCACCAGGAATGGCCAGAAGAGGCCACAGTTGTGGTGCACACAGCAGTGTGGGAGCTGCTCTTTTAGGAGCAGTGGCTTTCAACCCCTCTAAAAACAACTTTTGTCCTCAGAATGATAGAGGAGAAAAAGCAATTTTAGCCAAAAATGCTGCAAATGAGCAGCAGCTGCCCATAAAAACCTGCGGTCTCAAACCTGGAGGTTTCCAAACTTCAGGAGAAGAGTTGAGAACTGGCAGAGTTGGAATGAAAGGTTCCTCAGGCCAGCAGCCAGCACAGAAAGCAAGGAGGAGAGGGTTGAAGCTCTTAATCCCTCATCCAGGAGATCTACACTTCCATGTTGATGTCCACCACTTCTGGGCATCTCAAAATTTGGTATTGAACCCATCCTGGTTTATTTTTGTCCCATTCCGTCTCCTTGGATGGTGGCAATTGATGTCCTTGAGGTCTTGGTGGTGGTGGCACTGATGTGGTGGGTCACTGGGTCGGGCTGGAGGCTGCTGCAGGGTTTTTTTCCCTCCTGGTTTGGATAATTCCATGCTCAGCAAGTTCCTTCCCAATCTAAGCAGATTCTAGGCTGGATCAAGGCACCAGGAGAGAAAAAAATAAGGCCGTGAGGCAAGAGAATCCAAAAAAATAAACTCTTCCATGAGAACCAGCAATGTGATCAAGAAAAAATTATCACAAATTTGATTTGGTGTCAGCTTGTCCACAAAAAAAGTCTCCATTCCCTGGTTTTTGAAGCCACCACAATATTCAAAGCAAATGAACAAAGGTGGCCAGAAAAAATCATGGTGTTTTCAACGATTTGGGGCTGTTTTCCCAACCCCAGCCAGGGGTTCAGAGCTCCTGGGAAGAAGCAGGGCCTGACCACGACCTGCTACAGGGGAACGCTGAGTTGTGGGACCCAGCCACAACCTACAACAGGTTCCTGACTTGTAGAACCCAACCACAGCCTACTAGAGGCAGACATTGACTTGATGGACTCAACACAACCTACTACAGATAGAAATTGATTTGTTGAACACAACTACAGCCTACTAGAGAGAGAAACTGATTTGTTGGACTCAACCATAATTACGACAGGTAAACACTGGCTTGATGGACCTGACCACAGCCTAATACTGGACCTAACCACAACTACTACAGACATTGAGTTGGTGGATTCAACCACAACCCACCGCAGACAGACATGGACTTGTTGGACCTGACCACAGCCTACTACAGGCTGACATTGACTTGATGGAACCCAATCACAACCTACTACAGGTGAACACTGGCTTGATGGACCCCACCACAGCCTAATACTGGACCCAACCACAACTACCACAGGCAGACACTGACTTGTTGAACTCCACCATATTTACTACAGGAAAACACTGGGTTGAGGGACCTGACCACAGGCTAATACTGGACCTGAGCACAACTACTACAGGCAGACGTTGACTTGTCAACCCAACCATGACCTCCTACAGACAGACATTGACTTATTGGACCCAACCACAACTACTACAGCCTTAATGGACCTGACCACAACCTACTACAGGAAGACATTGACTTGATGGAACAACCTACTACAGGTGAACGCTGGCTTGATAGACCTGACTACACCTACTACCGGCAGACACTGACTCACTGAACCCAACTACAGCCTCCTACAGGTGAACACTGACTTGTTGGACTCAACCATATTTACTACAGGCAAACAGTGGCTTGATGGACCCAACCATGACCTACTACAGGTTGACATTGATTTGTTGAACTTGACCATGATACTACAGGCAGACATTGACTTGATGGAATCCAATCACAACCTACTACAGGTGAACACTGGCTTGATGGACCCAACCACAACTACTACAGGCAGACACTGACTCTGTGGAACCAAACTACAGCCTACTACAGGCAGAAATTGATTGACTTGTTGGAATCAACCATACTTACTACAGGTGAACACTGGCTTGATGGACCCAACCACCACCTACTACAAGCAGATGTTGACTTGTGGAACCCAACCATACTTACTACAGGCACACATTGACTTACTGGACCCAGCCACAACCTGCTACAGGCAAACACTGGGTTGATGGACCTGAACACAGCTACTACAGGCAGACATTGACTTGTTGGACCTGATCATGACCTACTACAGGCAAATACTGACTTGATGAACCTGACCACAACCTACTATAAGAAGACGTTGACTTGTGGAACCCAACCATACTTACCACAGGCACACACTGACTTGTTGAACCCTAACACAACTTACTACAGGCAGACATTGACTTGTTGGAACCAACCATGACCTATTACAGGCAGACATTGATGTGAGGGCCTTACTTGAGCTTCTGCCCCAGTTCACTGTTCTGTCCCCATCAGACCGATCCCATCATGTCCTTCACCCCTCAGCAGCTCCCAACCCTTCCTGGTTTATCAAAGCCCAGCTGGCACCACTGAGCACCTCCCCAATCACATCCAGTTCCACGTCACTTGATCCTAAATAAAGCTGGGGATTGCAACAGTCATTGTTGTTCCCAAAGGGGAGCGAAAATTGTGGGATTTTTTGCTGACTGGAGCAATCTCTGCAGCACTTTCCATGGAAGTGCTGACTCCCTCTTCTTTCAGGCTACATTCATTTCCACGTTCCTTCTCATTTATGCATGAGGCAAGGGGAAAAATCCCTTAATATTCCTTATAAACTGGCAGATGGTACAGATAATTTTTTTTTTTTTTTACTACATGCAGTAAAATGCAAATGTGTGTGGCTTATTTGCAAATGCTGGCATTAATGACTGATATTTAAACAGGTCAGATTAACACTTTTACTGATCTATTAAAAAAAATTTTTTTCCAATCATTTGCACACTCAAAATCAATTTTAATACAACATGTAAATTGAATTTAATTTTTTTATATAAAATTGCATTTATCTTCCTGAGCCATTAAATTTACTATTTAATATGTACTTTCCAGCTCACTTGGCTAGAATTTCATTGCTCTTTATCTGTATAAATTTAATTAGCCTTGATATCATCAGTATATTATAGAACTAATTAAAGATTTAGATAAGTGCTGAGGGTGCTTGTTTAATACCCTATAAAGTTCCATTTGGAGAGCGAGAATTTCCATCTTTCATTAGGATCAGGCGGTTTGGAACTACAAGGAGTGGCTCAGACATTGTTTTTTGAAGAATTATTTAATGGGTTTTAATGGATTTATCTTTCCTTTGAAAAGCTGTGTAATTACTGTGTCTCCCTGCACGCTGGGAGACCTGGAGGTGTTCAGGAATGGGTTTTAAGTGCTCCGTGCACGTGGTGATGCTCAGAGATCCCCATTCCCAGAATTCCGGGATTGTTGAGGTTGGAAAAGCCCTCCAAGGTCATGGAATCCAAGCTGTGCCCAATCCCCACCTTGTCACCAGCCCAGAACCCTCAGTGCCACATCCTTGGACACCTCCAGGGATGAGGACTCCAAACCTCCTTGGGCAGCTCTTTCCAATGTTTACCAACCCTTTCCATGAGGAAATTCCTGCTGATGAATCTGAGCCTCCCCTGGCCCAGCCTGAGCTCATGTTCCCAGCAGGGCAGCGTTGTCCAAGTGATGAACCCCAGGGAGGAAGGGAAAAGGAGATAAGAAGGAAATATTAATAATTAAATAATAGATGGGGCAGAGAGATATCAGGATAAAAAGGAGGAGGGAGAACAGGAGGACTTTGGGAAGGGTGGTGATGTTCTGCACATCCTTTACCCTTCCCTTTGCTAATTAACTCTGCGTTTCAGAGGTGGTTTCTCATCTGTGTTTCACAAAAAGCTCTGCAGTGGTGACAAACCCAGTGACAGAGCTGCATGTGGCACCCAAAGGTGTTGGCTGGGGGGGTTTTATCCAAAATGGCTTCATCTGTACAAAAAAGCAACCCCCAGGTGAGCTGATTTGTATGTAGGGCTTCATGCGCTGTCTCTGTGGTTTAAACTTGAAAAGGGAAAATAATTGGATTTTCTAACGAGGTTGTCTCTAATTAGAAGGCTGCACTTGTGCCCTTTTGAATAAATACACTTGTTTTTCTTGCCTGGCTCTGTACCTGATCAGAGCCCTGTGTGGGTACTGAGCAAGGGGTGAGGGCTTCCCATCTCTGATACTTTTTCCTGCCTTGGATAAATGACTTAATTTTAATTATTCTTCCAGCTTTCCAAAAAAAAAAGCCAGTATTATCCTTCCATCCCTTGATTATTTATTAAGGGCTGTGATTTGCAGAGCTACCACAGGAGCATGAAGCACCACTGCACTCCAAATTCACTTTTATTTTCTCCTTTTGTGCTTTGTTTTCTTTCCCAAACCATTTCCCACCTTGGAATTTTGCCTGTTTTAGGTTTTTAAGTGGGTTTTTTCATGTTCTTGTGGTAGCACAGCCCCAGAGCCATCTGTGCCTCCTGCCCTGAATTGTGCCCCGTGTGGTGATGGGGCAAGTCCTTCCAAGGGGCTATGAATGAGGTGAGCACAGATGGAGATCACAGTGATAGGAACATTTTTGGCCTCATTTTGGGGGTTTTTTTCAGTCCATGGAATCATGTAGGGGCTTCTTCCTCACTCCAGGCACACATGGGAAGTGTCCAGCTCTTGGTGTGGCATCTGAGAGGAGCTGAGGTTGACCAGAACAGCAAAACCATCTCTGATGTGAACTCCCCTAAAGCACTTTGGGCTCTTCTGGAGGCACAGAAGGAGCATTCCTGATGTTGTCCCCAGAACTGCTCCAGGTTAACTGAAAATCAAGAAAGAAATCTGAAGAAGTGTCAATCAGGATTTACATTCCCCCGTGGAATGATGTCCTGAAGGTGATGTCCATCATTTTAGGGCTGTAGCTGCACTTTAGGATGAGCACTGGTTGGAGAATGGAACTGGATCCATCCCTGGCAGTGTCCAAGGCCAGGTTGGATGGGACTTGGAGCACCCTGGGATAGTTGGAGGTGTCCCTGCCATGGCAGGTGTTGGAATTCCATCATTTAAGGGCCCTTCCAACCCAACCCATGTGTGATTCCATGAAAAGCTGAGATGCAGCTGTCCCCTCCCATCCCTATTTTCCATCTTGTCATCAGGAGCTCTGCAGATGGAACAAGCAGCTCCCACATTTGCAGATTTCTGATTTAAAATGCTGCTCACTGACACGTGTGTGCAAACATCCCCGCAGTCTTCACGAGGTGCAGAAATTACAGTAATTGCTGCTTTACCTGGATTTTCCCTTTGGTGTTCTGAGCTTTCAAAATGATCTTTGCAAATTCCTGGCTGGAGCTGGGCTCTCCTGCCCCAGCTCCATTGCCCTGTAACCCTCAGCTCCATTCTCAGCTCTTTCCCATTCCCACATCTCATGACTCCAAAGGGAAAAATGCCCCATGGGATTCTCTTCTTGGCCTGAAAATCCATTTATTTTGCATTATTTGACTGAAGTTATCTCATTTCTTGCTGTATTTCCCTTTTTTTTTTCACTCACTCACGTCCTTCCTCTATTTAAAAGCCATGGTTCCACCATGATCTGCAAATATCAAAATGGAGTGATTTTATAACCACAGCTTTGGTCTTTTTTATCACCCTCAGTTTCTTGCTTGTCCTGTCTGGTGGTTTTTCAGAAAATCACAGGATTTGGGTTGGAAGGGACCTTAAAGATCATGGAATTCCACCCCCATTCCATGGAATTCCACTATCCCAGGCTGCTCCAACCTGGCCTTGGACACTTCCAGGGATCCAGGGGCAGCCACAGCTTCTCTGGGAATTCCATCCCAGCCCCTCCCCACCCTCATCATAAAATCTTCCTTCCATCCTTTCTCCTTCTCCCCTCATTTCATTTTTATCCCGATTTCCTCTAAGTGCTTCCTACTTAACCTTTGTGACTTTTCCATTAGAGCAGCAATTCCAGGTGCTGCCAAAGCACCTCCCTAATCTTCCAAAAGAGAGGGAGATAAAGGACAGGATTTAGATCTCTCCTCTTTTTTTTTTCTGTTCCCTTTGGCTAATTCAGCCCCCAGACTGGAATTTCTGCCCGGTGAATCCGTTCCTGGCCACGCTAACGCAGAGCTCCATCAGGAAGGGATAATTAAAGTGGGATCCTTTATTCTGAAACATCACACCCAAGGTCCTCCTCTGAAGACGAAGATCAAGTCATTCTCAGGGAAATCAGAATTTCATTTGGAATTCACCTGGCCACCTTTTGAAAATTTTTTTTTTTTTGGGGTTATAGGTGAACATTAGCATTTAAATGGAGAGTGGTATTAATAGCCCTCAGAGGAGCTGGGCTCATCCTGATTGCCTTTCCTGAGATTTTTTTTCCTTAAATGAGAAAGCTTCTTAATTTTTATTCTCTTTCTCCAAGAACGGAGTTCAAGAGACCATTTTTTAATATGGATCTCTCTCTGTATGTGAGCTCAAAATGCCTCCTTGCAAAATGGGTTCGTTGTTGGCAATTTGCTGTTTTCTTTTAAAAGTGCTGCTTAAAACCCAACAAAACAAACTGGTTTGGGGATCAGGTGGCTGCTGCACCTTTGGTTTGCCCAGGCGCAGCTGAACCTGGTTTTTTCCTGCAGCTGGCAACCATTTCCATCCCATTAAAGGGATATTTAACCTTCCCTATCTGCTCTTAGCACAGAGCTGTTCTTCGTGTGGGGGTTGGATCTTCCAGGGGCAATTCCAGATGAATAAAGGAAGCAGGGAGAGTTCAGTTTTGCATTATTTGCCCATAGGTTTGTCCTAAAAAATGCCCAAAAAAATTCGAGGCAACTTTGGATCCAATCCCGTTGCCAGTGGTGAGCGGAACAGGCCACGGGTGTCTTGGTTGGGATGTGAGTTCATCATACAAAAAATGGATTTTATTTGTTAAAAATGAACAAATCCTTGTCATCCAAACCATCAAAATGAGTTAATTGTCCCGTATGAGCAGGTTATTAATGATTTGAGATACCTCAGGCAGCTCTTCTCTCCTCATTTCCCAAAATATGGCCACCAACACCACAGCTGGATGCCAGTGGAGATGTTTTTTTTTACCATCCTGAAGAGCTGAAGGCTTGGAGCAGATTAAAGCTTCCTCCCCTTGTAAAGAGCAGCTGTTATTCCATAGGAATTCGGGAGAGATGCTCCCTAAGAACCTGTTCCATGGTTTTGTGTATAAAACCTCTCCTATCAGATCAGCTCAACAAATCCCATCGGTGCTTTCCAGCAGAACCCAAATAAGTGACGACTGTGTGAGTAAACATGGAAATAAAAAAGATTTCCCTGTTGGGATGAGTCCTTGGGACACTTTGTTCCTATCAGCTGCATTCCCACAGTCCTGGAATGGGTTGGGTTGGAAGGAACCTCCAAAATCATCCAGAGGCCATGGCCAGGGACACGTTCCACTATCCCAGGTTGCTCCAAGCCCTGTCCAACCTGGCCTTGGACACTTCCAGGGATCCAGGGGCAGGGAAGTTTTGCTCCATGGCCTTCCCGAGGTGCCAGAGCTCCTTAAAGGAAGGAACAAGGGCTAAAGCTGCACAAAGTGATCCTTGGACAAGCTCAGCAGCACATCCCCAGCTTTTCCTCACAGCTCCTTCCTCACCTGTCCTAAATCTGGGCCGAATCCTGCACCTCACAAAGCCGGGCTTCATCCGTCGCTCTTCTCAGGATCAGATAATTTTTTAATTAAAAATTTCCTCTAAAATAAAAGGGGAGCGAGCGAGGCAGCAGGGAAGGAGCACAAGGTGTGCATTTTTAATTGGGTGCAATTAAAAACCTGCCGCTCCGGCGTGGCAGCGCCTGCGGCCAAGCCCGATTTGCATGAGTAATTATTCACTCCATTCCAGAGCCTGCTCAACTTTGCCTTCCCTGTCTTTGAAAGTATTAATAAATATTGATCAGACGCTCTCCTGTTTGCCTTCGCCCAAGCAGCTCTGATGGACTCAGCCTGTGATGTTATCAAATAATGAAATATGAAAGAGGGAGTGGGATGAGCTTCTTGTTCTATGATTTTTTTATTTAGGCTCTTCATTTTCCTTTCACGAGGGTGTTTGTCCCTGCCATTATAAACCCTCTTCTGATTATCAAGAGGAGGCTGAGGAAAGCGAGGTGTAAAGGATGGAGGGAATAAATAAGCAGAGGACAGGTCAGGGGAATTTGCTCTGTGGAACTTCAGGAAACTGCTTTGTGTTTGTAAAGTTGAGGTTTGAAACCAAGGAAAAAAATTAATAATTATCATCAGCTCGGTCTATCAGCTGACAAACAGGTTCATAAATAGTTATATGGGATTAGCAAACCTAACCAAAGAGGAAATTTAGCCCCCCAAGCTTCTTTGGGCTTTAATGTGGGCACAGCCAAGCACGAGGAAGCTGATTTACCCTTCCAAGATCATCAGCCTGGGCAGGAAGAGCTTCCAGGGCTCAGCAAGGGATATCTGGGGGGAGAAGAGAAGGGATCAAAGCAGGGATGGAACTGGATGGGCTTTAAGGCCTCTTTCAACTCCAACCGTTCTGGGATTCTCAATAAAGGGGATTTCTGTCACAGTAAATTTGACTTTAAGACCTGCCCACGTTGGGCACTGGATGCCCAGAGAAGCTGTGGCTGCCCCTGGATGTGTCCAAGGCCAGGTTGGAGCACCCTGGGACAGTGGGAGGTGTCCCTGGCCATGGCAGGGGTGGCACTGGTTGGGTTTTAAGGTCCCTCCTGACCCAAACCACCACTAAACCTCATCCCAGTGCCACTTCCAATGCCTTTGGAACACTTGCAGGGATGGGGACTCCACCCCTGCCCTGGGCAGCTGTGCCAGGGCTGGACAACCCTTTGGGGAAGAAATTTCCTTTAATATCCACCCTAAACCCCCCCTGGCACAGCTTGAGGCCCTTTCCCCTTGTCCTGTCCCTTGTTCCCTGGGAGCAAAGCCCAACCCCCACCTGGCTGCCCCCTCCTTTCCAAAAATCCCTGATTTTGGAGCCCTCATTCTCCATCCAGCAGGATTTCCTCCACCTCATCTCCCCTGGCTCCATCAGCAGCTGTTTGGGCCCAGCCTTTGAGGCACAGGAGCAGATTCTCAGGTCGCAGCAGGAGGTGATGCCTTGAAGGTGACACAGGAGATGAAAATGCAGAGCTCTGGAGCCCCAGAGCTCAGCAGGTGAGGTCTGAGACCCTCCAAAGCTGCAGCTGCTGCTGTGATTTGCAGTCTGGCAGCGTTGGGTGCTCCCTGCAACCAAAAGCAGCCAACCCTGGGAGCCTCAAAGGCAACCACAAGAGGAATTCAATATTCAGCTTTGCTGTGTTTGCCCTGGTCACTGTTTTAATGCATTCAGGAAGGGAGGGAGGTGAGAACTTTACCTGGAGCCCCTGCTCCTGGGTTTTGAATCATTTATTCCACCTGCCCTTGTTGTCCTGCAGAAGCTGGAGGAATCATGCAGAGACCTCACCTTCAGCTGCTCCGGCCCCTCTCTGCCTCACTTTGCTCCTCAGCCAAGAAAATGCTGAATATTTGGCTGAAACAAATCCTTGTGCCCTGGGATCTTTTCACTTCTCCTTCCCTGAGTCTCCTGGAGGTTGGAAGATTTGGTGTTGTTCACCTGGAGAAGGCTCCAGGGAGAGCTCAGAGCCCCTTGCAGGGCCTCAAGGGGCTCCAGGAGAGCTGCAGAGGGACTGGGGACAAGGGATGGAGGGACAGGACACAGGGAATGGCTTCCCAGTGCCAGAGGGCAGGGATGGATGGGATATTGGGAAGGGATTGCTGGCTGGGAGGGTGGGGAGGGGCTGGGCTGGAATTCCCAGAGAAGCTGTGGCTGCCCCTGGATCCCTGGAAGTGGCCAAGGCCAGGTTGGATGAGGCTTGGAGCAGCCTGGGATCGTGGAAGGTTCCCTGCCATGGAACTGGATGATCTTTAAAGTCCCTTCCAACCCAAACCATTGTGGGATTTTAGGATGACGTTCAGTGGGAAGACGTCAGGACTTTGCTCAGCTTTCTCTGCTCGTGGCACTGCTGAATAAAACCAAGAGCTTTTGGAATTGTGCAGAAATGAAGGTGTGGACCATCCAGCACCACAATTAACCAGTTTTTTTTTTGCTCTTTCCAGGCAATACTACGAGATGCTCTACAACACAGCAGACGAGCTGCTGAACCTGGTGGTGGACCAGGGAGTGAAGTACACGGAGCTGGAATACATCTACGCCCTGAACCTGCTGCACCGCAGCCAGACGGGCGTGGGGGACCAGACCACACAGAACATGAGGCTGCAGCGCCTCAAGGAGATCATCTGTGAGCAGGCTGCCATCAAACAGGCCACCAAGGACAAGAAAATCACCACTGTGTGACCCCCCTCTGCCACCCACCTCAGCTGGGGCCAGCAGGTGGCACCTCTGAGGTTTTTTGGGGGGTTTTTTTTTTTTTTTGGGTGGTTTTTTTTGTTTTTTGGGGGGTGTTTTTTGGTTTTGTTTTGTTTCTCTTTTGGTTTGGGTTGGTTTTTTGGGGGGTGTTTTTTGGTTTTGTTTTGTTTCTCTTTTGGTTTGGGTTGGTTTTTTGGGGGGTGTTTTTTGGTTTTGTTTTGTTTCTCTTTTGGTTTGGGTTGGTTTTTTGGGGGGTGTTTTTTGGTTTTGTTTTGTTTCTCTTTTGGTTTGGGTTGGTTTTTTGGGGGGTGTTTTTTGGTTTTGTTTTGTTTCTCTTTTGGTTTGGGTTGGTTTTTTGGGGGGTGTTTTTTGGTTTTGTTTTGTTTCTCTTTTGGTTTGGGTTGGTTTTTTGGGGGGTGTTTTTTGGTTTTGTTTTGTTTCTCTTTTGGTTTGGGTTGGTTTTTTGGGGGGTGTTTTTTGGTTTTGTTTTGTTTCTCTTTTGGTTTGGGTTGGTTTTTTGGGGGGTGTTTTTTGGTTTTGTTTTGTTTCTCTTTTGGTTTGGGTTGGTTTTTTGGGGGGTGTTTTTTGGTTTTGTTTTGTTTCTCTTTTGGTTTGGGTTGGTTTTTTGGGGGGTGTTTTTTGGTTTTGTTTTGTTTCTCTTTTGGTTTGGGTTGGTTTTTTGGGGGGTTTTGTTTTTTGGGTTTTTTGTTTGTTTCCTTTTTATTTGTCTGGGGGTGGGGTGGTTTTTTACGGTTTCTGTTTGTTTTAATCAAAGGCAAAAGTGCAAATCTTCTGGGCATTGTGGTGAGGAGGGAAATGCCATTTGAGATTTGGGTTTGGGGTGGTTTTGATTTGTATCCACATAACGCTTCTTTCATGTTCTCCCCAAAGTGATTCCACAGCAGGAACAGAGTCCCAGTGGGGTTTGGGGTGGGATATTTTGGCTTTCCTCTGTTGCTGCTGCTTCACCTTGAGATGTAAAGGGATCTGTGGGGTAGGAAAAGGGAAAATTGGGTCTTGGAAGTTCAGACCCCATGAAATAATCAGCACCCTGCCAGTCAAGCCCAGACCTTTTGGTCACACAGGGGATCTTGATGGTTTTGAGATGTTTTTTACGGAGAGTTCTCCCACTGCTCTCTCCATGGTGTACCCACGTGAAGTTTTCTGCTGTTCCCACTGCTAAAGGATGGGGTTGTTTATTCCTTCAGGTGGTGATCAGCCAGTTCTCCACGTGGGAGGTAACACGGGACCATTTGTTTCCACCTCTCCTCTTTCATTATCCAGGAGCCATCTGGCGCCGGCTCCTGCAGCGCTGGGTGGATGCAGGAGAAAATTGCCAATATAAAACAACAAAAAAACCTTCATTCTCTTGTTCTGGATATTATCTTTGAGCGTCCTCAGCTCCAAAGATATTTTGTGGCTGTCACTTGATGCACTGGAAGGATGGGCAGGGTTGTGTAGCTCAGCACCAATGATCAGCAAGGGCAGGAGGGCAAATCCCAAATCCAGGGCACCATTTCTGCCCTGCCTTGACCCTATAAATCCACCTGGCAAAAGGTTCCTTATTCCTCCAAAATCTGAACACGCTGCACTTGTATTTGCCAAGAAAATTGAGGACCCAGCTGGGTTTCCTGGGCTGAGGAAGGTTCTCTCTGTGAGCTGTAGGTGCTTTGTGTGTCACCCTTGAAATTGCAGAATTAAAGGATGTTTAAAGGCTCTGGTGGTTTGTCTGGCTGTTTTTAAGAAGTGTCATTCCTGAGGTGTTTAAAAGATTCTTTTCCAGGCCAAAATTCAATGTTCTCCAAGGCTCCATCAGCGTGGAAATGATTTTCTGAGTCATTCAGTCCAACCCTCAGCTACCACAGACCAACTCAAGAGGCTTCTTGACATCCATGGAAAGAGCAGAACCCATCAGTTCTCCTTGTTAGAAACCTTTTTCTGGGTTTTTTTTTCCTCATTTTATTCATAATCCCATTTTTTTCTCATGTCAATATTGGCCATTAACTGCAGGAGTTGCTCCCTTTCCCTGATGGGTTTGTAGGAGGGTGGTGATGGATCACAGATCTGTGTTCACCTGCTTGAACATTGAGATGTGCCACAGTGCAGCTCCTGGAATGCTGGATATCCCCTCCACAGACTTTGGAAAAGGGAAAAGGAGCTGCTTGGTTCATGGAAACCCCATTTCAGACCCTTTGAGGTGCAGGAGTGATGTGTGAGGAGCTCTGAATTCCGACCAGGCTGCTGTGACCTGGTGTGAAGCTGGTTAATTATTCATTTCTTAATAATCTGAGGCTCTGCTTTGCTGATCTCGAGCTTTGCAGTCCACATTTCCCACCCACCCAGGACAGATTGGATAAAATCGGGAAAAATCTCATCTCTGGGAGTATTTTTGCTTCTAAAACAAATTATTTGAAATATTTTTCCTCGAGCTGCCCCTCATGTTGTCCATCACAGCCCCACAAGGTGTGAACAGAGCAGCAGTGACTCAGGGGCTCACCTGCAGCAGGTGGAGAGGAAAGAGAAGCTTTAGCAATTAATGTAATTAGAGCTTATCATTAACTGGTGTCTCTCCTCAAGTGCTCAGATTCTCAGTCCTCTCCAAACCTTCACGAGGGAAGTAAATACTCCCTGGGTATTCCAGGGATCACACCCTGGAGAAAGGCAGGAGCAGCGTGTGGAATGTGGGAATGCAGACCCTGAGCCCCTCATCCCAGCCCCACACTGACATTCCCTGCACAGCTTCCTCTCCACATCACAAGAACATTGCACTTGATGATCTTCGAGGTCTTTTCCAAGCTTAATTCCAGGATTCCAAGAAGATGTTGCAAGAAAGAATCCTCATCAAGGAGTTTTCACTGAGTATTTTTTCCTGGGAAGGTGGTTTTGGAATGAACCGTGTTTTCCTCCCACCGAGAGCGTCACACACCGCGGATGTTGGGATTTTGAAGCACAGAAGTTGGGTTGTTTATTGTGGAGAGTTGTTCAACCTGGAGAAAAGGAGGCTCAGGGGGACCTTCTCACTCTCTACAACTCCCTTACAAGAGGTTGTAGCCAGGTGGGATTTGGTTTCTTCTCCCCTAAGCAACAGGAAACGGCCTCAAGTTGCACCAGGGAAGGTTTAGATTGGATATGAGGGAAAAGATCCCCTTGCAAAGGCTCTGGCCTGAGTGTTGGTGTTTGTTTCAAATCCTCCCTCGCTGACAGGAGATGGAGTGGGTGTGGGGGAGAGATTTTGGGAACATTTTTTGTTTACTGAGCTGGGCTGTGGGTAGAGACAAGCTGTTGTGGTTGAGAGTAAATAACTGCTCAATCCCCTCTCCGTGTCCACACACCCTCCTCAACATCCATCTGGAGCCACATTTCGGGGGCCAACCCAAAGAGGGTTGAAGAACAGGGTGGATCTGACACACCAGAGGCTCCTGAGGTGTTTCCAAGTCCCCTGAGGGCACATTTGGTCACCAGGTGTCTCAAGTCCTGTCCTCTCCACAGAGAAGCCACCACCTTTTTGGGTTTGGGCCGAGTCCCACAGTCCCTCGTTGGTGCTCAGGTGTCCTCATGATCCTGTCTGGATTTATCAGGCTCTGGTTGTCCTGGATTTATCAGCTCTTAGGGATGGGAAGGAAGCTCAAGGCTCCTGAAAGCACCAGCCCTTGGGAAACTTTTCTGCCTTCCAAGCACTGACTTTTCCTTTTTTGTTGTCTGGTTCCTATTTCTCCATCCCAGCCCGTGGAACTCTGCCCCACGGGGCATTTGTAACACCTTTGCAGTGGGAGATGGTTTCCCAAAGGAAAAAAACCACAGGAGGGTGTTGGAAATGGTGCAAAAATCCCTGGAACCTCCTTTATCTTCGAGCTGAGCTGTGCAGAGCACAACCTACCCCAAATCTGCCCTGCAGGAGGGACCCAGTCCTCAGTCTGGGACAAGAGCACAAAACATCACCAGTTCTGCATCCAGTGCTGGGATCTGACATCAACAGGACCTGGAGCTGCTGGAGAGAGTCCAGAGGAATCCATGGAGCTGCTCCAGGGCTGGAGCCCCTCTGCTCTGGAGCCAGGCTGGGAGAGCTGGGAATGTTCACCTGGAGAAGGCTCCAGGGAGAGCTCAGAGCCCCTTGCAGGGCCTAAAGGGGCTCCAGGAGAGCTGCAGAGGGACTGGGGACAAGGGATGGAGGGACAGGACACAGGGAATGGCTTCCCACTGCTGGAGGGCAGGGATGGATGGGATCTTGGGAAGGAATTCCTGGCTGGGAGGGTGGGGAGGGGCTGGGCTGGAATTCCCAGAGAAGCTGTGGCTGCCCCTGGATCCCTGGAAGTGCCCAAGGCCAGGCTGGATGAGGTTTGGAGCACCCTGGGATAGTGGAAGGTTCCCTGCCATGGCAGGGGTGGCACTGGATGGGATTTAAGGTCCCTTCCACCCCAAATCCATCCTGTGATTCTGTTCCCTGCACCAGTCCTTCCCCACAAATCATTTTGCTGTCCTGACGTGACCCTGCAGGACACAACAGTTCAGACAAAGCCTGGAGATTCTGTTTTGTAAAAGCCCCATGAAATGCTGGCAGCTGTGCTAGGAATCATTCCATGGAAGTGCTCCTTTGGTGCTTAAACAGACAAGGAAATACTTCTCCAGACTGCAAACCCAAAACGTTTCCATGGGGGCTGTAAAAGTTCATGAGGGTTTCACAATTTCCTTTTTACAGCCTCATAATCTTTACTAGGTTTTAATTATCCCACGATTTTGAAGCCTGCGCCAGACACAATAGGAAAGGTGGAAGGAAAAGCAAATTGCTCTGGTTCCTTTCACAGTGGAATGTCAGCCTCCAACACGTCCTCTCCTGAGGGTTCCTCCCCTCTTTTTATCCTCTTGATTAAGGATGATATAAATCTGCCTGGAAGATATAAATTCATATATTGGATGTACACACACATGGATGGAGGGATGGATGGAGGGAGGGATGGATGGATGGATGGAGGGAGGGATGGATGGAGGGATGGAGGGATGGATGGAGGGATGGATGGAGGATGATGGATGGATGGAGGGATGGATGGATGAGGGATGGATGGAGGGAGGGATGGATGGATGGATGGATATGGATGGATGGAGGGATGGGTAGATGGAGGGATGGATGGATGGATGGAGGGATGGATGGATGGAGGGATGGATAGGGATGGATGGATGGATGGATGGATGGAGGGATGGATGGATGGATGGACGGACGGACGGACGGATGGATGGATGGATGGATGGATGGATGGATGGATGGACCCCCCCGGGGATATCAAGGTATGGATCCCCCCCAAACTCATCACCTGCCATTACAAAACAGCTTTGGCTGGAGAGGTTTGCTGAGGAGCCTCTCCACTAAGGCTCTCTCTCTGTCTTTTATTGCAGCAGTTTTATTTTATTAGCGTGAATCATAATTGCAAATCTCGTTCTGGATGTGGTGATGGCAGTGGAGGGGAGGGCACTCAGACAGGGAGCGGGGAAGAGGTGCCAGGAGGAAATTAGCACTGCAGTAATGTCACTTCTATTGCTCACAGACGAGCAGAGAGCACTGCTTGAAGTGGAAAGGAGTCATTTTACAGAGCTGAGACACAGAAAATCACACAAACAGCCACTTGCACACTGATCCTGAGGCTCTGGGGTTCATTCCCACAGTGGGACATCCTGTGATACACAAAAGCCCCGCTCACCCCCTCAGACCTCGGCCACAAAGCTGCCTGAGCTCTAATTTCAGGAATTTATTACCCAAGGATTCATCCCAGCACACTTTGAACACCCAGTGCCCAATGATGCCTTAGGTTTTAACTTTTCTATTTTCAAATTCTGTACTGCTTAGAGTGTAACTCTGAAGTTCCTTGGAGCCTGTAATTCCTGCTCTCTCCTACTGGGCAGACATAACAAAGCCTCTCCAGGCTTTGCCTTCAAGGACAGCCAGGCTGTTTTTAGGCCCAAAATGTGGAAACCAAAGATTCTAAGGGGGGGCAAGCTGAGGGGAGTTACATCGTTAAACTGGGGCTTTAATTGGAGAATGAACCCTGATATGCAAATGATCCAAACCTATAAAAGTGTGAAGAACTCGTGACCTGGGGTCCATCTTGGGGCCCATTTTTTGGAAGCAGCCTCTGGCTCCCCCAGGGTGTACCTTGAAGGCCCTTCAAATAAATACCTGTCTTTATTCCCTTCCTCTTGTCTAGTCTCTGTTTCTAGGTGGCTGCAGGAGGCATCACCCACATCAGTGATATCCTGGGAGCATCCCGAGCCTGGATGTCCAAGGCTGTGAGTGCAGAGCAGGGGATGTTGTGCCCCGAGGACTCCGTGCTCCAAACATCATGAACTCCAAAGGAAGCTGAGATCCAGGGAAGTCACACATTGCTGTCCCTGGTGGACTGGCTCTGTTCTTTCATTCCTTTCATTCCAGGGCCTTCCACTATCCCATCCTAATCCGAGCTGGAGCTGCCCGTGCCCCTCAGTTCAAGTTTCAGCTTTTGCACTGAACAGGGAGCGTGCTCAGAAATGAGGCCTTTCACTTTATTTTCCATTCCTTCCTTTGCTGATTGGATCTAAGCACCGAGCCAGGAACAAAAAACCGAGGTGGCTGCAGCCAGCATGTAATCATTAAATTTGCTTTTGGATGACCTGTGTGAAATTCATCAGGAGATATTTCTTGGGAAGTTCATTGCATCGGTGTTCATTATTTACTCTGTTAAGCTGAGGCACAGTGGCAATCAGGGGAGAAAATTGGACTGCTCAAGCCTTGGACTTCAGTGTTTGTCATTTCCTCTGCTGAGTTGCAGCATGAAATGCGTTTGGCACGGACAGATCCCGCCTTGGGCTGCCTCAGCTCATCCCGTGGCACCCAGCCACTGTCGGAGAGGAGAGAGCAGGGCTGGGAAAAGGAGAGGGAAACACAACGCAGTCGGAATCCTGCCCCTGGTGCTGAGCACTTCCAAAGGCCTGTGGTGACTTTAATGAAAATTAGGGTTATTTTCCATGTCTCTGTCTTTCCATGCTGCTGCTCTTGCTCCTGGCTCCGTCCCCTCTCCATCGCTGGGCTCTGACAGGCACAGGGAGGCTGAGCCTGAGCTGAGCAGAACCAGGACTAAGGAGGGAGAGAGTGGGGCCCAGGAAGGTCCCAGGGCAGGGACTGTCCCCTGTGCTGGCCCTGCTGAGGGACCCCTGGAATCCTGGGGACAGCTCTGGCCAGTCATGAAAAGGACACTGAGGGGCTGGAGCATGTCCAGGGAAGGGAACGGAGCTGGGAAGGGGCTGGAGCCCCAGGAGAGGCGGAGGGAGCTGGGAAAGGGGCTGAGGCTGGAGAAAAGGAGGCTCAGGGGGGACCTTGTGGCTCTGCACAACTCCCTGACAGGAGGGGGCAGCCGGGGGGGGTCGGGCTCTGCTCACAGGGAACAGGGACAGGAGGAGAGGGAACGGCCTCAGGCTGGGCCAGGGGAGGCTCAGGGTGGAAATTGGGAAAATTCCTTCCCCAAAAGGGCTGCCCAGGGCAGTGCTGGAGTCCCCATCCCTGGAGGGATTTCAAATCCCTGTGGATGTGACACTTGGGGACATGGGCAGTGGTGGCCTTGGCAGTGCTGGGAATGGTTGGACTCCATGACCTTTGTGGTCTTTTCCAACAACTCTGTGATGTCCCAAACCACTCCTGACCCCTCATCCAAGACTTTCCAGACTCCTGCTGGCTGCTGTCCCCACCTGGGGCTTTCTCCACATTCCATGCAGCCACCGCTGATGGGACACAGACACTCCTGCCACCAACTCCCCCGGGGAAAATTTTGGGAAGGTTCAACAAGAAACACAAGAAGATCAAGGGGAAATGGGTAAACTCAAGCCATTGGCTGCAGGGAACTGATTTAAGGAGCTTGGATGTGCTCCCAGCAGGAATCCCAGGAACACAGCCCTGGGAAGAAGCTGAAGGGAAGGTGTTAAATAAACTCCCACCATGAAAACTGGACCTGCAAAGCTGAGTTTAATGGGATTTAAGTTGCCTGCTTTACACCTCACTTCTCTTCCTACTCAGGAGCATTTGGAGTTTCCTCCTCCTCCTCCTCCCCACACCCAGCTGGGTCCTTTTATTGCCTGGAGCTTCTTGGTGAATCCAATTCGTGTGGGGCTGTTACAAGTGCAAAGGGCTGCCCATAAATCTGCTTTGCACGTGGCACATATTTGGGAGCTGATTGTTTTTATAATTGAATAGTAAATCAATGTATTTAAGGCCAGTGTTTGCCATTAACAGTGTGAGGTGCTCCCTCTGTCAATAGTGGGGAGGTTTTATGAGGACAATAAGTGCTGATTTACAGCTTCAGCTCTGGATTTTGGGGTTATTTTTAATGGTCGTTCAGCGTTTGCTGTTCCAGAGGCAGGAGAATTTGGGGAACATTTCACACCACGGCCAAGCACTGTTTGAAATTTAAAATATTTGGGGAAACATCTCCCCCTCTGTGCCCCATCAGCCAATGAGGTAACAAGAGATTAACGAGTTTTCCTTCGTTACCACAGCTGGAGTCACTTCTCACCTGCCTGGGCTGCTCCATCTCCTTTAAACTTTCAGCTTGAGCAACTGAGAGCAGTGAGGGCTCTTCCAGGCATAATTTGGGACTGAGTCTATCCCAAAGCACTGAACTTCACTGATCCAGGAATGGTTGGACTCAATGATCTCAGAGGGCTTTTCCAACCTCTGTGATTCCACGATCCTATGGGGCTGTCACTGGGTTGGAGCCATCCCACTGCACACTCAAGGGATTTCCAAATCTCTGATCCCTCAAAATACATTAATTTCCACCAAACCCCATCACCCAGCACAAAACCAAACCCCACAGCTCTGTGCAGCACCCTCAGGTGTGACCCCTTTCCATGGAGGGAAAGGACAACTGCCAGGGAATGGCTCCTCCAACATTCCTGGCCAACCTCACTCTTCCCAGGAGATCCAGATGAGCACCAAGTGAAGCAAACCAGGGAGCAGGGGAACATTCTGGAGGTGGGAACACCAAACCCTGCCAGTTTGGGAGCACGGAGAAGCTGGAGCTAAAGCTGAGAGCAGAGAGGGTTGACAAGGCAGAGGGAAGTGCACAAATCACTGGAAGGTGTAAAAAGCAGCATGGATCCTTGGAGGAAGATGGACAGACAGCTGTCAGCCCTTTGGGATGGCCTTGCTCAGCTTTCAGTGTGCACTTCATGGAGGAAAAAGGTCCATTTTTCCTCCCTTCTGCTAAGAAAGGAGAAGATGCTGTGGGTGATCCCCTTGGCTGGATGTGCTGTGGTCACCCCGGGATGTGGCACTGGGAGCAGAAGGTCTGAGGTGACATTTCCCACCACCCCAACTATTTTCTGAGGCCACCAAAATTCCTGTCACCACCGAGGCGTTTTGTTTCTGCTCCTTTTTGTGAGGGCCCCATTCAAGACCAATCTGTCTCCAGCCCAAAACACAGAATCATTTCGCTCCAGTTGCCATCCCTCATGGACAGGGGTCTTCAAGGAGCTCCTTCATCCCAGAGCTTCCAGGCAGCAGCTCCTTGCTCTGCCAAACCAAACAGATGGGATGGGGAGAGACAGGGAGGCAGGACAAGCACGATCCCGAGGTTTTAATAATCATTTCTCCTGCCTGAATCATCCCAAATCCCAGTGGAAGGGCAGGCGTTTTCCAGATGGTAGGAAATAAACTCTGGGACATGTCCATGCTGAGAACTCATTAGCCCTGCTGGCTGTGCTCCAAGCACGGTGGCAGCCCGTGTAAACTGTGTTTGGACCTGCCCTTTTCCCTCTCATCTGTTCCCAGGAAATCTCCAGCCCTGTCTTACAAGGACAAGCTGCCCAGCTCGATATTAATTTGATTACATGTGGCCTTTGCCTCTTGAAGGGGTTGGAGCAGGGGTAAATGTCTTCCTGCAATCCTGCAGCGTGTCAATCCCAGCAGCTGGGCTGCCTTCCCAACTTCCATCTGCTTCCCACTCCTTTGATGTGAGTTCCGTGTGGAGTCTGGGGAGTTGTGAGGGGTTTTTCTGCCTTGCAGGTTGTGAAGGCACAGCAGTGGATGGAGGGGGGAAGAATGTGTCTGTTGTATATACAGGGGTTGTATATTGTATATACACACACAGAGGGGGATTCCAGCCAAAAACACAGTGAGGGGGCTCTGCTGTGCTTGGTGGCTGCCAAAGGGGGATGATGCCTCCTGCAGCCACCTAGAAACAGAGACTAGACAAGAGGAAGGGAATAAAGACAGGTATTTATTTGAAGGGCCTTCAAGGTACACCCTGGGGGAGCCAGAGGCTGCTTCCAAAAAATGGACCCCAAGATGGACCCCAGGTCACGAGTTCTTCACACTTTTATAGGTTTGGATCATTTGCATATCAGGGTTCATTCTCCAATTAAAGCCCCAGTTTAACGATGTAATTCCCCTCAGCTTGCCCCCCCTTAGAATCTTTGGTTTACACATTTTGGGCCTAAAAACAGCCTGGCTGTCCTTGAAGGCAAAGCCTGGAGAGGCTTTGTTATGTCTGCCCAGTAGGAGAGAGCAGGAATTACAGGCTCCAAGGAACTTCAGAGTTACACTCTAAGCAGTACAGAATTTGAAAATATGAAAGTTAAAACCTAAGGCATCAGGGAAACAAATGAGGAATCTCCCTAGGACTCTCCTGAATCCCCAGACAAGCTAACAAAAGGGGGAAACAGCAAATGAATCCCCCCCTGGACTCTCTGGAGTCCCTAAACAAACTCTAAGAGATCTCTTAACACCCAACACAGGTGCAAAAAACAAAATACCACCTTTATTCATCTACTCACGTGCCTCTGTGCTCAATCTGGAGAATTTTTGAGGTCTTGGGCTCTTCCATCTCTTGGACCGTAGCAACTGCTCCCCACTGGAGAGCTGGGGAGTAGGGGGGAGCTGAGCTGGATCTTTCTCAGTCCCAGAGGATTCTTGGAAGCCTTCTCGTCCCATCTGGGTCACCAAAAAACTAATGCCTGAAGTGGCCACCTAAAAACAGAGACTAGACAGGAATAAGGGAATAAAGGTGATATTTATTGGAAGGGCCTTCAAAGGTACACCCTGGGGGAGCCAGAGGCTGCCGCCAAAATGGACCCCAAGATGGACCCCAGGTCACGAGATCTTCACACTTTTATAGGTTTGGATCATTTGCATATCAGGGTTCATTCTCCAATTAAAGCATCAGTTAATCATGTCATTTCCCCAAGGTTCCCCCCCTTAGAGGCTTTTGGTTTATACTTTTTGGGCCTAGGACAGTCTGGGTGTCCTTGAAGAGGAGCCTGGAGAGGCTTTGTTGTATCTAATCAGCATGAGAGAAGAGCAGCTAACAGGCCACAAAAAACTTCAGAGTTACACCCCAGGCAGTACAGGGTTGGAAAAACAGAAAAGTTAAAATCCAAGGCATCACTGCTGCCACCCGGAGCAATCCCAAGGGTCCAAGTCACCTCCTCCTGCCCCTGAGCCATTGGCTGAGTCACAGGAGAGCCACAGGAGCAGAGCCAGGTCCTGCTAGGGCTGTGCTTGCTGCTGTTTCTGGCTCTGTGTGCAGGGTCCTCAGCCCTGTGTGGCTGCAAGACACCAGACTCATTCAATAAACCGAATTTGAAATTCAGACATTGACTAAAAGGTTCTCTGTGTTTTTATTTCTCTCTAAAACCACACATTTTCCAGAGCAGAGCTCTCGGAGCCTTGGCCAAAGACAAATGTTCCCACACCCCATCTCCTGGGGGGCTGACCCAATTCCCTCTGCTCACGGGGAGACCTGGTGCAGCAGGGGATGATGATCCTGTGGTTTGCAGAAGGCAAAACCTGCAGGTGTGGGCTAGAAAACAGCGTGGAACATCCTGGAGATCATGAAAGCTTGGAACAGCCACAGCAGCACAACAGGGAGCAAAAAAATCGCTGCCCTGCAGCAGCTCCTGCTCGGCTTTGCAGCTCTGCTGATCCAAAATTGTCCTCCTAGGTCACAACAAACCCCAAATCCTCCCAAACCCCATTCCCAGACAGGGCTTCTCTTTCCCTTTCAGGGTTTTCTGGCCTTTCCTGAGCTTTTCCCTTTGTTGCCCATCCCTGAAGCAGCTGGAGCAGAGCCTTCTGTGCCAGGGGCTGTGGGGTGCAAAGAAGGAAGAAATCCCATTAAGGGTTTTAACATTTATGACCAGCAAGATAATAAAAGAATGTAATTTGGGGTAGCTTTATGGCACTTATCATAATGTTTCCCTGAAGCAGAGAGATAAAAGTCAGTGGGTAATGTCCATAAGGAGTTTTTTATATCTTCCTCTTCATTTTTTTTTTAGCAATAATCCCCTCGTTCGAAGATGGGCGTCACTTTACCAGCAATGGAAATTCACTGCAATAACCCCATCCCCAATATTAAATTGTTTTACCTCATGGAGATGTTCTTTGCCTGTGTTTATCTTGCAGGGACTTGTATTTGGAGACATCCTGACACATTCTTCCCCTCCTTTTTCCCTTTCTTTTCTGCCTTTTCCTTCTCATTTTACCCCATTCTGCAATGTAAGAAGAAAGGTGGATATTAGACTGAAAAACCCAAATAACTTTAGCATCTTCAAATTTTATTTAGGAGCGGATTGGTGTCTGTAAGATACACGTGATATAAAAAACAGGACAACACGCAGATATCTCAAAAGCTGTCATTTTGCTTTCCCCTGCTGAGACAGTCTCATCTCTCATTATTTCCTCAATATTTCCAGCTAAATGATATAGACTTTTTTCCCCCTCCAGTTCTGAAATTGTACATTTTTCTTCCAGAAAAACACTGCTTCACCACCAACTGCGGAGCGTTAATGTGTGTTGTGACAAAAAGTATAGTAACAGAGATCTATTTCATACATATATATAAAAAAATTAACATTTCTAGCTCTGCTCCAGTGCAATTGGAGGCACAAAACTCACTTAAAGTCATCCCTTCAGGGGAGGAGGAGAGACACAATCATCAATTGATCCCAAATAAGAAGGGATATTTTCCCCTTCAATCTTTTCCCCCTGAAATCCCCCTTTTATATTATTTTTGGCCCTTCCCAATGGGATGGAACAACCACATCTTTTAGGTGGGATTCCTTGTGAGCCATGGCACTCATGGAAGCCACTTGTTAATATGCAAATAGGGCTTAATGAGGGGCTGGGTTACTTTATGGCAATAAACACTTTGGTCTCCCTCCACGTACTGAGGCGGCAGTAAAAGCTCTGTCTTTG
Organism: Falcunculus frontatus; assembly: GCA_013398115.1. Taxonomy (NCBI): domain Eukaryota; kingdom Metazoa; phylum Chordata; class Aves; order Passeriformes; genus Falcunculus; species Falcunculus frontatus. The sequence continues at coordinate 17,062 of VZRV01007879.1, read as the reverse complement.
CCAGAAAGTCTTTGCACACCTCTTTATCTCCTTAAATTGCCATATTTATAACGTTTATAAATTTGTTCTGCGCCTCGACGTGGGAGCGAGGCCAATGGCTGCCTCAGGGAGGCGAACTACAACTCCCAAGATGCTCCGCGGCCCGGCGGGCACAGCGAGGGCGCGCCGCCCGGAGAACTACAATTCCCATGCTGCACCGCTACGCGCTCTGCGCTCCTATTGGCTGGCGGCGCAGTTGGCGCGATTCTCGCCTCCATGGCAACGAGTAAACAAATGGCGGCGGCCGGGCCTGTGTGGGGACGGGACCGATAGCGGAGCTCACCCCGCCTCCTCCGTCCTTATTACAGCTCATGGCGGGCGGCGAGGAGAACGGGGGAGAAGGCAGCCTCGGGGAGCGCCTTCCTCCTTCTCATGAGCCGCTGCAGCAGCCCCTCGCTCAGGCGTTCCCCGAGGAGCAGCCCCAGCTCGGGCCGCCTCACCGCGGGGATGAGCAGGAGGAGGATGAAGAGGAATCGGAGTCAGAGCGCTCAAAGGTTCAGCTCAGGGCTCCCCAGCTGCTTGGGGAGGGGTGTGTGCTCGTGAGGGAACTGCTCTTTCCCTCCTCGGTGTAAATGTGGGGAAATCAAGGGGGAGTGAATGCGGGCACCTCTTATTTCTGCTTTGTTTAGGGTCCCTTCCATCCCCGTGGTGTCTGTCCAGAGTATTTCTGGATTGTCCCTCTTTCCTTCACAGAATCAATGAGATTGGAAAAAATCTGTGAAGATTGTCAATTCCAGCCATTGACCCAGCACTGCCAAATCTCCTGGCCATATAAAACTACAGTTAAACTGGCACACGTGTGGCCAAATAAAACCCCTTTCCTGTTTAAATTCCCAGCCCTGAGCTTCAATAAACCCCTGGACACGTGTGAATTTTCTCTCCCCGGGCTTGAAATCCCAATACCACAAAATACCACCTCACTTTTTGCCTCGTGGAAACCTTTCCGTGCTCTAACATGTAGGTGCTATCATTTTCGATGATTACATTATTTATCTCAATCCTTAGATTAGCAGTTGTTGTGTGGCTCCTCCGAGCTCGTAGGAATTTCACGAGCCATTGGCCGATTTTCTCATTAAACCCACGCAGTGGTTCATTAGTGCCATCTGTCAGGCAGCTTTTTTGGCAAAGATTTTTCTTCTCTGAAGAGCAGCACCGGGCTGCTGGTGCTGAACAAACGTAAAGGGTTTCCAATAATGTTCATATTATTGAGGTGCAGTGCTGCTGTTAGTGCTGATTTGCTGAGATGTTAACATCTATCATCAGTGGGAGCTGCGTGGCTCAACACCTCAGGAAATGGGTCCTGTGCTTTGATCAGGAGGGCAAAAATTAAAAACCCCAGCAAAAAAACCTGATGAAGATTCTTAAATGGACCGAGCTGGCACGTGGCACGTTTCTGTTTGGTTGTTTTGAGGGCAGAATTCAGCATTTCTCCTAAAACGTGCTGAAAGCAGCGTTTGATTGAGGGCTTTTCTTAAACTCTGCTCCCACTCAAAACCCAGCAGCCTCTGGATTCTACCAAGTGTGGAATTCCCCTTCATAAATCTCCCTTTAATCCATTCCTCCCTCTCCTGGTGTTTTATAGGGTCGGTTGGAGGGAATCCTGGATGAAGACACAGCTGCTGAGGGGCTCCACACTTTGGGCTGCTCAGCCCCTGGCACTGAATATGTTTATCTTCATCTGACACTTCCAGTAAGTACAAGCTAAAAAAAAAAAAAAATATCACTTTAAGGTGTTTCCCTTCACAAATATTTCCTCTTTTTTTTAACAACAAATAGTCGGCCTCGTTAAAAAAAAAAAAAACAAGTCAAGAGGCAGATTTTTGTCTCTGCCTGCCAATGCTGATTCACGTGGAGGGTTTTTGATAAGACTCAGAGTGGAGATTTTTTTTTTTTTTGGTCATGTAGTAACAACAGCAGGGAGATTTTTCCTTATCCAGGTGTGAAGATGCATCTTCCTGCTTCAGTCAGCTGGAGGAAAAAAGCAGAGGGATGTGTGAAACACCTGAAAATGCTGCGTTCAGGAAGTTAAAATGGTTGTGCCTTCTCAAAGATCTCTGCTGTCCCTCCCTTGTCCACTCAGCTTTGTTTCCCTGGCGTTTTTTCCTGACTGCAGGTCTCTTTTTGTTGTTTCAAAGTCCTTCTTTTGACTTTTTCTCTGGTTTTGGCTGTTCTAACATCACTTTTTGTAGATGTCACCCTGTCTGGAGGGACCTTGGGGCACCTCTCCAATGTCTCCTGCTCCTGTGTGAGCTGACTTCACACAACCAGTTACTAAAATTATTATTAAAATCCCTTCCCTTTTCCTTTTTTCCAGGGTCGTGAGTTGAGGGACATCAACATTCTCTCTGGATACATTCACCTACAGAAAATGGAGCTTTCCTCCAATAAAATTAATGGTATGGAGTAAATACACCCCAAGTTCTTGGGTTGGGAGACAATTTCAGATGAGAAAGGCACTGGAGCATGGAGCTTTAGTGTCACAAAGCCTGGCTGACATTTTAATGGTGGAAAATATTCCAGCTCCACAGAACCAGGCTTGATCTCCTCCAAAATATCCAGTTTAAACTCTCAGTTTATTACCCAAAGATCAAATCCCAGCAAATATGTCAAGGTTAAGGTGGAGATTGGATAGAATATTTCAACTTATGCCTGGGATGGTTTTCCCAGCCTCGAGTTTTCCCTTGTCAAGGGTGACAAAAGGTAAAAAAAAATCACATTTTTGACATTTAAAAAGGTGCCAAATGGCTAAACTCCACCAGCCACTCCTTTCTCTGTCTCATTTTTTTTTTTTTAATTTAACACCAAGTGGAATAAGCTGTGGTGGGGCAAGCACATGATTTCTTTCGAGTTCCTTTCACTTGAGGTGCTGGAATCCAATAATAGCAGCACTTTTGTAAAGCAGCTCCTCTCCCTGCTCATTTTAATAAGAGGGTTTTTTTTTTCTGTGGAGGCCAGATATGAACAGAGCAGGGACTTTTCCATAGCAACCACTCATTTACTCCTCAGCTATGGCCTAAATACTTTTCTCCACTAATTGATAACTCAGGACAGAGTGAATCTGTCATTTTAGAGGTGGATAGAATATAAAAATACATTCTTTCTTATAAGCAAATCAATTGACATGATGAAAATTAAATGTACAACCTGGATCTTTATTCTTTGTGGTTTATAAACCTTTTTTTTTCCTCTAGGAGAAGGTGTTAATATATCTGATTTCTGCATTTTAGGCATCACTTTCTGAATGTGCAGCTACAAATTGATTCTTAATTGCTGCAGGATGTAATTACCCCATTTTGCCATGATGATCTCTGCTTTCAGGCACAGGATTTGACATTTTGTTTCATTTCCAGATCTTTCCTGTGTCAGTCACATGCCTTACTTAATAGAGCTGAATGCTTCCAAAAATGAACTGACCACGTATTTCAGTTTTAAACCACCGAAAAACCTCAGGGTAAGTCTGCAAAAAATGCATTTTATAGGTTTAAATTCAAAGAGATTTTCTGAATCTGAGTTAGATGTTGTCTTTGGGCATAGGCAAAAGTCCATTTTTATTCCTCCTTATTCTTCTTTCTCACCTCAGTTCACTTTTTAAGAGCTTTTCCAAATGTTTGGGTCTGTCTTTTTATATTTAGATTTAGATGTATATTTATATGTATTCGATTTATGTTTATTTATGCGGATTTTATTTATATTTTTTATTTTCTTCCCCACTGAGCCCCTGCACGTGGTGGGAAGGTGGAACACACAGCAAACTCCCAGCCTCAGTAAGTGCTGAAGAAATAACCCCAAACTCCTCTCTTTTTTCCTTTAGGAAGTAGATTTTTCACACAATCAAATCCCAAAAATGCAAGATTTATCAGCATACCACTCACTCACTAAACTCCTGCTGGATTGTATCCTTTGGGGAATCTTGAATGGGAGAAAAGTTGCTTTTTTTTTGCTGTTTCTTCCAATAAATACCTGTTTTCATTGTATTTCCCCCTTTATGTCAGTTTTGTCCTTAGAACCGAGATGAAATTGTAATTCTGGGACTGATCTTAATTTACTTAAGCATTAAAAATGGGCACATTTGAGGGATTTTCCTGCCAGAGGAACATAAAAACTCCTCTTTGTATCGTGGAAAAGTGAAAGGGGAGATGTCCCACTGTCTCTGCATGGCAGAGGTAATAAATTATATTAAAAAGGATTTTTAAACACCAAAGGTTAACAGGGAATCAGCTTGGAACAGTTAAATAAAAAATGAATTTGTTGTTTCATCTTAGACCCAATCAATTAGACAGGACAAGGCTGTTTAGTGGCAATGAAAAGAATTTTGAAGAGAGAAAACTTCCTGGAGTTTTTGAGGCAAGAACACAAAGCAAAGGTTGTTCTGCTCCCCACTTCCTCGCTCATCCCCATTTCTGGAATTAGAAACACTTTTTCTGCCAGAAATCTGGATCAACAGGAACCTGTAAATTGACTTTTCAGTGCTATTTTCCCAAGGCTTCCCTAAAGATCCCTTCCTGGAGCTTCACATTGCCTTGCTGCCTTCAGATTGCATCCTGAGGGCTCCTGAACTTTTTCCCTCTTTTCTTCAGGAATTGCATCCTGCTCCTCTGCTCTCTGAAAAGGAGGAGACAAGAGGATTTTTGCTGCCTCTTGCCCATCACCAGCTGATCTTTATCCAATGCCTGTCTCACAGAGGAGCAGGAGAAACATTTGCAGGGCACACAGGTGACATCATTCCCACTTTAGAGAAGCTACAGGTGACACAAATCCTGTCCCAAAACAGCACCAAGCCACTCTCCTTTATTTGCAATTCTAATTTCCCATCACGGAGTAAAAACCCTCCAGCCAAATGAAAAAGGGGAAAAAAACTGATCAAAGATTTGTATTGTGGGTCTGATCTGTAGATTTTGGGTTGGTTTCATGCAGCTGCCTTGAATTTCTTCATTTATCAAGGAAGGTGTTGCTGAAATGGGGACAAAAATGGTTTTCTGGACACAAGGGAAAGCCCCTGAAAGAGAGGAGGATGAGGTCAGGGTTGGAAATGCAGAATTCAGAAGAGCAAAGTGGCACCAATCAATGTCAAACACTCCTCACCAAAGATCTGGCAGAGAGAACAATCCCATCTTTAACCACAGATGAAAAAATTCTCTCTTTGAAAAGCCTTGCAGAAGCAGAAATGTTTGGCCTGCATTTCTCATTGACACTAATTAAGCTTTCCTTACCATTTTTAAGTGAGTTATGATGCAGATGGTCAAGTCATTATCACTTTTTTTTTTTTGTGCTCACATGAGCACGCCTGACAGGTTTATAGAGGATTTATAAAAGTTTAGAAAGGAATTGCCTGGGAGGAACTGCCCAAAGCAGAAAGAGACACAACTTGGGACAAAAATATGTGACAAAGCTTCCTACTGAATCATTAAAAGGCTAAAATTGACTGTATTATTATGCAGTGCTGAGCAATTTGCTGCCTCACGTTGATGCTTGTGGCTTAAACTGTGATTTTTCCTTGTTCAAACTTTTACCTATTCTTCCTTAACTCCAGTCACCAAAAAGTTACATCCCTAGAGCAGGGTTTTACCTCATTTTGGACAGATCCAGAGTCAGATTCCTCTCACTTCATCCATTTAAAGGCGAAATTTGAGATGGATTTAATGTCCAAGGTGCTTTGTTGAAGGAATTTGAGGACTTCTGTTATTGCTGAAGTTTGCTGAGAGGAATCCTAATTACTTGTACTGCTGCTTTTAACTGTAATGGTAATTTAAAATTAATTTAAAATACACTTTCTCCTCTCAGGACAGATGGCCAGGGTAGAACAGGTACAATTCAGAGTGAAATAACCCCATAAAGTATCACTGGCTGTTAAGACTTGAATAATTTGTGTAGGAAGCTCAGAGCAGTGGGATTTAAAATTCCTCAGGATGAAGCTTTTGCTGTCCACACCATAAAATTGGACTCCATTTGCTAATTTACCCCTTAATTACTGCTCAGGTTTTGTGTTCAGTTCTTTTTTTTCCTGAAAGCTCTGCACAGTTAACGAGATTGAGGAGATCCAAGGGCTGGAGAAATGTCACAGCCTGAGCCAGCTGGGTTTGTCCCACAACAGACTCACTGCCATCAGGGGCCTGGAGAATTTGCCCATCAGAATCCTCAATCTGGTAAGAAAGAAATAATTCTGATTTTTTTCCCTGCTTGTCTCTTATCAATATATCAATACCTTAATAAATATGAAGATAATGACATCATTTTCCAGAGATAGCTGCAACACTGTACATATTTTTTTATTAATAATACAAAAGTTGCACACAAACACAACCCAAACCTATTTTTAATGGGATCCAGTAACTCTAAAAACAACAGGCTGCTTTTAACAGCTTTTACTTTGTAATAAAAATTCCAAATTATTTAATAGGACTTTAAAAATAAGTCCCCAAAAAACCCTCATAGCTCCTATTGGCTGCATCAGTTTTAAGCATACACATAAATATTTGAAGTGAAGTGAATGAATCCCTTATCAGGAATAGAAATATTCTTTTCCAGTCCTTTTTAAAAATTGAAAGGTTTTTCTTCTCTTCTGTAGGACTGGATATAGAAAATACTGACTCAGATTGGCCCTTGGCTGCTTCAATATTCAGAGAAGGTGTTCACATTTAGCATATTTTGAATAATATATTCAAACAGTGTTAATATAATTATATTTCAGATCTATAATACCTCTAGGAGTTCTCAGTTATTCCCTCAATGGCAATAAAACAGAATTTGGTCTCATTTTTAGTGGAGAAGATTAACTCAGATTGGCCAAATCCCATCGAAATGTTCTGCAAGGAGCTCTAGGAATGTGAAGATCTTTTCTCTAAATGTTTGGAAGCTCTTTTCTCTAAATAATTTGAGCCACAGCAAATCCCTCAATGATTGTGTGCCCTGATTTCCTGGGGTTTTTAAAGGCCTAACAGGAATTCCCTTGGGAATCTGCTCTGTCCAGTGTTGGGAGGTTGTGTTAACAACTAAACTTTATTAATGTCCCCTCAGTTTGGTTTTTAGGTGCTGATATCATCATTGATAACACTGCTTGTCTCTTTTAATTAGCCAATTACGTGGAAATTACGGAAATAGATTTTAGTGGAATGTTTTCTTTGTTGAATCAGAATAAAATGCAGGTTTTGGTGGGGTTTTTTTAAATTTTTATCCTCTGGAAATTGATTTTAGTGGAACGTTTTATTTGTTGAATCAGAATAAAATGCAGGTTTTGGTGGGGTTTTTTTACATTTTTATCCTCTGGAAATAGATTTTAGTAGAACGTTTTCTTTGTCGAATCAGAATAAAATGCAGGTTTTGGTGGTTATTTTTTTTAAATTTTTATCCTCTCTCTTCCCAGTGATTCAGCTTCCTCTTCCATTTTCCCTTGAGTTTTTTAGGTCGAAAGTTTGGGAGGAAGATTCCAAACCTGTAAATTCTGCCTTGCTGTTACCAAAACCCCTTTCTTCCACTTATGTTTGCAAAGACAAAAAAAAAAAACCAAAATAAGAGGCACATCTCTAATGAACTGCACTCGTAGGAATTTTCTGCTTTGGAAAAAAAAAAAAAAAGAAAGGATTTATCCCCAAATCCCTTTTGTTCCCAGAATTTTCTGGGCACCTCTGGCCCAGCATTTCACAACTCCAGCTCTGAGCTGTATCTGATTAACCAGAGGTCTAAGGAAGCTCAGGAGCAGAGAGGGAGCCTCCATGCTATTAATAACCTAATTAAACATTTAAAAGTCAGGAAAAAATGTCAAGGACAGACAACTGGATTAACATTAGAGTCAGCTGGCTTATTTATTTCAACAGTTCCTAAATATTTATTAATAGAAGATGAAGCTTCTGAGCTTTCAGCACAAGGTGAGGCTGATGGGGGAAAATAAAACTTGCAAGGTTATGGAGAAAGAATCCTGTGGAGAGGCCATCTGGGAATGTGTGGGAATCACTGGGACAGGGATGAGCAGGGAATTGTTGTTCCTGCTTGGATTTAGTGGTGATGCCTTAGGTTTTAACTTTTCTATTTTCAAATTCTGTACTGCTCAGAGTGTAACTCTGAAGTTCCTTGTAGCCTGTAATTCCTGCTCTCTCCTACTGGGCAGACAGAACAAAGCCTCTCCAGGCTTTGCCTTCAAGGACAGCCAGGCTGTTTTTAGGCCCAAAATGTGGAAACCAAAGATCCTAAGGGGGGGCAAGCTGAGGGGAGTTACATCATTAAACTGGGGCTTTAATTGGAGAATGAACCCTGATATGCAAATGATCCAAACCTATAAAAGTGTGAAGAACTCGTGACCTGGGGTCCATCTTGGGGTCCATTTTTTGGAAGCAGCCTCTGGCTCCCCCAGGGTGTACCTTGAAGGCCCTTCAAATAAATACCTGTCTTTATTCCCTTCCTCTTGTCTAGTCTCTGTTTCTAGGTGGCTGCAGGAGGCATCAGTGGCACAAATGAGGCTCTGATTTGTGAGGCCCTGAGAACTGAAACCATCTGGGGGCCAGTGAGAAATCAGGGCCTCGTTTGAAAGAGCACTGAGAACTGGTTTGGGTTCTCCAAATTTTGGGTCATTTCATGTATGAAAGTCTGGAAGAACTTACAGTAAAGTGGGGGTTTTTTGAATTATTATTTTTAAAACATTTCTATGCTGTCACTGGCAGTGAATAAAGCCTTCACTTAATGTGCATTCATCTGAATTTATGTATTCCAGAGAGATTTTTGTATCTTATCAGAGAATCATCCAATCATGAAATGGTTTGGGTTGGAAGGGACCTTGAAGTCACCCAGTTCCAACTTCAACACCTTCCACTATCCCAGGCTGCTCCAAGCCCCATCCAGCCTGGCCTTGGACACTGCCAGGGATCCAGGGGCAGCCACAGCTTCTCTGGGAATTCCATTCCAGCCCCTCCCCACCCTCCCAGCCAGGAATTCCTTCCCAAGATCCCATCCATCCCTGCCCTCTGGCAGGGGGAAGCCATTCCCTGTGTCCTGTCCCTCCATCCCTTGTCCCCAGTCCCTCTGCAGCTCTCCTGGAGCCCCTTGAGGCCCTGGAATGTGCTGGAAGCTCTCCCTGGATCCTTCCCTTCTCCAAGTGAACACCCCCAACCCTCAGCCTGTCTCCTCTATACCCTACCTTAATTTTTTCATTATTTATTCTGCAATCACCAGTGTAAATAGAGCCATGATTACAGAGGGAAATTCAATGTATTTATGTATATATATTCCATAATTTTCCGTGCATCTCTGCATTCTAAATTTTGAGTTGGATGGTGACAGGAGTGTTCTTGGGGCCAGCATCAGCTTTTAAAAAAATGTTAGAGCTCTTTTTATTGCTGTTGTCTCTTCAAGGTGAGTTGATCAAGCTGATCAGCAGAGAGTTGTCTCCTTTTTCCACGAGCTGGAATGTGTCACATCAGGATGTGCATGAGGCTGATGCAAAAAGGCCTCTTTGTGACAGGATTCTCCACGACAAAAACTCCTCCAATCCAACAAATAACTTCTTTTTTCCCCCTCAGGAATGTTGTTTTCCATAGAGTTTCATCTGCAATTTCTCTGCTTTCATTTTTTTCTTAGAGCTTTAACCAGATTGAGGAGGTGACTGGGCTGAAGAGCTTGAAAGCTCTGCAGAAGGTGGATCTGTCCTGCAATAAAATAAAGAGTCTGCAAGGTTTGGAGGAACACAATCTCCTAGAGGTGCTCAACCTGGAGGATAACCAGGTACCACGCTCCAGACCGAGCTCAGCTTCTCCTAACAACACATAATATTTCAGTTTTTAAAAACTCAATTCCTTGAAGGGATCCAAAAAATCCTCCAGCACTGCAAGAAATGAATATTAGAAAATATGACATTTTTTCCTTTGTTGTTTCCCATGTTGATTCCTGATGTCCTCTCAGCCCTTATTTAATATTTTAGGTGGGTTTTTCTTCACTCAGGTACCACTTTAGAGCTCTCACACATCAAGAACTCACAGTGCTCCCCTGGCTGGATCAGACAGGGATGAGTTTGCAGCTTTTCCAGCTTGATTATTCCAGAGGATCTTTACTTACACCACATCTCTACTGCTGCCAGCCCTCAGGGAGGGGTTCTTAATAACTCTCAGCCCATTTTTATGGCCACAGATTCTTCTGAGCTCTCAGCTGGAAACTCCCTGGAAGGCAGAACTGCAAGAACTCTTAAAAAGAGGCTTTTGTCATGCAGCACAATTTTCTGTACTGGAAGTACAATGGTGCAATCCAACTCATTTGAATTTTGAATGCCCTGCCAAATATCCACAATAATTTCGATATTGATCTTCCAGCATCCTTAACTGAAAAAAAAAAAAACCCCATCCATTCATGAATCACTTGGACATCAAAGACAGATCTGGGGAAAAAAAAAAGAAATTTAAGAAAATAAAACTATAAAGCAGCAGTGGAACATTTTCTGTCATTTTCCCCCACTCACAAGACAGATTTAAAGGATTTAATTCAAGTCACTGTGGGTTCTTTTTCTCCCTGTGTTTAGGTTGACATTTAAAGGAACCTCAATTGCAGCAGACAGGAAACTCTCTAATTATTAACATTAATAACACCACTTCCATTGCCTTATTTATTTTCCACTGTTCTTTACAGCACATAAAAACTCTTAATTTTACCTCATCAAAACTTGCCTCTTTGAATGATGTTATTGAAAGAGTTTAATGAGTCACCTTTTTTTTGAACATTGCCTTCTGAAGAATAATTTCAAGGGGAATTTTAATTAATTAACACGTGGAGTTACTTCAGCTCAGAATCACTCAGAATGATCTGAAATTCTTGGGTTTTTTCTAAAAAAGGGGCACAACAGATTTATCTGCAAACCAAGTCTCTTGTAAACATTCTGTGATTGTCACCTGTTGATGGTTGGAATTCTGGGATTTATTTAAGAAATCCACTCAAATCACATTTAACTTGGTCAAAAGTGTCCTGGGTGGGTTTATTCTTATCTCAAAGTGAGTATCGTGGTTGAGGTTGATGGTTTTAGACACTTTACAAGGATTGAGTGTGAATTAGGGAGAATCTGAAGTGGTTTAGGTTCAGTTGGGCTTTCAGTATTTGAAAGGGGCTATAAAGGAGATGAAGAGGGACTTTTTACATGGGAAAATACAGACAGGAGAGAAGGAAATGGCTTTAAACTAAAAGAGGAGAGATTTAGATTGGATTTGGGGAAGGAATTCCTGGCTGGGAGGGTGAGGAGGGGCTGGGATGGAATTCCCAGAGCAGCTGTGGCTGCCCCTGGATCCCTGGAAGGGCCCAAGGCCAGGTTGGAGCACCCTGGGACAGTGGAATGTGTCCATGCCCATGGCAGGGGTGGCACTGGATGGATTTGAAGGTCCAAACCAACCCAACCCATTCCAGGATGATTCTCTGATCCCATCTTTCAGCAGGGAAGGAAAACCAGGTTTATTTGGGGCACACAAACTTTGATCAACCCCAAAACCAGAGTTCCCAGCTTTCCTTTGTGCACAGATGACACCACAAATGGACTGGACCCTCTGGACCCCCTGATTTATCCCTCTGGACACATCCAAGGACAAAAATCCCCATCCTTTTTAGCCAAGTGCTGCAAGTTCTGTAGGAGGAACTTCAACGAAAAGAAACTCGTAAAAGGATTTATTTCTTTTTTTTTTTTAGCTCCTCAGCCAGAGCACAAATTTAACAGCAGAATTGCCTCACTTAAGCACATCAGCACATAAAAGCCAAATGTGTTAGGGCTTGACATTTGAAAGAACTGGGAAAAATGCAGGTGCTTGGAAATTGCTGTGTGCATTATCCTGCTGCTCCAGCTCGCAGCCAAGTTGTCTCCTTTTGTGCCTGCAAGTGCCTCATGGAGTGCAGTTCACTTTTGTAAACCCCTTTTGTGACTTGCAATGATGATTTTTTTTTTTTTTTTTAATGCCCAGATCTGAAGAGCAGGGATTAAAATACTCTCTTTTTCTCCCTCGCAGAGTTTTCGTGGGTTCTGTTGCTGCTGATTTATGCTCTGTTTCTGTCCCTGATCAGGTGGCTGAGCTGAGGGAGATTAAATGGATTGAGGATCTGCCTCTCCTCCGAGTTTTAAATCTTCTAAAAAACCCTATACAGGTAAGAGAGGGAGAAGCAAAAATGAGAATCTAAACCTGATGGTTTGGAGCACACCAGAATCCTTTTAGCCTCAGTTTCTCTCTCTAGAAGTGGACAGGTCATTTATCCAGAGTGAGCAAAGATAATTCTATCCTGACTCTTGTGATTTCCAAATTTGGTGTGAATTTTACAGTCATTTCTAATGCCAGAAAGAAGAAAAATATTAAAAGTTTAATTATTTCTTGTAATTGCCAGGTTTTTATTGGATTTTATGAGACTGGGCTGTCGTGGCACACGATGAAATTAGCAGGAAAAAGTACCTGAAATAAACTTCTCCTGGTTTTCCATAATCTGAAAGGCTTTTCCTGCTGAGATGTCCTTCTCCTAAGCAAAGTCTGATCATACCCCTTTTTAAATTCCCATTTTGGCCTCTTGAATATTGTGGTTACAAACTTTTGAACAGCTCAGCTCCTGCTGCAGCAGCTGAGCTTGTGAAGGGTCAGTTTGGGCAGTGTTTTCAACACCCTTCAGGGTAAAAAACCTTTTATATTGCAATGTATTAAGGCCAATTTCATTTCAACCCATTGGAATGAAATATTGGCTGGGTGAAATGAAGGAATTTTTGTCAAAATGGAAACTTTGTCCCTCAGGAACAAGGAGATTATTGGCTCTCGGCGATTTTCATGTTGCTCCACATCACAGAGCTGGATCTCAAGAAGGTTTCCGTGGAAGAAAAGGTGAGCAAACATCATTTCATTTGGGAATTTTTCTAAATAAAGAAGAGAACATCTTCTGTGCTTGCAGTTGTAGCAAACCTCCTCCCCAAAAACCTGCTTTACAGAAATTCTGTTGGATTAGAAACCTTCCCCTGCTGTGGTGCTTTACATGGAATTTGGTTGCTGTGTGTCCTGTGTGGGTCCAAGCCATGGTGGAACTGCTGTATTTCAGGGAATTATCCTTTCCAAATGATTCTTTCAGGAAATCCATCACTCCCAACTTTATCTGTATCAATTTTGGAGTTGTTTAGTGCCAGGCTCTCTCCATCCTGGACACCCAGATGATGATACCAGAGTGTAATTTACCCCAACCACCCAAGATATTGATCTTATTCTTTGCCTTATGTGCCAAGCTGTTTTCCTCTCGATGTAATTTTGAATATATTAATTTTTCCTTCTCTGTGGACTGTAAAAGTAAACCTGAGTGACTGATTTAGACCAGCATTTCCCTTCTGAGTGAGAATAGTTATTCCACAACATCCTCTCCACATGTTATTTTAGGGTGCCTCAAGAATTCTCTTGCCAAACCAAATTTTGGAGGCACCATCTCACTAACACAGAAGGGATGTCCAGGGATGTGGGTCAGATGGGGGGTGTAGTTTGGAAGTGGAATTCCTGCTTGTCCAACTCACCACGTTCAATTCTCACTGTGGAATAATCTTGCAATAAAAGAACTGAACTGAATTTGAGCAGTGAAACTGAATTTGATGTGCTCCAGGATGCACCCTCTGTGCTCCCAGCCACTGATTCTCAGTGAAGGATCAAGTCAGAGCTAAAATGAAATCATTTCCCTCCTCCTACTTCCCCCTTGGATGGTGGGAACATGGAGTTCTGAATATTGAATGTTTCCCCTCCTATTTCACCGTGCTGCACAACCGTGGAATTCCAGGCTGGAAGGGACCTCATGGATGATCTGGTCCAACTTTTCTTGGGAAAAGCATGAGATAGCCCAACCAAATCCTACAAGTGACCAACATTAGGGAATCCAGCACTTCCCTGGGGAGATTCTCATGGAACCCAAACTGATTTGAGTTGAAGGCACCTTCAAGTCCATCGAGTCCCACCCCTGCCATGGGCAGGGACACCTTCCACTATCCCAGCTTGATCCAAGTCCCATCCAACCTATTCCTGATTATTCCAATGGCTGATTGGTCTCCCTCTGAAAATTTTATGTCTCGTGTCCCATTGGAATTGCCTCAGTTGTTCTTAACCTAAGTGTGGAGCATTAACAACCCCCAAAAATACACAACTCATTTAATGGTCACCAGAGCTTCCAACAGAATGGATGAAGGGAATCCTTGGAGTCTGAGTGCTCTCCATCCCAGGAAAGACAGGAATGCCTTATCAGGAGTTTGCTCACTTTGTTAATGCCCATTCTTTCCCTTTTCTAACAAATAAATGAATGGCTTCAGTCCCCAAGGATTTGAGTTTGGCACCTTCCACCAGCCCTGAGAGGATGCAAATTAAGAGATAATTAAAACCTCAGCAAAATTGCTTCACATCCTATGTGGCATCCTGTTTTCTTCCCAGGAAAAGGTTGAATATATTAAAGATGGTGAGCAGTGTCTGGCTGCCTTCCATCCATCTCTCAAAATCACCCTTCAAGCCCTTGAAAAGATTTCTGCTCCCAGCCAAGCCCAGCACAAAACCTGACCCTCAGAAACACAAAGCCCTCGTTATTCCTGGTGATCTGCCAAGCCTTTTACAGCTGGAGACAATTCCATCACTTCTCCCTTTTTTCCCCCTGAATTGTGGGAACAGGTCGCTGCTGTGAATAGACAGGACCCTCCTCCAGAAGTTGTGGCTGCTGAAGATCACAGGATTCAAGTTTTGTGGAACATTCTGCAGCCCCAGAGAGTCCTGGACAGGTGAGTTCATTTCAGAGCTGCTCCTGATGGTGGCACTCAAGTAAAGCAGAACCTTGTCACATTCAGAGGGGTTTGGGTTTTTTTCCCAAGGAAAACTCCTACAGGATTCTGTCAGCAGCCTGGAAATGAGGCAAATCTGATTTGGTTCAAATTGATTATGAAATGAAGCTCGTCATTCACCTCTAAATTCTGAGACAGATTGGCCACAGCTCCACTCCCTTTCCCCAATCTGTTGGAGCAGATGGTCATTTGCACCACAAATGAGAGATGCAAAATTCCTCTCCTTACCCAAAGGCACCGGAAAAAATCCCTGGAGGCAGCAGAGAGCTGGAAAACTTCTCCTTCCCATTCTGCTGAGGCCTCCTCTCCCCGCTGCTGGCATCCTGGTGGGATAAAATGATTTTATTTGGGGAGTTTTGGGGCACTTTTCATATTCCTAAGGGGAAATTTCCCAGTTGTACTGGAAGGAGGAGATGATGCCAATTTCCATTAAAAGCACAGGAGGGAGAGGCAGTGGATGCTCTTTTTCCAGTGTCTCCATTCCAGTGCCAGGTGACTTCTCCCAGTCTCATTTCTCCTCTGAAAAATGGGATTTTTGCTGCTCTGCAGTTGTGTTAGGATGTTTGAGGAATTCTTGGGAAATGCTTCCACATAATTTGATGGAATACACTATAAAATATGTGGATTGTTCTTGTATTGGCTGCAGTGGGCACTGAGATCAACTTTTGTGCCCCACACCCCTTTTTTGGCACTGAATTAATTCAGAACTCAGTAACCTGACTGAAGATCCAGGATTTAGTAACTCAGAAATGTGTATTTGTGTTGTGACTCTGTTTTCTGGGATCATCTTCAAAAAACAGGAGCCTTCCCAGTGGTGACAGCAGCTCTGGGAATTCTTAACAGCCTATTAAAAACAAAACCCCAAAGATTGATTTATTTTTGCGAGGTTGGAGATTTCTTAAAATAAAACAAAACACAAAATTGGCTTTATTTTTCTTTAAAAAAAAAAAAAATCCCTAAAGGCATGGATTTTTTCCAGGGCTGTGTTTAAATATTTGCTCAGTGGATTTTGGATGTGTGTCCTCATTGCTGGAAAGGAGAAATTCTGCCTTGTGCCAGAGGAATTGTGCACACAAACACAAAAAACATCAGCCCAGCCTTTGTGGGACTGCCCCAAAAATTATTAATGATGCCTCCAACGCTGGCCCCTGCTCAGCTGGAAAGCACTCAAGAGTCATTAATGAAATCTCCCTAATGATGATGCCTTTTCCACCCTAAAATGCTTTTTTTGGAACCAGATTGGGGCAGTTCATTTGCATCTCTGTTCCTCCACGAGGTGATAATGAATTAATTCTGGCTTGGTGATACCTTTCTTATCACCAACAAAACCTGCAAACGAAGCACAAAGTTCTTTTTGTTGCCTGGCCTGCAGGCACAAAACATTGAATTTCCTGTTCTCTTCTTCTCTCTCTCTCTTTGTGCTTTTCTCTTTAATTATGTGGTAACACACCCGTGAATATTATGGGTATTTTCCCCTCCTAGAAATGAAAAAATGTTGCTCAGAGTGACAACAGCTACAATTTCATAGCAAAGGCTTCTCCAGGCTGTTGGGCCAGCACAGGATGATTTTTTTGGTAGCTGGCTGTTGAGGAGAAATCCATTCAGAGAAGAACCAGAGCGTGATTCTTTTTTTTTTTTTGACAATTAAAATAATGAATAATTGGAACAATTTACCGAGAGCTCTCCACAACTGGGAGGTTTTTAATTAAAATATGATGGGATGGAACCCCAGGTATCAGGCTGGAAACAGGAAGTGACTTGGGGAATTCCTGTAGCCAGTGGGATGAGGGGAGGATGATTTAAATCATCCAAATATTCCCTTTTGGCCTTAAAATTTATCAATCTTCCACAGCAATGCCCACAAAGACAAAAAAAAGTTAAATAACGAGCTCAAAACTTTTCCAGAATCTTCCTTCAAGCTGTAGGAACCCCCAAGCTTTTAGTTTTGAGAAGCAAAAAGCAGTGATGTAACAAAAGTCAGGATTTTGGAAATGTTCTGCCTGATGAAACCATAAATCCCAGGTATCTGAGAATGTGGGGAATTCAAGCAGTGGGAATTTATTTAAGAGAATTGGAATTTTGAGCGTGATCTTGTCGAGGGTTGATTTATCAGGAATTTATTGGGTGGATCTCATCCCCATGGAAGGAAAGATGCTGGAGGAATTCTGCATTTTCCAAGCCTGTAACAGCTTCTGTGCAGGGAGAAGGAAAAAATTCCTTATTATGGTGTGGGAGTTCAGCTCTCCA
>VZRV01007878.1:8627-38578 GCA_013398115.1 Falcunculus frontatus | reverse complement strand
GAGGGGGACTTTGGTCAAAGGATTGAGGGACAGAACACAGGGAGTGGCTTCCCACTAGGAAAGGGGAGATTCGGGTGGGATTTTGGGAAGGAATTCCCATCTGTGAGGGTAGGGAGGCTCTGGAATGGATTTCCCAGAGAAGCTGTGGCTGCCCCATCCCTGGAAGTGCCCAAGGCCAGGTTGGACAGGGCTTGGAGCCACCCTGGGATAGTGGGAGATGTCCCTGCCCATGGAAAAAAGGGGAAGCTGGATGATCTTTGAGGTCACTCCCAACCCAAACCATTCCACGACTCCAGGATTCTGATTCAGAGCCCAGGCTGACTTTTGGGGTCCCCTGGGGGTGTTCAGGGCTTAGAGGGGGAATTAAAAAAGTCTTAAACTCGCTCTGGATTTATTTTGACACATTAAAGACCAAACCCCAAATGCTGGTTTAGGATTTCTCTCCTGAACTCAGATTCCTGACAAACTCAGCTGCTCCCTCCCAACCCCAAAATCAGCTTTGTGGAGGAATTTCACCGGGAGATGTGCGTTAAAAAATACATCAAAATGCAATAAGGTGGAATTTTGCTCCTGCTGGATAAACAGTGGGATTTTCTGAAGGTTTTTAACCTTCCTCTTCCTCATGCTCGTCGAGCTGGGGATGTTCCAGCTGCTCAGCAGGGGGCTGGCGTGTATCCCAGATCCCAGGGAAAAGCCTGGAGGTTGAGAGGGGATATTTATGGACTTCTTTTCTCAGTGATGATGAATTAGACAGAGAATTTGGGCAGCAGAGAATCCATGTGGATCCTGCAGAGCGATGGCTGGAGTGGTTTGTGGGAGGATCCATGTCCTGGGAAGTGGCATGGGTGGCACTGGGAATCCCTGGAAGTGGGATGGGTGGCACTGGGGGGGTCCCTGGAAGTGGGATGGGTGGCACTGAGAATCCTTGGAGCTCTGTGACCCCTGGTGCTTCCTCCCAGGAGAGCGAGGATCGCTCCAGCCCCGGCCAGGTGTGACCCTGTGCCAGTCCCATCCCTTCTCAGTGCAGCAGGAAATTTATTTCTGAGGTTTAATCGGACTTTGGGTGCGTTTCCCTGGAAAAGGGGGTGCTGGAATTCCTGGAAGGCCCAGGAAGGTTTATTTATCCTGGGGATTTTTTCAGCAGTTCATCCTGACATGGCAGTGCCTGAGTTTGGGGGGAAATTGGGGTTGTTTCCCTTGGTACAGAGCAGGTTTAGCCCCACATCCGTAGGTTGTGGTGAGGGTGGAGCAGCCAAAGCCCTGCTGGAGGTTGGAGTGTTCCCAGATCATCTCACAGGGCTTTAATTACCAGAACTTCCCATATTTCCATGATTCTGGCACTAATAAAGCTCCTGTCCCACCTCAGCTTCTTGTCTTGGGCTCAAGATCCTTGTAGGTCTTTTCCAGCTCAGGATTTTCCAGGATTCTTTCCCTCAAGGGTTCATTTTCATTCCAAATCCAAGCAGTGAATAAACCACGAGATGGGGAGTGGTGCCTGTGACTTTGTTTTGTTGAGGAATGGGATATCCATGAAAACCTGGGACTCGCTGTCCTTTGGGGTCACCAGGGCCTGGTTTGGAATGGGAAATGGATTTCATAATGATGGAGCTGCCATCCGTGGAGGGATTTAGGTTGGACACTGGGAAAATTCCTCCCTGAAATCCCTGAGGGGATGCTGTGATTCTATTCCATGATTTTCAGCACAGGATTCTCAGAGCAGTTGAGGCTGCCCCTGGATCCCTGGAAGTGTCCAAGGCCAGGTTGGATGGGGCTTGGAGCAGCCTGGGATAGTGGAAGGTGTCCCTGCCATGGCAGGGGTGACACTGAGTGGGCTTTGAGATCCCTCCCAACCCAAACCCTCCTGTGATCCTACAAAATTGTGTTTGTGTAGAAAAAATTCCCTCGTGCTTCAGTTTAACGTGGAAAACTCCGACTGGGGAGGAGGAGAAGGAGCCGTGTGACATTTGTAATTTTCTTTTTAAATTAACAACTCCTCTTCTGCTCCACCTGGGAGCGAAGCCTGTCTGATATTCCCTGGTATTTTCCCAGTTTTGGGTCTGTCCTGCTATTCCCAGAGCTCTGTGGGAAGAGCAGTGAGGAACTCCCATCCTCTGAGGGCGTGCTGTCCCACACCCCCTGCTCCCATCTGAATTCCTGCTGAAATTCCATGGCTGTTTCCCGGTTTTCTTTGCACTCAGAGGAATCTTTCTTGAACTTGAGTTCCCTCTTGGCATTCCAGCCTCTCCTTGGAACCCAATCCCCGCCGTCACTCCGTGGGCTGAGCACCCTCCAAGTGTTTGTGTCCGTGGCTCTTGTCCTGCTCCCGGCTGCTCCCTGCCTCTGGGATCAGCCAGGATCCCAGAGGAGGATTCTGCAGGGAAGAGGAATAGCAGAAATCCTTTAGAATTTAGGAATTGGGAAGAAATCCTTCCCTGGGAGGGTGGGGAGGCCCTGGCACAGGGTGCCCAGAGAAGCTGTGGTTGCCCCTGGATCCCTGGAAGTGCCCAAGGCTGGGTTGGACGGGGCTTGGAGCACCCTGGGATAGTTGGAGGTGTCCCTGCCCATGGATGGGGGTGGAATTGTTGGGATTTAAGGTTTCTTCCCACCCAAACCATTCCATGATTCTATAAATAGGTGACACAGGTGATATTTGCTCCCAGGGAAGCACGGTGAGCTTCCAGTGCTGGAGGAGCTTTCTCTTTCTATGGATAAAATCATTCAGATTTTCTAAATCTTCTAAACGGGTTTAATACCAATCATAAAATCGTGGAATGGTTTGGGTGGGAAGAAACCTTAAATCCCAACAATTCCACTCCCTGCCATGGGCAGGGACACCTTCTGCTGTCCCAGCTCGCTCCAAGCCCCATCCAACGTGGCCTTGGACACTTCCAGGGATGGGGAAGATACCGGAGAGGACCCTTTGGATCCTGAGTTGATCTGGGACCCCCAGCTGAGGGAAGGGGGTGTTTATTTTGGGGGTCTCTTTGTCCCACAGCTGTTGGGACACACCCCCCCTGCTCTGAATCCACTGGTTTGAGTGGTTTTCACTTGGTTTTTGTTGGAATACTGCAGGTTTTGGCACCAAATGTCTTGGTTGTCCCCAGAGCTGCCGGGGCTGAGAGCAAGAGGAAGGAGCTCATCCTCTTTGTAGCTTTTTGGAGAATTTGGGGTGGATTTTGTGCGTGTGAAGCTTCCTGTAAACCAGGGGAGGAAGCAGACAGAGCTTTGTTGACCTGGGGTGACTCTGGTTGAACTCCTGGTGGTCCTAATGAGAAATTCCCAGTTCCCAGCTGGGTTTTGTGTTGTTTATCCCAATTTGTGCATTGTTAAATCTCCTGCCCTGAACACCAGTGATGGCCATCGGCTTCATTCCCTGGGACATTGTGGCCTTCCTCTCCCTGGATGTGCCATGCTTGGTGATGTGTCTGGGTTTTTTGGGGGCATATCCATGGTTTTCTCATTCTTCTCCCGGTTCCTGGAGCCAGATTCCAGCTCAGGAGCACGTGTTGGGTCACTTTTCCATCCTGGAGGAGGCTCCTCCAGAGGGGCAGCTCCGATCTCTGCTCCCTGTGACCCAGCTGGAGCTGTGTCAGGGAAGGTTTAGATGGATAAATCAGGAAAAGATTCCTCATCCAGAGGGTGCTGGAGCACTGGAACAGCTCCCCGGGGAATGGGCACGTTCCCAAGGCTTCCAGAGCTCCAGGAGCTTTTGAACGACGCTCTCAGGGACGGGATTGTTGGGATTGCCCTGTGCAGGGAAGGACTTGGATCCATGATCCTGTGGGTCCCTTCCAGCTCGGGATATTTTGTGATTTGGGGGTGGTTCCGTGTGTGTTGGGGTCCTGGTGGCTCCCAAATCCCCTCGTTAGCCTGATCAGCGCCGGGAACAGTGCCCAGAAAAAGGGATGAAGGGCGTTCATTTGGGATCTGTCAGCTCAGCCAGGAACAATGGGACACAATGGGACACCATGTCACCTGTCACAACCAGGCGCAGGACAATCAGCGATCATTAAAAGCCGCCCTTAATTAACCCCTTAGGCTCCATCCACCCACAGGTGATGCTCACCTGTACCTGGAGATTTAGGACAAACCCTGCTCCAGGGCAGGGTGGTTTTTCCTCAAAATTTTCCCGTGAAGGGAAGAACAAGCGGGACAAGCTTTGTCTGGCATCACGGCGGGCGCAATTTGGGGTGTCCCTGCCCGGTGCCCACCTCAGGGCGAGCAGGGAGGAGGTCCGGAGTGTTGCGGGGGCCGTGGCTCCTGCGGGGAGCGTTAGGACCCAGCGCGGTGACAAAGTCTGGAGCGGCACTGGCGCAGAGTGGCTCCATCGGCAGCGCTGGAATTCTCTGTATCCCTCCCTCGGAGCATCCTCGCCCAGAAAAGGGGCTTCCCTCCCTTTCGTACCGCCCGGCAGAGCCTCGGGGGAGTGAAGTGGGGGGAGCGCGGGGATGCTGGGATCGGCCGGGATGCTGGGAAGCGCCGCTGGATGCTGGCGGCCGTGAGCTGGGAGAGCTGCTGGCTGCAAATCGGGAATCTCTGGAGCGCGGCAGCATGGCCCAGGGCAGGAGGCACGCGTCCGGCCGGGTAAGGGGGGGGGTGAGGGGGTGGCTGACTCAACAGCTCTTGGCTCTGCCGGGTCCTATTGCGACAGATCGCGAGGCTGTCGCAGCGAAAATCGCTGGGTTTTGTAGGGAAATCTCGATTGTGCTCCCCGCGCTCCCGTATCCCTGCGATGTGGCACCTCCCTCGCTGACAATAATGCCGGGAGGGGACGTGGATGCTCCGGCTTGTACCAGGGCCGGCTGTTTTTTGGCCGGAGTTACCTGCCCGTGTAGGTGATTACCCCACTTCATTATCGCGATTAATTAATTACCCCAGCAGATCCCAGCGGCCGAGCCTCCGCTCCGGGGCTCCGGCACAGCCTTACCGGGGCTGCTCAGCACAAAGATCCCGGTGTGTTTTCCTGCCTGCCGCGGGCTCCCCTCCCTCCGGGCCGCTTTTCCAGGCGGCACGGAACGATCCCGAGCTTCCGCGGGCCTGGCAAGCGCTTCCAGGTTTTTCCGTATTGCAGCTAGCCCTGGGCTGTGCGGTGCCAGCGGCCCCCCCGGCCCCTGGCCAGGCCTTGCCCGGGAGTTTCTGTCGCTGTCGCCGTGTCCCTCTGTGGCCGCCGCCGACGCGGTGACATTGTGTCCCAGACCCTGCCGGCTGCGTTTGGGCCTGGCCGTGCCAAGTCGGCAGCGACTCCGGCATGGAGCTGGGGAGGGCAGACCCTTCCCACCGCTCCGTTGGACCCCCAGACCCTCCGTGGGCACCGTGTCCTGCCCGCTGTGGGATGCGCCAGGCCTGGAGCTGGTGGGATTTGGGCTGTGGCTGAAGGGATTTGGCTGCGGGAAAAGGGAAAAACTTCCCAGCCTGGAGCCTTTTTTGCCCACCCTGGCAGGGTCTGAGTGTGTGTCTGTGGGGGCTGGAGCCTCCCAAACCTCCCTGTTTTCCGTGGGGGAGTCGGATGAAGGGAGCAAAATTCCAACCTGAGCCCTGACGGCCTGGGGGGATTTGGGGGGGCTCCAGGGGGGCAGGGAAGGAGCCAAACGCTGGCTCCAAGGGCTGATGGAGATGTGGCTTTGGGACTGGTGTCAGGACTGGGGATCCTGGGGGTCCCAGGGCAGGGCTGGGTGCTGTGAGCAGGTTATCCCTGCTGGGCTCACATGGATTTTGGAACAGGGACACGGCTGTGCTGGCCCTTCCCAGGGCCATGCCCCTGCTGGGTTTTGGGGACAATGCTCCCGGTATCCAGAGGCACCCAAACCCTCCCAGTTGGGCAGCCTGGAATCCAGTGCCACATCCTGGTGTCACCCACAGCAGCCACCCTCAATCCCAGGGTGATCCCTCCTTTCCACAGGGATGTTGTGGCAGCAGCGCCGTCGGCTCGGCGCTGACCAGGCTTAAACCCAGAATTCTTCCCAAGTCTTTCCCTCTTCCAGCTTTGTGGGTCGCTCCTGGAATCTGGATCTTGTCAGAGTTGGCTGCTCGGGATTCTCCCGAAACTTTTGATCTGAGCTTTGAGTGACAGTTTGAGGCTCCGTCAGTCTCATCTGCATGGGGGAGGAACATGCTGAATATTCCCAGGCTGATCCTCTGGGATGGAGCAGAACGCTGGAGCCCTCGGATGGAGCACAGGGGTGACCCAAATCACCAGGAATTCATCCCATTTTCAGTGGCTTGGCACTGGGATCTCCACACAGCAGAGCAGACAGCCTGTGGATATCTATCATGCTTCAAAAAGGGGGGAAAATGCTGGATTTTGGGAAGCTGTGGGGAGCAGAGTCTCCTGTGGTGGCGGCAGCGCAGCCATGTCCTTGTCCCTCACCTGGAGCAGGTGTCCCTGGGGTGGGGACAGGCTCCTCCTGGGCTGGTGGCTTCCTCCAGCTGCTTGCTCTGGCTGCTCCAGAGGCTCAGCATTCCTGGTTTCTCCTCTGGCTGCCCCATTCCCATCACCTGCCCTGTGCCTTGCTCGGATCTCCCCAGGCAGCCCCCACTGCCTCTACTGTGAATCCCTGGATTTCTCATTTACTGGGATTTAGGGGCTTATTCCCACTCCAGACCGAGCGGTGACAGGGCTGTCACTATGAGTGGCCCCAGCCCTTCTCTCTTCCCGTGTGGCTTCCCACAGTTCTGCTCCTCCATCCTCTTCCCTCACTGTCCATACCCCCCATTCCCAGGATTCCTGAGTGTGTTCCCCTGGGAATGTTGGCGTGGCAGAGGGGATCCATGAGGAGCTGGCCTGGGAAGCTGAGGAAATTCTGGGCCTTGTCACCAGCTGCTGCTGGGCTGTTGTGCCATGTTGTCCCCAAGGATAACTGTCCCCATGTTTGTGGGGTCTGTCCCCTTCCTCCTTCTGCAGCCGGACAGGGATTGTCACCACGGCCAGGAGGAGTGACCAAGGGTGTGTCCATCTCTCCAGGGATGGCCATCGGATCCCTGGCCACGGTCACCTGGCTGGGACAATGGCTGGGAATGTCCATCCCACCTGCTTCCAGCTGGGACTGTCCTTCCTCTTGTAAAACCTGGATTAATCACGTTGGTTTTATGGGAATTCCAGTCTGGGGTTTATCCATCGGATTGGGGCCATCCTCACGTCAGAGGGACAATCCCACAGAGCTGCTTCTGATGAGTTGGAAACAAAAGGTGGAGACCATTTCCTGCTCCTGAGGGATGGGATGTGGTGGGAGAGATTCATTCTGGGCTCTCCTTCTTTTCCCAAGTGTGAGGAACTCGGGAAAAGTTTCAATGAATTAGTGCTGGTTGGCAAATGTCCGTCAGGGACAGGCTGGGAGAGCTGGGAATGTTCCCCTGGAGAAAGGAAGGCTCCAGGGAGAGCTCAGAGCCCCTTGCAGGGCCTCAAGGGGTTCCAGGAGAGCTGGAGAGGGATTTGGGACAAGGGCTGGAGGGACAGGAGCCAGGGAATGGCTTCCCACTGCCAGGACTTGGAATGTGTCACATCCAAAGGATCTTACCTGGCTGCAGGTGCCAAACGGAAATCGGGAGGGATACAAACTCCTGCTCCAGGAACCTTTCCATTTACTGGGGATTTGGGATTTTCCTTTAGGCTTCTTGTTTCCTTGGAGCTCTGCTCTCATTTTCCATCCCACCTGGGACACGATTTTCCGGGTGCTTGCAGGATGTTGCTTCAGGAAGCTGGAAGGAGCCAGAACTTTGGGAGATATTTGGGTCCGGAGCATCGATTTTGCCTTTGAGTTCTTGAGTTTCTTTGTTGGGTGATGGATTTTGGGCTTTAATCCGAGATTATTTTGCTTTCTGCCGCTTGTGTTTGGATGAAACGTGGAATTCAGGCTCGTGGGAAAAACCCACATCCCTGATTTTAGTCACAAAACCCCAAACCCGGTGCATTCGCTCTGCATTGGGACCTCGGGGAGTGATGTGCGAGGGAAGGGGATGGTTTGTTGGCATTCCAGGAGCTTCCAAAGTCCCTTGGAAGTTCTTCCACAGGCTGAGAATTCCCTGACTCTCCCAAACCCGCTGTGGTGTCCAGCTGTGGCTGAGGTTTGTCCTCAGGTCCTTCCCGGCCGTTCCCTGCCGTGCTGGGTGAAAGAGGCTCTGTTTTCCTGGGATAAAGAATAGATTCTTTGACTAAAGCTGGGCCCAGGGTGACCAAAACTCCTCATTTCTGCACAATGACCAGAACCAGTGACACGTGGGGTGGGGGAAATGCCAAACTGGTCCCGGTTTTGGGGACTGCTGGGAGTTTGGGATGAGTGGGAAGATGGAGCTGAGCAGGATAGGGAACATCCAGGTCCTCTGTGGGATAGAGGCAGTGGGATTGAAAGGTGTCAGGGTTTGAGGAGGGGGCTCCAGGAGAGTTGGAGAGGGGCTTTGGACACAGGCATGGAGGGATAGGACACAGGGAATGCCTTCCCGTTGGAAAAGGGGAGATTTGGGTGGGATTTTGGGAAGGAATTCCTCTTTGTGAGGGTGGTGAGGTGCTGGAATGGATTTCCCAGAGAAGCTGTGGCTGCCCCTGGATCCCTGGAAGTGTCCAAGGCCAGGTTGGACAGGGTTTGGAGCACCCTGGGATAGTGGGAGGTGTCCCTGCCCATGGCAGGGGTGGAAATGTTGGGATTTAAGGTCCCTTCCCACCCAAACCATTCCAGGATTCCATGATTAATCTGTTTTACTTGGGCTGATTGCAGAGCAGGAGGCGTTGGGGGTAGATCCCAACAAATTCCCTGGGATTTCAATAATCCCAAGGGTCTCCAGTACCCACGGAATTCCTCACATCCATCACCTCATTGCTGCTCCAAGAGCGTGGATCACCTGGATAACCACACCTGAACCCAGCTGCACCCCAGGATGTCATGCTTGGAGTGTCCTGGTGTTCACTGAAAAATAAATATGGATGTAATATTTATGATAGGATCATGGAATCACGGAATTGTCGAGGTTTTAAATCCCTCCAGGGGTGGAGTCTCCACCTGTGCCAGGGCTGGACAGCCCTTCCCAGGAGGAATTTTTCCCCAATATCCAATCCAAACCCCCCCTGGCACAACCTGAGGCCGTTTCCTCACTCCTGGATCATGACAATCCCACCTGGAAAGCTGCTGGACTTTCCCACCCCCGTTCCAAGGTGGGATCCTCAAGTCTGAGCAGGGAGGAGTCCCAGGAACATCGTGGGGGCCACCAGATCCCGACAGCTTGAAGGGGTGGGACAGTGACCTGTGTCCCACACAGTTCGTGTGCTCCTGGGCACAGAATTCCCAGGAATGCTGCTATCATGGGAAAAGATGGAGCATGAGTTGCTTAAGGCTGATTGACTGTGCTGCTCTTGGGGTTTTTTTTTTCCCCCCAAAGCTCATAAAAATATTATAAAAAGGGGATAAATCAGGTTTGTGAGGCCGGAACAACCATCGATGGTGGCCATGCCGTGGTTTGTGGAAGGAATCGCTCTTGGCTGGCTCCCAAAATAAAAACAGAGCGGGGACTGAGAGGGGAATGAAACATCCCAATATCCAAATGTTTTGTCTTGTCCCAGCTTCTCAACCTGTGCTTTTCCCTGTTCCCCAGGCCTCCAGCACGCCCAGGATGAGCTCGGACGGCGGCAGCAAGCCCCTCAAGGTGGGCTCCCGCGTGGAGGTCATCGGCAAAGGCCACCGCGGCACCGTGGCCTACGTTGGGGCCACCCTGTTTGCCACGGGCAAATGGGTCGGGGTCATCCTGGATGAGGCCAAGGGCAAGAACGATGGCACGGTGCAGGGCAGGAAATATTTCACCTGCGAGGAGAACCACGGCATCTTCGTGCGGCAGTCGCAGGTGGGTGGGATCCCGGGATCCTCAGGAGCTACGGGAAACGTGGGGAAATGGTGCTTCCCACCCAGGCTGGGGGAGAAAAACCAGGTCCTTTTCCCTCCAGGGTCCACTGGAATATAGATAGGGATGTAATGTTTGTGATAGGATCATGGAATTGTGGAGTTGTTGTGGTTTTTAATCCTTCCAGAGGTAGGGACTCCGCCACTGCTCTGGGCAGCCCTTCCCAGGAGGAATTTTTACGATAGCCAATATTTTTGGGAATCTCCATCTCCCACAAGGCAGGGAACAGCACGCTCCAAATCCGAGTTGAACCTCACCTTGGGTGGCTCCAGGCCCCCTCTGCACGATTCCTTGAGGTCCTGCTCATCCTGCAGGGTTATTGCAGAATGTTTTCACATGGATTGGGTGAATTCCCAACGGTTTCATTCTGCTTCCCAATGAAGTGCCCAGCCCGGTGCTGCTCTCCATTTATTACCTGCAGCAGGTGGAGTTTGGGATCGATCCTGGATGTTTACCTGCAAGCAGAGGCAGGGAATTTTAATTAAATCATGTTTACCTGGAGGGAGATTGTCTCGGTTTAGATAAAACGTGGTGTGGGTGGAGCTGCTGAGCTTTGCTGCTCCTGTGCTGCCCCAGGAGCTCCCTCCACAGCAAACATCCTCCAGCTGAATTTCCCGTGTCACCTTCCAATGGCAGAGAGGTGACACTGGAGCCTCCTCCCTGGTTGTGTCCCACCCCGTGGCCTCTCGTTGCCAGGACCTTGGCACGGGGTGACAGAGGGAAGCTGAGCACAAAATGAGGGGATTTGGGTCCTGGGGTGCATCCCAACATCCTCTCTCCCATTGGAAGAGCCTTTGGATCACACAGGTCAGAGGCTGCAGCAATGGCTCATCCAGGAGAAAATCCAGGAGTCACTGAGGTTGGAAAAGCCCTTGGAGATGAGTCCAGCCATTCTCTGCTTCAGTCCCTTTGTCACCAGCTCGAGGCAGGATGAGGGAAAACGATCCCCATCCTTTAAATTATGGGATGAACACAAAGAGCTGAAGGCAAACGTGCCAGGAAGCTTTTCATGGTTTTATCCAACCCAAAGGCTGTAGGAATTGTGGGATGGAGCTCTGCTGCTCTCCTGGGATCACCACGGAGATTTCCCAAATATAATTCCAGCACATTCCCAGTTCCCCACACATTAAAACCAGACACGTGGACCCAGCTCCTTTGTCTGTCTCTCTCCACTTGGGAGAGGCTTTGAGGGGTTTGCAGGGACAAAGTTGGGTCTGTAGGACCAGGAGGGACCTCAGAGCCCACCCAGTGCCACCCCCTGCCAGGCAGGGACACCTTCTGCTATCCCAGGTGGCTCCAAGCCCCAATGTCCAGCCTGGCCTTGGGCACTTCCAGGGATCCAGGGGCAGCCACAGCTTCTCTGGGAATTCCATCCCAGCCCCTCCCCACCCTCACAGCCAGGAATTCCATCCCAAAATCCCAGCTGGCAGTGGGAGCCATCCCCCTGCGTTGTCACCTCGGCCTCTGTGCAGCGAGTGATGCCCAACCCCTGCCCCAAATTCCCGAGCTGAGGGGATGGATCGGGACACCCCTGGAGCAGAGATGGGAAGCAGGACGGATAAACAACCCCCAAATCCCCCAAATCCTCTGTCCCAGAGCAAAGCCAGGGGTGTGGGGCTGTTCCAGCAGGTCCAGAGCCGATCCAGAGCCACCCTGGGGCACAGGGAGGGTCCCCGGTGTCCCCCAGCTCCCACCTGGAGGGCACAGGGTGGGGACCCCACCCCTGGCACCCCTCGGGAGGGGCAGAGGGTGCTGGGAACAAGGCTCTGGATGCATCCCACATCCCTGGAATTGTCCAAGCTTAGCTGGGATGGGGCTTGGAGCAAGCTGGGACAGCGGGAAGTGTCCCTGCCATGGCATGGGGTGGCACTGGGTGGGATTTAAGGTCCTTTCCCCCCCAAACCATTCCAGGATTCCCTGATTCTAGCTGGGCTGGCAATTCCAAGCGTGGCTGTTCCTTTGCCAGTGTGTGGAAATCCCTGATTTTGGCATCACCTGGAGCTGCCTGGCAGAGGAGCTCCATGACCATGACGTGCCCAGTCTGTGGTGGCACTGCCCAATGTCACCCTGGATCCAGCCCCACTCTGTCCCTGTCCCCAGCCTCTCCAGCACCTCTGGAATTCCCACCTGGGCTGTACCTGCTGGGAAACCCCCAGACCACTCAGAATTCCCACCCTGTGTGGCTGAAGGTGTCCTGATTTCCTTGGTATCATCTTTTCCTTGGTCTCCTCATGGCTTTTAATTCAATTTTCATCATTCCTGGTGCTGGGAACCTTCCCAAAATGGAATTCCTGTCTGACAGCTTCCCAGGTTATTTTGATTTTTAAGCTCAGCTCCCAGGTGGGAGGTGCTGATGGATCAGGCAAATTCCTGCAGGAACAATTTGGGAGGTGCTGATCTGAGGTTCTCTCTCAGGGATCTAATCCCTCCCAACCTCATTTTCCATGTTTATCCAGCAAAAAAACGCATCCAAAAATAGTTCACAGAGAGAAATCCCTGAATCCGGTTTGGATGTTCTGGGCTGTCAAATCCAGAGCTTTGACTTTCCTCATTGAATATTCCATATTCCTGATGGGAATAAGGAGTGTGGGGCTGTTTTCAGGAAGGAGGGTGGTCGATGGCAAAGCTGGAATGATGAAATTAAAAATCCGTGCCAAAACCGTGGGATCTGCTGTGCTGAACCCACTGCCAAAATTCCCTGCTCTCCTTCTTTGGGAATTTTGGGCAGTGATGGTCGTTGTGCTTTTCCCAGATCCAGGTGTTTGAGGATGGAGCGGACACAACGTCCCCAGAAACTCCAGAATCTGCTGCCATGAAGGTCCCCAAGAGAGGTAAGGCCTGGCTGGGAAATCCTTTCCAAAGGTATGGGAAATCCTTCCTGGAGAGGTGGGAAATCCTTCCCAAAGGTGTGGGAAATTCCTCCTGGAGAGGTGGGAAATGCTTCCCAAAGGTTTGGGGAATCCTTCCCAGAGAAGTGGGAAATCCTTCCTGGAAAGGTGGGAAATCCTTCCCAAAGGTTTGGGAAATCCTTCCCGGAGAAGTGGGAAATCCTTAGTGGAGGGGATGGGAAATTATTCCTGAAGGAGATGGGGAATCCTTCCTGAAGAAACGGGAAATCTCTCTTGGAGGAGTAGGAAATCCCTCCTGCAGAGATGGGAAGTCCTTCCCAGATGAGATGGGAAATCCTTCCTGGAGAGGTGGGAAATCCTTCCTGGAGAGGTGGGAAATCCTTCCCAAAGGTGTGGGAAATCCTTCCTGGAGAAGTGGGAAATCCTTAGTGGAGAGGATGGGAAATTATTCCTGAAGAAATGGGAAATCTTTTTTGGAAGAGTGGGAATCCTTCCGGGAGAGATGGGAAATCTCTCTTGGAGGGGATGGGAAATTATTCCTGAAGGGGATGGGGAATCCCTCCTGGAGGAATGGGAATCCTTCCTGAAGAAATGGGAAATCTCTGTTGGAGGAGTGGGAATCCCTCCTGGAGGGGTTGGGAATCCTTCCTGGAGAGATGGGGAATCCCTCCTGCAGAGGTGGGAAGTCCTTCCCAGATGAGATGGGAAATCCTTCCCGGAAAGGTGGGAAATCCTTCCTGGAAAGGTGGGAAATCCTTCCTGTAAGGAAGGCGGGAAATAATGGAATATTTCCCTCCTTCCTGTAAGNAGGTGGGAAATCCTTCCCAAAGGTGTGGGAAATCCTTCCTGGAGAAGTGGGAAATCCTTAGTGGAGAGGATGGGAAATTATTCCTGAAGAAATGGGAAATCTTTTTTGGAAGAGTGGGAATCCTTCCGGGAGAGATGGGAAATCTCTCTTGGAGGGGATGGGAAATTATTCCTGAAGGGGATGGGGAATCCCTCCTGGAGGAATGGGAATCCTTCCTGAAGAAATGGGAAATCTCTGTTGGAGGAGTGGGAATCCCTCCTGGAGGGGTTGGGAATCCTTCCTGGAGAGATGGGGAATCCCTCCTGCAGAGGTGGGAAGTCCTTCCCAGATGAGATGGGAAATCCTTCCCGGAAAGGTGGGAAATCCTTCCTGGAAAGGTGGGAAATCCTTCCTGTAAGGAAGGGGGGAAATAATGGAATATTTCCCTCCTT
This sequence comes from Falcunculus frontatus, assembly GCA_013398115.1. Lineage (NCBI taxonomy): Eukaryota > Metazoa > Chordata > Aves > Passeriformes > Falcunculus > Falcunculus frontatus. The sequence goes on along the minus strand of VZRV01007878.1, from coordinate 24,608 downwards.
CCTGTAAGGAAGGGGGGAAATAATGGAATATTTCCCTCCTTCCTGTAAGGAAGGGGGGAAATAATGGAATATTTCCCAGTGGGAATGCAGACCCACTGAACCACTCTGAGGCTGTGGAATTGCAGCCTCCCTGTGGAACTGCAGCATCCCTATGGAATTGCAGCCTCCCCATTTCCAGCCCCTTGCCGTGCCCCATTCCCAGCCAGGAGCAGGGATCCCTTCCCTCTCTCCTCTGAGCATTCCTTCCCCCTTTCCTACATCCCTTGGCCCCGCCATCCCTGGCTGTGAGCCCAGACAGGCTTCCCTGCCTCCCTCTGAGCTCTGCTTTGTTGGGAATGTTTTCCCTGCACGCTGTGGGATCCCGGGAGCTGCCGGAAGGGGCTCTGCCAGCTTCCTGCCTTGGCTGCTCCGTCTGCTCCGTGTGCCAAGCTGGGAGCTCTGTGTGGGAAGCATTTGTGGGATCGGGATTGGGGGTGGGCTGGGTGTTGGGTGTGGGTGGGATTTCCCCTCTCCCAGGAAGTAAAATTAGTTGGGAAAATGGAATGGAACTTTCCTTGATCCCTGCTTTGCATCCTGCAGTCGGCATGGAATCGTGGAATAGTCATGGGATTGTTTAGGTTGGAAAAGCCCTCGGACACCCCCAAATCCCCCAGCACTGACCCATATCCCCAAGTGCCACATCCACGGCTGTTAAATCCCCCCAGGGATGGGGATTCCATCACTGCCAGGAGGGAATTTTCCCAGTATCCAACCTGGCACAGCCTGAGGCTGTTCCCTCTCCTCCTGTCCCTGTTTCCTGGGATTAGATCCCAAATCCCCCCCACCCCCAGCTGCCCCCTCCTGGCAGAGCCACAAGGTCCCCCCTGAGCCTCCTTTTCTCCAGGCTGAGCCCCTTTCCCACCTCCCTCAGCCTCTCCTGGTGCTCCAGCCCCTTCCCAGCTCCCTTCCCTTCCCTGGACACGATGGATGCCAGGCTGGACCAGACAGATCCCAACCTCCCCATCCCGGGATCCCGGAGCAGATGGGAGGAGCCAGGGCTGCAGGTGGGGTGTGGGATGATGCTGTCAGGGATGCAGGGCTGGGATGTGGCTGCGTGCCAAGGGTTTCCATGGAAACAGCAGCTGCTGCAGCAGGACTGCAGTGAGGGGTGCAGGGATGGCTCTGCCATGGATCGGGCACCGGCCACTCCCGGCTGGCACAGCAGGGGACACCCCAGGGCCAGCTGCTGGGCAAGGGTGGCAATCCAGACACATCTGCCAGGGAGGGACAGGACACAGGGAATGGCTTCCTGCTGGAAAAGGGGAGATTGGGGTGGGATATTGGGAAGGAATTCCTCCCTGTGAGGGTGGGGAGGCCCTGGCACAGGTTGCCCAGAGAAGCTGTGGCTGCCCTTGGATCCCTGGAAGTGTCTCTGGAAGTGTCCCTGGAGCGCCCTGGGATAGTGGGAGTTGTCCCTGCCCATGGCATGGGATGGTGCTGATGGGATTTAAGGTCCCTTCCTGCCACAAACCATTCCATGATTTTGTGTCCCCAAGTGCCACACCCACACGGGTTTAAACCCCCCCCAGGGATAGTGATGCCACCACTCCCTGATCAGCCTGTGCCAGTGCCTTGGGAATCCCTGAATTCCAGGGATTCAGCCCAAGGAGAGCAGTGAAACTGCCCCAATTCCCAGGCACGTCCAAGAGTTTGCCTTCCTCAGCCAGCTGCTCCCATAAGGAATTCCCCATTCCCCCAAACCCACAGCCCGTTGTGCCCCCGCTGGATCCTGACTCTGCTTCACTCCCACTTCCCAAAATCCTCCTGTCCCCCTGCTGGCTGCCCCAGGGACACCAGGATGGGGACAGAGGTGTCCCTCAGGCTCACGGCTCCGTTTCTGCTCTCTCCACAGATTCCCTGGATGCCACCAAGGCCAGCAAACTGGTGAGTGACCCTGGCACTTTGTCACCTCTGAGAGGTTTTCATCCCATTGGGAAGAGCACATGGACACACTTTCACGGGATGAAATGCCCATGGAAAAGTGGATTTCTCCCGAAACCCATAGGAAACGAGGTGTAAAAATGTCATTTTCAGCCACTGGCCAGGAATCTGTTGGTTCCCGAGGGATTATCCAGCACAGATCCTGTGCCACACGTTTGGATCCGAGTTCAGCAGCATTCCCTGGCTGCTTCCTTCAAACCCATGGAATCATGGAAGGGACCTCAAAGCCCCCTCAGTTCCTTCCATGGGCAGGGACATCTTCCACTATCCCAGGTTGCTCCAAGCCTCGTCCTGGGACACTTCCAGGGATCCAGGGGCAGCTCTAAGGACCCTCCCATCCCATGGGAAGAGTGCATTCCTTGGGATAAGTGTCTCTCTCTGGCTTCCATGGAAGTGCTGAACACCTCTGTGTTCATCCAGGAGCTCCAGTGGCTCCTGGGACGTGGATAGGGATGTGCTGTACCCAAATGTGAGGGATATTTCCTAAGGAATGGGAATCTGGAGCGGGTTCCTGTCCTCAGGAATGGCCGTACAGGTGTGGGGTATTGAGGAATCATGGAATACTGAGGCTGGAAAAACCCTCTGAGACCATGAAATCCAGTTCCCCCAGCACTGCCCAGGTCACCATTCCTGGGAACGGGGTGATCCTGGGGACAGAGAGGGTGGGTTTGTGTGTTTTGGGGTAGGAACTGGATTTTCCATGGGGATAAACTGGCCCAGCTGGGATTTGGGAAAGGAAATGGTGGGGACAAGGGGCTTCTGTGCAAGTGGCACCTGCAGGGCTGGGTCAGGGCACATTGAAACCCAGCTTCCTGTGCTGCCCTTCCAGATAATTCCCAGGAGTGGGAATTCTGCTCCCCACCCCTCTGTGGAACAAATGGGATGGGGATGGAGCAGCACCTTGGGAGTTTGTCAGGCTCAGATCCCGGGGAATGTGAGCTCCAGCCAGTGGAAACGGATTCCCTGCCCTGTATGAGAGGGATTTGGGAAGGTTTTTGGTTTTTCCTGCTGTGTGGGGTGTGATCCATCAACCCCTGGCACTGCTGGAGCCCGTGCTCCATGTGCTCCCTGCCTGATCCTCCTGGTTTAATTCCACCCTGGAATTCATTAAAAGACAAAGAGAATATTTAGGAAACCTCAGCGTTCTTGAAATGGGGGAATGGGGATTGTTCCTGGAATTTTTTTATGCTGCTGCTGTGGACAAGGGGTCAGGACAGGAGGTGCTGCTCCATGTGCAGCTGCATTCCAGGGCATTCCCAGAACCATGAAATGGTTTGGGGTGGGAGGGACCTTAAAGCCCATCCAGGGACATTTTCCACTATCCCAGGTGGCTCCAAGCCCTGTCCACCCCTGGCTTTGGACACTTCCAGGGATGGAGCAGCCACAGCTTCTCTGGGAAATCCATTCCAAGGCCTGCCCACCCACCCAGCCAGGAATTCCTTCCCAAAATCCCATCTCTTGCTGCCCTCTGGCAGTGGGAAACCATTCCCCGTGTCCTCTCATCCTCTTCCTCCTGCATCTTGGGAGATCCTGGCCCCCCAAATCCCTTTACCCTCTCTGTGCACCATGAAATGATTTATTCCCCTCTGGACGTGTCCTGACTCCCCAAATTCTCCGTGCTGGGAGGGGGCAGGAGGTGGATCCAGAGCTCAGGGATGACTCCAAGGTTGTTCTCTCCTTAAATTACTTCAATTTCCCTGATTCTATCTCCCCCTCCTGCCTTTCCTGCAGCTCGGGGGGGAGCTCCAGGGAATGTTTTCCTTGGAGCCACGAGGTTTTGTCTAACATTCCTTCTGTTCCCTCCTCACGCAGCGCGGAGCCAAGCCCAAAAAGGTGCCGTTTGTCCCTCGTCCGCGCGCGGCCGCATGCGGGGGCCATCGTCATCCTCACTGTCCCCATCCCCGCTCCATCCCAGAGCTGCATGGCTTCTCCTTGCATGTGCTCCCAGCCAGGGAGGGGACATCGCTCCAGGGGTGGAATGTGATGTCACATCAACGTGGAGTCGTGGAATGTTTGGGTGGGAAAAGCCTCGGAGGCCAGCGAGTTCCCAAAACCCTGTCCCCAAAGCTGTGTCCCCAAGCGTCTCATCTGCAGGGCTGGGAAATCCCTTTGGGAATGGGGACTGTGCCCCTGTCCTGGGCAGCCTCTTCCAATCCTTTCCAACCCTTTTCCATGAAGGAATTTTCCCATTATCCAACCTGAGCCTCCCCTGGCACAACCTGAGGCCGTTCTCTCACAGATATTTTTATAAACCCTAAAGTCTCCGGTGACTTGGGGACAAGTGGCACCTTCTCAAGGCTGTCCTGTCCCTGAGCTCTAGCTCCTCTTGGGGACACCCAAACCCACCTGGTTTGTGACATTTATCGAAGCCAAAAATCTTTTGGACAAGGATGAGCTGAAATTCCAAAGAATCCCGGAATGGTTTGGGTTGGGATGGATGTTAATGCCCATCTCATTCCATGCCACGGGACACCAAATCATCATTCCCTGCAGGAAATTTGGGGAATTTTTTTTTTTCCCTTTGGGAATTTTGCCAAGAGAAAAGCCAGGGAGGATACTGGAGATGTGGGAGAGGGGAGGGAGGTGGTACCTGTGCGCCCTCAGCGTCCTTTTTGGTCCAGCTTTGCTTTCCAGCCGCTTCCGTGTTGATTTTTGGGTGGAAAAATGGCCCAAAGAGCTCTGTTTGTCCATGGGAAATCCGGAGGTGAGGAGGGATGTGGAATCTGCTGGGAGCCTGTGGAGAGAGGCCGGGAGCACGTGTCCCCAAGTGTCCCCTCCTCATGTCCCCGAGGCTTCAGGGTCCGTGTGGATCCCTCATCCCGGTGCTGCCAGCTCCAAGGGCTTCTGCTGTGGGATGAAATTCCCCTTTGGAATGCTGGGTTCTTCCTTCCCTGTCCTTGTTCTGGTGGGTTTGCAGCTGCTCTGTGGCTCTGCTGTCTGCTTGGAGCTGTGGCTGGGATTAGGATCACAGGGCTGTGACTGTCACTGTCCTGAGGATCACGGATCTGTCACTGCCCTGGGGACCTGGGGCTGTGACTGTCACTGCCCTGGGGACCTGGGGCTGTGACTGTCACTGTCCTGAGGATCATGGATTTGTGGCTGTCACTGTCCTGGCAGTCGTGGGGATGTGACTGTCACTGTCCTGAGGATCCTGGATTTGTGACTGTCCTGGGGGTCTGGGGCTGTGACTGTCACTGTCCTGAGGATCCTGGATCTGTCACTGTCCTGGGGATCCTGGATTTGTGACTGTCCTGGGGGTCTGGGGCTGTGACTGTCACTGTCCTGGGGATCCTGGTTGGGTGACAGTCACTGTCCTGAGGATCATGGGTCTGTCACTGTCCTGGGGATTGTAGTGACAATCATTTTCCTGAGGATCATGGATTTGTGACTGTCACTGTCCTGGCAGTTGTGGGGGTGTGACAGTCATTGTCCTGAGGATCCTGGATCTGTCACTGTCCTGGGGATCATGGATTTGTGACTGTCCTGGGGATCCTGGTGTGTGACTGTCACTGTCCTGAGGATTCTGGATTTGTGACTGTCCTGGGGATCCTGGTGTGTGACTGTCACTGTCCTGAGGATTCTGGATTTGTGACTGTCCTGGGGATCTGGGTCTGTGACAGGCACTGTCCTGAGGATTGTGGATCTGTCACTGTCCTGGGGATCCTGGTTGGATGGCAGTCACTGTCCTGAGGATCATGGATCTGTCACTGTCTTGGGGATCTGGATCTGTCACTGTCCTGGCCACCTCACGCAGGGACATCCCCGTTGAGGGCCAGCCCCATGCCAGGCTCTGCTGTCCCCTCACAATTCAACTTTTTCAGCCATTAATGACCTCGAGAGCCCCCCCTGCCCCTTGGGCAGCTCCTGCCCCACACAGGGATGTTCTGGCCAGGGGAGGGGAATTGGATAATGAGCGTAATTAGTGGGTAAATCCTCGTTCAGGAGATTATGGTGGCTCCTGTGTGTCAAATATAGACTTTAATCATGTCCAGAGCTGCTGCCAGATGGGCCTTTCCCCCCTGCTGTGCTCCTTCCCTGTTTTCCATGGATTTGGGAGTGGTGTGGCCGTTGTGGCCTTTGGGCTGTGCTGTTCCCAGGGGCTGCAGGACCCTGCTGGGGGTCCTGTCCCTCGGCTGTGACACCGTGTCGGGGTGTCCTTGCTCTTGGAGCAGGAGGTCCAGGCTGTCCCAGGAGGTGCTGGCCTCTGTCCTGGGTCAGCCCAGCTGGGAAGGACCCCAAAATCTGGTTAAAGAGCAGGAAAAAGGGTGTTTCCCAGGTAATTTTTGGGATGAAACAGGTTGTGTCATCTTCATCCCTGTCACGATGGTGGTGACAGGCCGGTCCCTTCTCCTGCTGCAGTGCTGGGTGGCACTGGATCATGGATGTCACCTCCCAGGGCTGTGGTGGGAGCAGGGGACTCCCAGGGATGCAGGGAAAGGCTGCTGCCTGGCTTTTGGGGGGTGTCAGGGTGAGTTGCCGGGGACCAACACACTCAGGAATCACGGAATCGTGGAATATTTAGGTTGGAAAAGCTCTCTGAGACCACTGAGTCCAACTGTTCCCCCGGCACTGCCATGTCCCCAAGTGCCACATCCACAGGTGGCACGTGCTGGTGCCGTGACCCTGCTGTTAAATCCTGTCCTGTCACCTCAGGTCACCTGTGCCCTGCAGCTGCAGCCAGTTTGATCCCTAGGATTTTCTCTGGGATGGATCAGGTTTGTCCCCCTCCGGTGACATCCCCGTTCCTTTCATCCTCCCGGCAGCATTCCATGTGCCAGGGCTGGATTCCCGGTGGTGTGTCCTGAGGCTGGGCCTCCCTCTGTTGCTGGGCACCTGCTCTGATCCCATCCCAGCTGGTGGCTGGGTCAGTGTCCAGGTTGTTATTCCGGTGTTATCCCAGTGTTATCCCGGTCTCCATGCAGGAGTGGCCAGGTCAGTGTCCAGGCTGTTATCCTGGTGTTATTCCAATGTTATCCCGGTGTTATCCCAGAGTTATCCCAGTCTCCATGCAGGAGCAGCTGGGTCAGTGTCCAGGCTGTTATCCTGGTGTTATCCCAGTGTTATCCTGGTGTTATCCCAGTGTTATCCTGGTCTCCATGCAGGAGTGGCCAGGTCAGTGTCCAGGCTGTTATCCTGGTTTTATCCCGGTGTCATCCCGGTCTCCATGCAGGAGTGGCCAGGTCAGTGTCCATGCTGTTGTCCCGGTGTTATCCCAGTCTCCATGCAGGAGCAGCCGGGTCAGTGTCCAGGTTGTTATTCCGGTGTTATCCCAGTCTCCATGCAGGAGCAGCCGGGTCAGTGTCCAGGTTGTTATTCCGGTGTTATCCCAGTCTCCATGCAGGAGCAGCCGGGTCAGTGTCCAGGTTGTTATTCCGGTGTTATCCCAGTCTCCATGCAGGAGCAGCCGGGTCAGTGTCCAGGTTGTTATTCCGGTGTTATCCCAGTCTCCATGCAGGAGCAGCCGGGTCAGTGTCCAGGTTGTTATTCCGGTGTTATCCCAGTCTCCATGCAGGAGCAGCCGGGTCAGTGTCCAGGTTGTTATTCCGGTGTTATCCCAGTCTCCATGCAGGAGCAGCCGGGTCAGTGTCCAGGTTGTTATTCCGGTGTTATCCCAGTCTCCATGCAGGAGCAGCCAGGTCAGTGTCCATGCTGTTGTCCCGGTGTTATCCCGGTGTTATCCCGGTGTTATCCCGGTCTCTGTGCAGGAGTAGCCAGGTCAGTGTCCAGGCTGTTATCCTGGTGTTATTCCGATGCTATCCTGGCATTATCCCGGTGTTATCCCGGTATTATCCCGGTGTTATCCCGGTCTCTGTGCAGGAGTAGCCAGGTCAGTGTCCAGGCTGTTATCCCGATGTTATCCCAGTGTTATCCTGGTGTTATCCCGCTGTTATCCCGGTGTTATCTTGGTCTCCACGCAGGAGCAGATGGCCCATTCCAGCCCGGAGCAGGTCCCAGATGGTCTGTGGAACACAGAGGGGCCATCCCAAACCCTGTTAATCCTTTAAAGGAACAGATAATCCCATCAGCTCCAAAAACCCCACCTCATCCCAGCTGCCCAAACCGTGTCCCATGGCAGGGCCTGGATGAAACTGGAGCTGATTTTCCAGGCCCTGCTGTTCCTCAGGCTGGGTGACACCCCTGGGGCAGCTCTTTGTGTCCCCAAGGGGCTTTGTGGCGAGGCCTGAGGTGATTATTTTGATGTGACCCTTTGGGGCTGGGATCTGAGCAGCATCTGGTGCTGCAAACAGAGAACTCCATGGAAAAGAGCTGGAGTTAACCCTGGCATCTCCTCTCCAATCCCCCCAAGAGCCAGGAATTGTCCCATCTGTGGTGGTGCCACAAGTTCCTTCCCCCTTCTCATGGATTTAGGATAAAAAAACCTCCCTTCCCCGTCCCTGAGGAGTTTCAGGGACAGCCCAAAGCATCCGACACCATTTTGCCGTGGTAAAATTGCATTTTCTCCCTGCTGCTGCTGCTGCATTTATTGGATGCCGTGTGTGGGAAGGGGTTATATATTCTGGATTTAGGGAGCAGAGTTGTGTGTGAGGAGAGGAGCTGGTTCATTAGAGCAGCTCTAATACCCATAATTATCTTAGAGTTAAATCCGTGTGAGCCTGCACGTGGCTCCTCCATGGCACTCGGATCATTCTGGGGCTTAGAGCCACGGATCCGGGACGATTTCATCTGGAAATGCTTCATGAGGGGTTCCTTTTCCCTGGGGTTTGGGTGGTGGGAATGGGAGGGAGATTCTTTTGGAGCGCTGGAATAACTTTGGATGACACCAAAAGCTGGGTCTGTGTTGTTGGCTCTGGCTCCTGGAACGGTTTGTGGTGCTCAGGCTGGTGGAGCTCAGGGCTTCTTCGTTAAGAGATGCAATTACAGCAATTACAGCTCCCAAAAATGTCACTTGGGAACCCTCCCCTGCCCCCATTGCCTGCCAGCAGCCAGAGGGAGCTGTGGGAGAGCGGATCCTGGAATGGGTTGGGTTGGAAGAGACCTTAAAGCCCATCTGGGGACACCTCCCACTCTCCCAGATGGTTCCAAGCCCTGTCCAGCCTGGCCTTGGGCACTTCCAGGGATCCAGGGGCAGCCACAGCTTCTCTGGGAATTCCATGGTAGGGCCTCACCACCCTCCCAGCCAGGAATTCCTTCCCAATATCCCATCTAAATCTGTACTTTTCCAGTGGGAAGCCATTCCCTGGGTCCTGTCCCTCCATGCCTTGGCCCCAGTCCCTCTCCAGCTCTCCTGGAGCCCCTTTAGGCCCTGCAAGGGGCTCTGCGCTCTCCCTGGAGCCTTCCCTTCTCCAGGTGAACATTCCCAGCAATCCTTACTCCAGAGCAGAAGGGCTCCAGAATTATGGAATGGTTTGGGATTAGAACAGACCTTAAATTCCATCTTGTTCCATGAGCAGGGACATCTCCCACTATCCCAGGCTGTTCCAGCCTCCATCCAAGCCTGGCCTTGGACACTTCCCCCAGAGCTGCTGGATTCCCTGATCCAGGGGTTGTTCAGGAATCAGACCCCACCACAGATTGGTTGGACACAGGGTATCCCCAACACAACAACCTGGGGGGCTGCTTCCTGGGAATGCCAACCTTTGGGAAAAAGGGGCCTTTAAAGGCTTTTCCCGGGAGATTGGAAGGATTGTGCCAAGGGTCTGGAAATACTGGAGGTAAAATTCCCTCTGTGTGTGGAGGGTTGGGTATTCTGGTCTTGATGGGGGCACCCTAAGCTCCTTTCCCCTCCCGGTGTGGGAATATGGGAAAATAATGGAGTTGGAATGGGAGCTGGATGAGGGCTGCGTTCGTGTTACATAATATAAAATATGTGGGATTTAGGATGCGTGCGTGTGAAGGGAGCTGCCGTCCTGATCTCCAGCGCTCCGTGGGGCAGGACACGGATTCATGGAGAGTTCAGAGACATCCTGTGGGTTTCCAGCTGAGTTCTTGTCCAGGGACAACGGGAATGCCAGGCAGGAATTGCGGGAATGCTCCTGGCAGGGCAGCGAGGCTCAGGACGCGCTGGACACCCCCCTGTGTGCCCAGCGCGCTGCGCAGGGGCATTTTTAGGGCAGGGATTTTGGGGCAGGGGCTCTCCGAAGCCCCTGGGAAGGGTCTCTCCGCACCCTCAGCCATGCAGGGCTGCCCTGAACTGCTGGGAATCCGCTGGTGCTGGATGGCAGCGCAGCAAAATGGTCCATCTGTCCATCCCTCCGGGCTCAGCGCCGTCCATCTGTCCATCCGGGCTCCGCTCCGTCCGTCTGTCCGCTCCCGGGGGGATTCGCCCGGCGCTCGCAGCCGCCGGCGCGGGGCGGGTTCGGCTGCGGGCACCGCGGGGATGCCGAACGCAACCACGGAGCCTCCCGCACCGGGGAGCATCGGGCTCGCACCCGGGGGCTGTCCCGGGGGGCTCTGAGGCACCGAGAACCCCCCCCCGTCCCCTCCCCGAGCGCAGCATCACATCCGCGCCATCCTCATCCCCATCCTCATCCGCACATCGCCCGGCTCGGTGCAGCGCCCGGCGGTGCGGCCCCTCCGCGGTGATGTCATGAGCCGCCGGGGCGGTGGTTGGAGCCACCGGCGGAGCGGGGACGAGCGGCCGCGGCCGGGGGGGGCTGCCCTGCACCCCCTGAGCCCCCGCTGAGCCCCCGCCGAGCCCCCCGGGCGGCACCTGGCGAGCGGCCGGAGGTGGCCGCGGCCATTTGGCGTGTCCGGCCGTGCTGACTGACCCGCTGCTCCGTCTCCTCCCGCTCCGGCCGTCCCTGCGCGACCATGAGGCAGGCCCCGGCCACACGCAAGGTACGGTCCGCGCCCGCATCCCCCGGCATCGCATCCCCGCTTCCCAACCGCCTCCTCCCCTCTTTTTTTCCCCCCCGTTTTCCCCGCGTTGATGCTGCCGGGCTGTAATTGGGAGCGTGACGGGCTCGGGGAGGAGGGGGGCGCGGTGGGCGAGCATCGGTTCATGGCTGGCTTTGCCTTCCGAGCTCCCGGAGTCCCCTCTCGGTGTCACCCGGCCGTGCCCGCGGCGAATGCAGCGGCTCTGCGGCTCCGCCGGGGCCCTGTCCCCGCTGCCGGTGCCATCCCTGCTCCGGGGATGCTGATGCCATCCCTGTCCCCCGCTGCCGGTGCCATCCCCGCTGCCTGGGGGTGTCAGTGCTGTCCCTGCTGCCCGTGTTCCTGCTGCTGGTGCCATCCCCACTCCAGGGGTGCCGGTGCCATCCCTGCTGCTGTCCCTGTCCCCACTGCTGGTGCCATCCCCACTGCCTGGGAGTGTCAGTGCTGTTCCCGCTGCCGGTGCCATCCCCGCTTCCAGTGCCACCGGTGCCCACCCCGGGGAAGCTGCGTGTCCATAATCCCGGTTTTCCTGCCGGCCACGCTGTCGGGATCAGCCTTTGGCATTCCCAGAGGCCGGCAGTACCCGGGTCCCTGCCAGGCTGCCATTCCCGCAGGTGACAGCGCGGGCACTGGCCTATATGTTTATTTTTAGCGTAACCAGGATGTCACTGCTCAGCTTAAAGAGAAATCCTGGGAATTTCTGGCTGATCGCAGGGAACAAACCCAAGCTGGGCTGGCTGTGCCCGTACCTGGCAGTAAATGCTCCTGATTTACACCTGCACCTCCCCGAGCTCAGACACCGACGCTCCTCGTCACGTGTCCCTGTTAATCCTCTTCCCGATGGAAAGTTTCACGGATGCTGCTTTCCCTCTGCCCCTTTGGTGCTCAGCCCCATACCTGGATTCCATCCTGCTTTTCCATCGTTGCTCCTCTCCTTGCCCGTGGAATCACACACCCGTGAGACCGGGCACCTGCCAGCTGGTGCTGGTTATTTAAAATGCAGAATTCCCAGCAGTATCCCAGGGAACCACACCTTGGGGGGGCTCATCCTGCTGCTGGGGGCTGAGATCAGCTCCAGCAGAGGGGAGGTGCCCCTGAGGGGTGAAATTCCCAGGAATTGAGTGGGATGGCATCAGCATGGACCAGCAGTAGGTCAGTGCCTGGGCATCACCTCCAGCACCACTCGGGAGCTGCTGCCAGTCGGAATCCTCCTGGAAACTCTGGGAATGCTCCACAGCAGCAGCCACAGTCTGTGAAGTTCAGCTTTTCCTCATCAGAAGCCTTGAAACTTAATCCAGGAGAAGGCTCCAGTGACACCTCCCCTGCCCTGCCCGCTGGAAGGTGACATTCACACATTCCTGCTCATCCATCCGGAGCTTGCTGCTCCTGGCTGGATCGGGATTCCCACACCTGGAGCAGAACCAAATCAGGAGAGACCTGTGTGACCTCACATTCACTGCCAGGGTCACTCCTTGGTATCCAGGAGGATTTTTCCAGAGTTCCTGCTGCCAGATGCCGAGTCCATTTTGGAGCGCGCCGGTTCGGAGCCCCCGACGCTCCCCTGGGAGCAGAGGTTTTATAATTCCATCAAATATTGATGCAGCAGCATTACACAGCAGAGCCCGGAACCTCCAGTGGAATATCCATCCCCAGCAGGGGGGTTGGAGCATCCCAGATCCAGGAGGGTCCAGGTGGGGTTGGAGCTTCTGCTCCCAGCGCTGGCACGATGCCGGATACCGGAAAATCCACGTCATATCCTGGTCTCCAGCTTTTCCAGAGCCCAGGGATGAGTGGCTGGTGCCAGGGGGCACAGATGGATGGACAGGAAGATGCCAACATGGAGGGGAGCCCGGCCATCCTCCATTTCTGATGGAAAAAGCAGCTGGAGCATCCCAGAGCATCCCTTTGCCAAGAATCCCAAGGGTCTTGGAGCTTCAACTTTTGGTGGCCTGGAGGTGGCATCACATGGAGGGGACCAGAGCTCTGGAGGAGGCACAAAGCAGGATTATTCCCTGTCATTCCACACGGCTTTAGGGATGGTTACCAGGAGGTTTCTGCCTGGTTTTAGGGTTTGATGTGGTTTGAGTCAGGGTTTGAGTTGGTGTCCCCCACTCCGTGGCCAGGACAAGGCTCAGTGTCCCCCAGGACAAGGCTCAGTGTCCCCCAGTTCAGAGTTTGGTGTCCCCCAGTTCAGGGCTTGGTGTCCCCCAGGACAAAGCGTGGTGTCTCCTGGGACAGGGATCAGTGTCCCCCATTCCCATGGCCCAGGACAAGGCTCAGTGTCCCCCAGAGAAGGTTTGGTGTCCCCCTGGACAAAGCTCGGTGTCTCCTGGGATAGGGATCAGTGTCCCCCATCCAGGACAAGGCTCAGTGTCCCTCACTTCAGAGTTTGGTGTCCCTCGGTGTCTTCTGGGACAAGGCTCAGTGTCCCCCAGAGAAGGTTTGGTGTCCCCCAGGACAGGACTCGGTTGTCTCAGGTGACCTTTCCCCATATCCAAGGACTCGGTGGTCAGTGTGGGACCCCCCAGCCCAGCCCCACTCCTGAGTCCCCCCACATGTGTGGGATCTCCACCTGTGGAATTCCTGAAGAAGGCTTTTTCCAAGTGTTTCCCAGATTTTTGTTGCTGCTCCGTGTTGTGTAGTTGGACTTTGGGAAGATGCTGGAGCGCTCCTGAAGGGCATCTTGAACCAGCTCTGGTTTCACCTGAAGGTCTGGAACTTTTGCTGCTGTCATTCCGTTTTCCTGGCAAATTTGGTCGTGCAGGAGATGTTGTGGAAGATGGGAATGTCTTCCCTCGGGATTGACATGGAGTGCAGCCTTTGGGAAAAGGCTTGGAATGAGCAGAGCAGGATTTAGCTGAAGCAATGCCAGAGGTGATGGGAAGTTTGGAAGTGCAACCACATCTAGGTTTATATTGAAAATAGGGAAATAGGGCTCCAAGGTATCCTGAGGTTTTCCATGTCGGATATCGGCTGGAGCTGCCAGTCCATGGTGGGCTCCGTGTGCCCATCCCAGCCCCATCGTGGACATGGGATCATGTGGCAGTGCCATTATCCATCTGTTCTGCTCCTGGTTATTCCCAGCTGGGATTAGATCATGGAATCAGAAATGAGGGAGAGCATGGAAGTGCTCCAAGGTTACAGCTGGACAGATGTTCCCAATGCCCACCCCCTGCCCCCCAGGACCAGCCTGGCCACTCCTTTTCCATCCATTAGGGATTGTTTTTAATGGGAAAAGTAGGAATTAATTCCATATTTGTCTCTGTTCCGGTCTGGGCTCCGTGGCCTCCCCTTCCTGAGCTGCTGGGAGCTGCTGCATGTGCATGGAGGGGTGGGGGTGGCGGGGTCTTGTCCCAAAACCATGGATGATTTAATTCCAGCCATGAAAGGAAAAGTTGGGAGTGTGGGGTCAGCTCCGTGGTGTCCCTGGAATTTTTGGTTAAACAAAGCAGAGCCCGAGGGCCTTTGGGGCAGCCGGTCCAGGATGCTCTGGGCCCTTTGGAAAACCAGAGGGATGAGGAGAGGGGAAAAATCGTGTTTGAGATTAAATCCCTTCCACCTCCCACTCCGGGGGTCTCTGGGAAAGGTGTGGGAGGTCAAACCCCCCCGTGCCCACGGAGCCTGGAATGCCTGGCCAACCTGAACCAGGCTTTGCCTCTGAACACCAAAACTCCTTGGAAATACCAGGTGGATCTGCCCTGGGGTATCTGTGGGGTCGGGATGGGGGTTCAGGATGTGCCCTCTGTCCCCACACTGGGCTGGAGGGGCAGGGACGGGGCTTGGGGGCACCAAGGGCTGTGCTGGTTCTGAGCTCTGCTCCGGTGGTCCCATGGGAGCTGTACCAGGGGATCCCATGGGAGCTGTGCCAGGGGATCCGTGCCCGTGGGTCCCACCCGGAGCAGCCCTGGGAGCGGGTTAACGAGCCCCCACACTAACGACGCTGTACCCAGCCGGTGCCACCAGGCACGCTGGCGATGCCGGGCACACTAACGATGCCGTGCTGTCTTTTGTCTCCTTTCCCTGCTCTGCCGCTCCGGCCGCCACCGCCGGCTGCTCTCTGCTCCTCTGTCCCTGTGTGACTGTCTGTCCTCTCTGCTTCCGCTCCCGCTGCCCTCCAGAGCACCGCCCGCCGGCCCAAGGTGAGCAGCCACGGTGGGGGCACCGAGCGCGGGGGGCACCAGGCACCGACGGCCCCGTGGGTGCTGATGCCAATCAAATTGTTGGGTGGCAACCCCGTCATGAAGACGGGTCACCGGGTGTCAACGCCGCCACGAACGGGGTGTGTTGGGTGCCAACCCAACTCAAACACGATCTGTTGGTTGCCAACGCCACCCAAACATGATCCATTCGTTGCCAGCCCCACCCAAACATAATTCATGGGGTGCCAACCCCACTCAAACATAATCCATTTGATACCAACCCCACTCAAATACGATCCATTGGGTGCCAACACCACCCAAACATGATCCATTGGGTGCCAACCCCACTCAAACATGACCTGTTGGGTGCCAAAAACACCACAAACCTGATCCAGTCATTGCCAACGCCACTCAAACGTGATCCACTGGTGGCCAAACCCGCTCAAACACAACTCATTGGGTGCCAACCCTGTTGAAACACAATCCATTCATTGCCAACCCCACTCAAGCATGATCCATTGAGTGCCAGTGCCACCCAAACACAATCCACTGGTGGACAACCCCACTCAAACCCAATCTGTTCATTGCCAGCTCCACTCAGACACGATCCATTGGTTGCCAACCCCACCCAAACGTGATCCATTCATTGCCAACCCTACTCAAACATGGCCATTCTTGTGGATGCCAACTCAAACATGACCCACTGGGTGCCAACCCCACTCAAACCCAATCCATTTGATACCAACCCCACTCAAACACGACCCATTGGGTGTCAACCCCACCACAAACAGGACCTGTTAGGTGCCAACCCCACTCAAACCCAATCCATTTGATGCCAACCCCCCTCAAACCTAATCCATTTGATACCAACCCCACTCAAACATGATCCATTGGGTGCCAACACCCAAGCACGATCCACTCAAACACGATCCACTCAAACACGACCCATTGGGTGTCAACCCCACCACAAACAGGACCTGTTAGGTGCCAACCCCACTCAAACACGACCCGTTGGGTGTCAACCCCG
>VZRV01007877.1:39212-67387 GCA_013398115.1 Falcunculus frontatus | reverse complement strand
CCCGAGTCCCCCGAGCCCCTCAAGTCCCTTCTCACCGGGGTGACAGCGGCGCTGAAGCCGATCTCGCAGTAGCGCTTGTCGTGCACTGAGGGCACAGGGCAAGGTCAGACCGACGCGGGGCTAGGGGCACCCCCTGCCCCTGGTCCCCCCTCACCGTAGTTCGTCTGGCGGTAGGTGCCGGCCATGGTCCGGTCGCGGCAGGGCGAGTACCACACCGCGCGCCGCTGCCCCGGGCTCCGCACGAAACAGGCGCCCGTCGGGGTGCGGAACGCCTCATGCTGCCCCTCCATCGCGTTCCAGTGCTGCAGCGGGGCACAGACCTGGGCACGGCGATGGGACAGGCTGGGTGCCCACCCCGCCGCCACCCAAGGCTGCTCACATCCTCCCCGGATGCACCTACCACCAGTTTGCCGTCCCAGCTGGTGACGGACGCTCCCAGCCACTGATGCGACTTGTAGATGTGGAGCTCCAAGGTGCCCTGGCTCTCGCTCTCGTCCCCTGGGGGAGCGGGAGAGGCGGAATGTGCGGAGCTGGCACCCCTCCCGCGCCCACCCCCCGCCCCACGGTGCCCACGCACCCGCAGTGTCGATGGGGAGGGGGTGGCAGGGGGTCTCGTTGGGGGGCCAGGAGCAGAGGAAGACGGCGCCGGGCTGAGCCACGCCGGGCTGGGAGGTGTTGGCACGGGGGGCCCCCACCGCCACGCTGGGCCTGGGGGGGCAGAACGGGTGTCAGGGTCGGAGGCCGGGCGGGCCCAACCCCGACACCCCGGTGCCTCCCTACCTTCCCTCGCTCATGTGGAAATCCAGGGCGAAGCCGAAATAGCTGCCGGGGGGTCCCTCGAAGATGGTGGGGGGGTCCTGGAGAAGTCCCAGGGTGGGGTGCAGGCGCAGCCCCCCGAGGAGCAGCAGCACCCGCAGCAGCCCCATCGTCACCCCAAAATGTGGCCACAGCCCCGGCACAGCCCGTCCCGAGGTGTCCCTGGCTTATCTCGGGGGACGCAGCTGGGGACGGGGCCAGCAGGAATGGGGAACACAGGAAAGGCCCCCCCGAAGGCACATCCGCTCCTGCAGGGAGCCAGAGAGGTGCGGGGGAGATGGATGCGGTCGGAGCAGGGCGGGGGACAGGAGGTGGCAGTGCCACCGGAGACACGGCCACAGCAGCCTGAGCCTACCGCCCGCCGGGGCCGCACCCAGCCTGCCGCGGGGTACCGGTCTCAGGGTGGCTATTTTGGGATGTCCATCTCGGGGTGGCTATTTCGGGGTGCGGGCAGTCCCTACCAGCGGAAATGTGGCGAGGATGGGGAGGACAGCAGGGCACAGGGGCCCCCTCCATCGCCCCCGATATCCCCTCCGCAGCCGGATGGAGCTGACAGCACCGAGCCCGCCAGCACTGGGCATCACCCCCACACTGCGTCCCATTCCCCAGGGCAGGGACACCCCAAAACCCTGCTAGGGAAGAGGGGGCCCGGCAGCACCAGCGCTGTGCAGGGCAATGGCTCTGGCAAGGGAGCGGGGGCAGGGTGGGGACAGCCCACAGCCAAGCGAACGAGGCGAGTCCCCGTCCCCGTGGAAGGGCCGGTGCCCGCAGCCAAGCCAGGCCTGCGGCAGCCGCGGGGGCTCAGCCCTGCCCGGACAGCGGCGGCAGCCCCTGAACCCACCTGCAGAATTAATTTAAACTCTGTTAATTAAGGACCCTCAGGCTGCCCGAGAGCTCCGGGAGCTCCTCGTGCCAACCCAGAGCCAGTGGCCGGGAGAGGCCCCGGAGCATCTCCCCGGGAGCCAGCCCGTGTGAAACGGGACTTTACTCCTCTCCATCTCTGAAGCTGCAGGTGGGAAGCGGGACAGGGGAGTCGGGGGGTCTTGGGGGGCACAGCGGGGTCCCCGCAGAGCCAAACGGCCCCTGACTGGGGACACAGCCCCCAGAGCCGGGGCTGCTCCAGCCCTTCGGAGCAGCTGGAGCCTCTCGGCTCCCCTGGAGCAGCTGCAGTTGGAAGAGAGCGGGATTTGCCCAAAGCCCTGGCAGAGCTCCGAGGGGTGGGAAGGGTTTAGCTGAGCCCGGATCAGGTCCGTGCCCCGGGAGAGGAGGACACCGGACTCAGGGACAGCTGCTCCTCCTCGGGAGGTCTCGTCCCCGGCTGGCAGCAGCTTAAGAACCCAGCTGGAGCCCACACCAGACCCCCTCAGGGCACTTTTAATTCTTTCTTCTGTCCAATTACTTAATTTCCTGTTTCTTTCAGCACTTCCGCACCATCCCTCATCAGCCACCTCCTCCCAGGGCCACCGCCAGGGAGGGGCAGGTGGCACCCTGGACCCCGACCCTGCTGGCATGCAGGGGTTTGGATTTTTTTCCTTTAACCAAACCAGAGCCTTTGGTTAGGAAAGGAGGGACTGGTGCTCTACGCAGCAGCTCCACACCACCACACACCATCGCATCTTTTCTTCCACAAATCATTCGTTTATTAGAAAGGTTTTTTTCCCTCATTTTACAGCATATATATATATTTATATATATATCTTATGTGACAAAGTTAAATACAGTCTGTTTATGCTCGTTAAGTAATGACAGGTTAATTATTTTAGCGCTATCCTGAAGTCCAAAAAGAATCCCTGCCTACAGCGTGATGGGGCCGGGACACGGATGGGCCCTACGAAGCTCAGCTCTGACAGTAACACTGAATTGTTCGGTATTTACAGGAAATTGAGTCCCTTTTTTGTGACTGCTGTCACTCTGACCTGCTCCAATTTCTCATTTACAGTGAGGGAGCTCAGGGCGTTTTGATCCTTTGACTCTGCCTGGTCTCGTGCTGCGCTCCAGAAGGGGACAGGGAAGAGGATGAGGATGGGGGACAGGGAAAGGGATGGGGATGTCACTGCATCCCCCCACTGCCCTGAAATCCCCCCCTCCAGTGGTGGGGCCCCAAGGGCTGTGACACCCACAGTGCCCCGTGAGCGGGGACAGCAGCAGTTCATCCCCTGAGCTGGGGAGGAGGAACTCCCACGGGCAGCGGGGTGATGCTGGGAGAACAGGGAAATCCCTTCTGCAGTAACTCGGGGTGACCCTGTGTGTGGGATGCGAACAGTCCCAGGGCTCCTCCTGCACCAGCAGGGCCTGCACAGTACTGCTTCCAAAGGGGGGGGAAAAGGAAAGGAAAAAGGGAAAAAAAGGGCTATTGGTACTCTGGAAGCACCCTGAATTCCTGCTGCTCCCCAGGCGGCTCCAGTGCCCATTCCTATGGCAGGGACGAACGCAGCATTACCTGCCAGAGTCACTGCTACCCCATACCCCTCACCTGCCCAAGTCTCACCTGTTGGTTTTTTTTTTCTTCTGCAAAATTCTAAATGAGGAATTTTTTTTGTTTTTACATTTTATAGTACATAAAAACTTCAAAAATACATGAGCTTGATAAAATATACATGCTTAGTTGTTCTGCATCTAGCTGAAACTATAAATTGAACCTTTACAAGTGTCTTGGGTCACCTACAGCAAACATATTTACACAGAAGCCACCAGAACAAGTACCACTAAGAACTGGCTGTAAAAAATATTATTGCGATATACTACAAATGTAACCTTTGATAGGAGCTACAAAAAGCAGCATCTTTGTTTACAGAGTTCAGTGCAATTCTTTACATTAAAAAAAAAATCCTATAAATTAATAAGGAAACCATCAGTGTTACAGAGGAAAGAACACGCTTTACACCCCAGCCGCGCTCCCCCATCCTCTGTATTGCTTCAATTCCCAACAGGATTTTCCTTCTCTCTCCCATCCCAGTGCCTCTTCCCAACACCACAGAAGATGGAATTCAGAGTGATTTTTTCCCCTTTCAGGAGAAGAGTGGTCAAAGCCCAGACTGAAATCCCAACCCCTAACCCGAGAACCTCTCTCCAGTCTGGGATATCCAGGCACGGTCCTGGCGCGGGAGAACGCGGATGCAGGATGGAGAAGGATGGGAGCCCTGGGTACACACAGAGCTCCTCCTCCTCTTTACACCAAGATCTTACTTCCACCTTTGCTGCTCACACCAAGAAAAACCCACGTGTGCAGTGACAGGGGCCAAGGAACCTCCTGCAATGCCTGAAAACTGAGGTCTCCAGCCCCTCCACAGCTGACAGCTCCCGATGTTCCATTGCCAATTACAAGCCGGATTCAATCATGCTATTTTAATTAGATGACCTCATTAAAAGGGCTTTTAGAGAACCTATTAGTGTGTATGAAACCTCATTTATCGTATACAAGGCGGCAGAAGGAAGATGACCAAGTGTAAGAATCCAGGGGAAAAAAAGCCTTTCCAAGTGTCTCGCTGTTCCAAAGGTGAAATGGTTCTTCAGGAGCAGTGCTGCTGCGTGCACGGAGGTGTCGGAGTGAGACATCCCTGGGAGTGGATACAGCCAACAGCCCAGCCCTCGAGCCTCCAGCTTCTTTGGCTGCTCAAGAGTGAAAGGAAGTGCTCGGCCTCACCTGCCTGCTGGCTCGACTCCAACCCCTTCCCAAAATGCCAAATATTCTCCTTCCTCCGAGGTTCCTTCATTTTGTCCTTCATGTGCCGTGGCTGGGTGGATGCTGCAAGTCCTGTCCTGAGAAAATGGGGTGCAGCAGGGGGTGGAGGTGCAGGGCTGTGGCGGCAGCGGCGGCGGCGGGCCTGGGAGCCAGGAGGGTCGGGTAGAGAGCGTGAGGGACGGGGTGGAAGGTGAAGGGGCCTGGGTGGATGGCGGATGCCGGAATGATGTGGATGGGGTGGCTGGCCAGGAACGTGGCGGGGTGCCCCGGAATAATCGAGTGGGTCAGGTGGGACAAGGAAATGGGCGTCAGGTGCGGCTGGGGGATGTGGTGGACCTGAGCGAGGGGCTGCGGGTGTGGGTGGGGGTGGATGCCGATGGCGGCGGCAGCGGCGGCGGCGTGGTGCTGCAGGATGGCGTGCTGCACCGTCGTGATGGACGTGGCCGACGCCGCCGCCGGCTGCTGGATGTGGATGGGCTGGAGCGCGGGAGCGGCCGGCGCCAGGGCGGCTGAGGCGGGGAAGGCCTTGACTTGTTTGGCCAGCAGCTGCTGCTGGATGTGCTGCTGGGCCGCCTGCTGCAGCTTGCTGTACTTCTCCATCTCCTCGGGGGTGAAGGTGATGGGCTGGCTCTCCAGAGGGGCTAGAGAGGAGTCTTCTCCCCCTTCCCGATCCCCTTCCATGCTCGGCTCCCCACTCTGAGGCACGTAGCCAGGAAAGTGCTCGACATCTGGAACTAAGGGCATCATACTGGTTTCCACTGGGACCGGCTGGTTGCCCCCGTCCATAGGCTCCAGCCCGTCACCATCGCTCGGATCCGAGAGGAAGTTGTGTGGCATGACCAGCTCTCCGGAGCCAAAGCACTCGGGGAGTGCCGGTGTGTCCAGGGGAAGGGATGGCATCTCCACGGCAGCTTCGTCACGTTTCTGCTCATCCAGAGGTTTATCCTGAATTACCATCACCACATCTTCCAGGAGAGACTGGTCGGCCAGCTGACCCTCCTCCATTGCTTGGGAACCATCCTCAGCATCCGACAGCTCCTGCTCCTCGCCCCTCTCCAAGCCAGACTCCTCGTATCTTTTGGAGTTTGGTTTCCGAATGGTTGGCAGCTTCCCAATTAAAGGGAGAACTGGTTTGTTGCCTAAGGAAGGAGGAAGTTTGGGGCCGAAGTAGCCCTGGGGAGGATCTTTGAGCTTTATGCCCACCTTGTTTGCCCCTGACAGCATCTCGTCAGTGACACAGGGCTTCTTCTCAACCTTCCTGGACTGCACCTTTTCCAGGAGCAGCTTTGCAGTGACAGAGTTCCTCTCCTCAGGACTGCAGTCCCCTTCCGAGGCCCGCCCTGTGCCAGAGCCGCTGCTGTTCTGGGAGAGGGAGCCAGATCCTTTCAGATCCTCTCCTTTGCCATCCTCTTTCTTCAGCAGCGACCCTTCACCTCGGCCTGTCCGGAAATAGTGGGGAGATTGGGAGCGATAGATCTTGGACCTGATGAAGTCCCTTCTGCCAGACCTTCGCTCCTCAGGGCTCTCGTGGCCCCGCGAGCCCTTCCGCGATAGGGACCTCTGCGAGTGGCTGCGGGTGCTGCGGCTGCGGTCCCGGCTGTAGCTGCGGCTGCGCTTCCAGCTCCGGCCCGTCACACTGCGGCTCCTCCTCTTGCTGCGACTGCGGCTGCAGCTGCTGCTGTGGCTCCTGCCCCGGCTCCTTGATCTCGACCTGCCTCGAGGGTGGGTTCGGCTCCTGCTCCGGCTCCTGGACCTGCTCCTGCTCGAGCTGTAGTCATCTTCTGACGAGGAGTATTTGCGCCGTTTCGAGCGGTGGTTTGAGCTGTTGTAGTCGGAGTCATCCTCCGAGTCCTGGGAGCGCTTGGAGTGGCAGCGGGAGCGGTCGCTGTAGTCACTGTAGCTGTCATCCGAGTAGCTCCTGCGGCAGCTGTAGCGGCTGTGCTCCGAGGATGCGTCCGAGCTGCTGGAGTAGGACCTGTGCGAGGAGCGCCTGCGGCCCGAGCGGGAGCGGCTGCGTGAGTGCTCGCTGCCCGAGTCATAGTCGTCGCTGTACTGCGATGGGGACTTCTGGCGGCAGTGCTTGCCGGGGGAGCCCTCATCGCTGTCGTAGTCGCCGCTGCTCTGTCGGCTCCGGCGGCCGCTGCGGGCCTGGGACAGAGCCAGGCAGCGCCTCCTTCCACTGGGCACCTGCTGCAGCTCAGCCTTGTGTTTTTTGCTGCCGTGCTCTTGGCAGGAGTTACCCCCATCCTCTTTTTTACCGCTGCTTCCCTCCTCAGCAGACAGGGATTTCCTCTGGGACTCCTGGGAGCATCGCTTTTTCTTCTGGAAATGGCTGCAGTCTTCGGACAGTTCAGGTTTCAGTGCCCGGTCTGACTCTGTCGAAAGGGAGGATTTACCTTTTTTGTGCCTGTGCCTTTTCCGTTTCTTGGGTTTCTCTTCTCCCGGCTCAGCTTTCCGGGCTTTCTCCTCAGCTTCCTCTTTGTGTTTGCGTTTGTGTCTGCTGGACTTTTTGTGCTTCTTTTTCTTTTTGTGTTTATGGGACCTTCCAGACTTACTCTTACCCGTTACGCTCTTACTGCTGTCCTCCCCCTCTCCCTTACCGACACTTCCCACACTGGACTCCTGCTTGCCCTGGGATTTGTTTTCCATCTTTTGAGCAGAACTGTTCCCTACACTTTCAGCCTCCTTGGCTTTGCTCACCTCACCAGGTTCTGTGCTCTGAGCGCTGTCTTTACAAAGCCCACCTGGATCCTTGGATTTCTCTGCCCCTTTCCCTTTCGTATCCTTGTTCCGGGAAAGCTTGAAGTCGAAGTACAGGGGGTTGCAGCTGTAGGACACAGAGGGCTCAGCTTTGGTGAAGATAAGCAGCTCTGAAGGCCACTGCAGCGTTGTGCTCTCATCCTTACTCAGAACAGGGAAAAAAGGTCCCGTGGGGTGCTTTGGTCCCTCAGAGCCATCTCTGCAGCCCGAGGCAGGAGGAGGAGCTTCTTTAGCAGTGTCTGGCTCAGGGGGGTTGCTGTCTGGAAGGTGTTTGCTCTCCTGTGAATTTTCATTCTCTGGGATGTCCTTCCGTTCTGTTTTGCTCTGCTGAGCTGCACTTTCAGTAGTAGTGTGCTCCTTCTGCTGCCCTGTGCTCTCAGCAGCCTTTTCCGTGTGCTTGCCTGGTTTGGGTTTGGGGGAAGTCCCCTTTTTCACTTCGTGCGCATTTTTTTTGTTCACATTTTCAGCTTCCGTTTGCTCGGTAGCCTTCATGAAAAGCAGGAATTGAAAGTTGGGCTTTACTTTACAGTGGGCTGGGGGGATGTAGTGGTAATATTCTGGTTCCACGGTCATTGGTCCATCTTCTCGTCTCATCTTCTTCAGTTTGGATAAGGTGCTGGCCAGAGCCCCGCTGTCCTTGTCGTGCTGGTCATCATCCTCCGCCTTGCCATCAGAATTACTGGTGCCTTCACCCTCCCCAGATTTCTGCAGGCTGCCGGCCTCCGAGGAGCCCCTCTCATCACCTTTTGCCCCGTCTGCAGAACTGGACTCCTCCCCGTGGTCCTTGAAAACAGAAGCGATGGTCTCCAGCTTCACTGGGGTCTTCTTAGCGAAGGAAAAGGACACCCCGATCTTCTGCAGCGGAGTTCCCAGAGAGCTCTTAATGCCGAAGCTGATGGCTTGCGCCCCCTGGGCGGGCGTCTGGCCTGGCATCGCAGTGCCTTGTCCAGTGTTCAGGAAGCCTCTGTCCGTGGTGATCTCTGTGGCCTGGCCGGAACTCATCTGGATGAAGGAGCCGCTGTTGGCTGCGGAATCGTCGTCGTCTCCACCTTCCTCGTCCACAGCCACCGTGGTGGTCCTGAACATGGGCCCACTTCCAGGAGCACTGTGGAACAGGGAGAGAGAGAACACAGCTGACTGGTGTCCCTGTCCCTCTGCAGGAGGATCCAGCCCTCAGCTGAGACAATCTCACACAGTTCAAGTCCTCTTGTACACAGACATGTGCATTAAAATATCATTATACAGCCACTCAAAGTTTTTAATGATATTAAATTCCTGAAGAAAATGTATTGCTGGATAAAGCCATTTGGGGATGCTCTGCATTATCAGTTTGGTGAATTTGCTCCTACCAAAACCACAGCATGAGCCCCAAACACCAGTGTGAAGCTTTGCCCTCAAAACCTGTGCAGTATCCCAGAGCAGGAATGCTAGCCCAGACCAGGGCTGCAGCCCCCTGGGCTCCAGGGGTACTGGGGACCACCCAGACTCACCACTCAGGCTGCCTCCTCTGCTCAGCCAGCTCGTGCAGGCGCCGCAGGGCTTTCTCCTGCTTCCTCTCATCTTTCCGGGATCTCGACGAGACATTGCGAGCAAATTCCCTTTGCTTGAGATCTTTCAACCTCTGAGGCAAAAGAAAGCAGGGACGGATCAGATCAAAGCTGTTTGTGGTTTATCCAAGAGCAGCTCTTTGCTGTAGCACTGGAAATTGCGGTGTCAAGCCCCTCCCCAGGGACATTTATTGAGCCAGGATGGAGCAACGGCATCTTAGCTCAACGAACCCCCCGGAGCACATTGCCATCCTCCCAGCAGCTGAAGGAAAAGACAACTGGTGGTCACTTTTGGCTATGACTTCACGTTCTGTGTATACCCCTTTCCAATCAACATTACTGGTTTTCTTTAGCATGGACAACAAAGCTGATTTCAAAGCAACAAGCAAATTCTGGAAGGAAAAGGGGAAAAGAAGAAGGATTGTTTACTTTGCTGCTCTCGCAGGGTGCAGATGTACTTGACAAACAGTGCATGACACGAGTCAAGAGCATGGGCCAAAGGACAGGAGGGATTAGCTGGTGCCAGAGGTACTCAGGAATGACATCTGACAAAAGCAATGTACCATTACATTGGAGAAGGAGCCAAAAATCCCATGCAAATGATTTAGTGAGCAAATCCAGAATACAAGATACACCACAACCAATTACTTGTTTTCCTGACAGTAGTTCTGAGAGGGTCTCTCAAGAAACAAACTGCTCTAAAGGCAGAAGGGTCTCTCGGGGTTGAATACTTTGGGGGGCAGAAGCAGCAAGTTCCCCAGAAACCTTATCATGAGGAAGCAAACCCAATGCCAAGGAATTTCAAACATCCTAACATCACTGAGGAAGTCTAGGCAGCCAATTCTAATAGAAAACAAATATCCAAGGCTTCAGAACATTTTGGAAAGTCCTTGTCTCAGAGCACTAGGAGAAGAGGCTGCTGGTTTTCCTTGGAATGTATGTGGATATTCACAACATTTTTTTAGGGTGCTCTACAGAAGCTTAAGTAACAAAAAGCAACAGAGACAGACCTCTACCATCCTAAAGGGACTCATTGTCCTTTTTTAGTGCACAATTCAAAACCCTTTCAAAGGCCCCAGTTCCAGAACGCATCCTGTACTCAGCTTTTGGAAAAAGTTTCATGTTTTTCAGGCATTTCATGCAGGGCCTAAGAGACTAACGGGACTCAGAGCAGGAGTCACTTTGGAACAATTCTTGTACAGGATGTACAAATCACTGGTGAATTCTAAATACTTCTGGCTGGCTGACTCTGCCTCTTTCCTGGAGCAGAGTCAGACTGCCACACACAGAAACAGTGGATCTGGAAACCAACCCAAAGCTCAAATTAGAGGAATTAAGCTGGCCCAATGTAAAGAGAACATTGCTTTGTGAAAAAGGAGAAGACTGGACAAGACAGAGGATTCTCTTACCTAATTGCATTTACTAAATGTGGCTGATTGTTACCAAAATCAGAGGGGAGGACACACAAAAAAGATACAACTACAGACACCAGTAGAAAGAAACTCACTCTTGTGATCTGGACTCCCAAATTAGAAGGGTTTGCTTTCAATACATCAGCTGAAAACGTCACATCACAAAGAAAAAAAGAAAGTAAAAATAAAACAAGAGTGGAAGAGAGAAAAAAAAAACCAAGCAAGCATTACTAGAGAGCTGTGGGGGAGTGTGCCAGCTATTCTACGGAGCGGGAGCAGAGCCAGTGGAGCCACGGGACCGAGCTGGGGGCTGGAGCAGGGGGACACACACGGACACACACGGACACAGCAATGATCCCACCCGGAACAGCAGAGCTACTTTCACCAGGACAAGTAAAGGGCTCAAGGGTTTTGTGGTGTATGTTAAATGTTGAAGAGTAAATTTTTTTTCCAAGAGGAAGGAAAAAAAATAAAATGGATGGACTGAGCAACGCTATCAGCTTTTTCATGCTGATTTCGAAAGCGTTTCTGAAATGCTCCGGGAAGTTACAGCCACCAACAGCTGACAAAACTATTTAATGGGGGCTGATGCCAAGTCTCGAGATCACTCATCCATTTGGAAAAAAGTATGACCCAGCTATTTACACCAGACATGAACTGTGACCTTTTCCTCTCCAGAGGAAGGTGCAATGGTGCACTCAGAGCCCCCTGTGCCCCCAGGCATGGTCCTGATCACCCCTTGGGACACAAACTGGGCTCAGAGCTGTTGGGGATGATGCAGCTGCCCCCAAGCTCTCCTGCCTCCATTACATGGCAATTGAAATGCAGACAGAATTAAATGCCCATTATTAAATGCTGACCTTTGTGTGTCTCTGCTCCCCCAAACCTGCCACTCTCAACACTTCAAATTTAGAGGTGTGAAGCAAATGAACTACCCCAAAGCACTGTAAGTCCAGAATATGCACCACAGCAACTCCCAGCTGCACTCAAACCTGGGCCCTTTAGGATGACAAACCACTGGCTCTGGTGTCAAGACTGCTGAGAATTTGGTACTTCTAAAATTGGGGAAGAGTTTTACAAAACTGGTTTTACAAAGGACCAAGAGATCTCAAGGCTGAGTTTCTTTTTGTCACACAGGAGTCAGGAGGAAAAAGGGTCTTGCTGGGGAAGTACAGGATAGAAAAGCTCCACAAGTGCACAGTGCCAGCTCCTCGGGAATGTAAAATACGGAACAGAACATGGCTCAGCTTCTGAGACTGACCTAAACCAACACACCTATCACCAGAAAGGACTCCAGGTTTGCAAGAGACCTGGCTGGACTGCATTATCTTCCCTAAATGCATCCTGGAGTAGGGAAAGGCAGGAGAACAGGAGCCCACACTGCTCATCTGTAAGAACAACCTGCTGCAGGAATGAAAAATTTTCAAATTTTTCCAGAACTTTTCAAAATAACCTCTAACTCTTCCCTCACTTATTGTTTCAAATATGTCAAATATGTATGATTCATCCCCTCAAAGAGTGGGTAACCAGTTCACTACAGCCATGCCCACCCTGCTCCCCAGTCCTGACTGGGAGGAAGCAATCCAAAGCCTGAAGTACAACTTCCCAGGGTGAAGGGAGCACGTGGAGCACTGAAATGCTGCTCACACACTCCAGGTCTCGGCCTGCCCAGGAAATCATTTGAATGAAACAGATATTTAAACTCAGCTTACACTAAAGAAATTTCCTTCTAATCCTGAGGAGAGTGTTTGTTATTCTAATCCCCCAAAATCCCTAAATGACTTTTTGGACTACACCATATGTATGGGTGTGAGGGAGGCTGGATGGGCATGGAACTGCCCCTTTCCCAGCACCACAGAGAAATTCCAGCAAGGATTTAACACAGCCACTCAACCATCCTCAGGGAGCTTCTCCCCTCCTAAAGGAGCCCTGGGAACTCATACTTTTGGGGTGAACCCTCCCTTTTTAAGTCTTCCCATCATGCTTAGCAAGACAATGATTTTTTTCAACAGGATTAGAACCACCAAACCTGTATGAAGTCAAACACATGTTTCATGCTACTACAGGATTTCAAAATTAAGGGGCATTTTTTTCTCCATGGGCAGTGTGCTTTCTGAGGAAGCAGCAGTTTATCTAAGCAACGTCTTTTCAAACTGGAAGACCACGGGGACCGTAAAGCCAAGGAATATTCTGTTGGTTTATTACTTCAGCTGTCAGAAGGGCCACACTGCAGTGACCAGCAGTGACACAAATCACCAGCACTTACATAAAATTTCTCCAGATTTCCACATGCTGTAGGCAGTGCTTCACTACCTCCAGCCTTCCTGGGGTTTATTAATAGCTGCCACCCCCCTCAGCTTTGGAACAAAGAATTGTATTTTAAGTTTCCAGCCTTGTTTCTAACAAAATTCTGAACTCGTCTCCACGTTTCTACAGGAGTGCAAATCAAGCTCCTAAAGAGCAGGTTCGGTATCAAATCTGCAGCTACCTCTGAACTCCAGCACAAAGAGGCCACAGGGCTGGATTATCTCCCAGTCCCTGCATGGCTCAGGAGGGGCCAAACCAGCAAACACCACCAGTAACCTTCCAATTCTCACAAATAAGCTTAAAGCAGCTGTGCTACAGCACCGCTGAAAAGCTCCTGAGAGCCCATCCCAGGCACAGCAAAGTGGGGAAATCAAGGGGGGCGGGCAGGAGTCAGGAACTGCTGCAACAGGAAAACCACTGGATCATCATAGAACGTCCTAAGTAGGAAGGAACCCCCAAGGATCATCCACTGCCACCCCTGGCCCTGCACAGACACCCCAACAATCCCACCCTGGGCATCCCTGGGAGCAGTGTCCAAACACT
Source organism: Falcunculus frontatus (assembly GCA_013398115.1). Taxonomy (NCBI): domain Eukaryota; kingdom Metazoa; phylum Chordata; class Aves; order Passeriformes; genus Falcunculus; species Falcunculus frontatus. Next base: position 54,320 of record VZRV01007877.1, on the reverse strand, counting down.
CCTGGAGCTCTGGCAGCCTTGGGGCCATGAAAGAACTCAGCACACATCAGATTTTGCTGATGAGATGGTACCAGGTAAGACCTCCCCAGCACCCAGCTGGTGTGCAGAGCTTTACAGGCTCAGGACCAGCAGTAAATGGATTTTCTCCGTTTAAGGTGACAAAGCCACACAGCATCACTGAACTGAGGCCCACTGAGAGACATTCTTTGCCTAAAAGTGCACAGCAGAAAGAGCCCCTATTATTCTCACAAGACAAAAGCACTGTCACACTGTGTCACCAGACCTGAAGATGTGAGACTTGCATGCCAAACCTCATACTGAGATGGGTCAGAGCAGATCCACCTCTGGGGCTCGAGACAGGAGGCAGCTCCCATGACATGAGAGCCCCCTCCTCCCCTGCCATTGTTCTCATGTCTCTCTCTGCCAACCCACATTAAATAAAATAATAATCATGTACTTTTCATTCTGTGCCAGCAGATTTCTGGCTTTCTGAACTTTTGATGTCTGCTTGATTCTTTGGCCCAAAAGCTTCTGGGAGTGAACGACACCATTAAACACAAGCTCAAAGGATGGCAACCTTGATCATTTTATTGAAGTGAGAACACAAGCCTGGCTTATCTTTGGTCATCAACATTCTTTGCACGCTCATAAATGAAGTGAAAAGAACAGAGGGGAAATGGCTTGCAAATGCTGTTTTATTTCATCTTAATTTCCTCCCTAGGAGGAATCAATATTTTTCTTAGCTGGGTTAAAAACGAAATAGAACGGGTTGGGTTGGAAGGGACCTTAAAGCCCACCCAGTGCCACCCTGTGCCATGGGCAGGGACACCTTCTACTATCCCAGGGTGCTCCAAGCCCCGTCCAGCCTGGCCTTGGGCACTTCTCTGGGCAGCCTGTGCCAGGGCCTCCCCACCCTCACTGGGGAGAATTTCCTCATCATCTCTAATCCAAACCTATTCCCTTTCCAGTTAAATCCATTCCCCTTCATTTTATCACTCCATGCCCTTGCCCAAAGTCCCTCCAGTTCTCCTGTAGCCCCTTTACTGTTAATTGATGCGTTTTCTGAGGGTAAAGCATCTCTGGAGTAGAAGAACCTGCCATGTAACACCAAGTATCTCAGAGATTCCCTCCTCAGTCTCCTCCATTCAAGCTGTGCTTGGAGGCCCAAGGTTTTGGAAGTCTCCCCAAATCACAAAGTTCAGGGTTTGCATTCAGAGTATTCCTCAACCCCAGCAGTGACTGTCTTGGTAATTTTATTGTGCTTGAACAGATCCCTCCCCCTCGGCATGAGAAGCAAAGATGCAGCTAATTAGGGCACAAAGAGAACTGCACATCTATACTTTTAGTTCTTAGTTCCACCCTCTTTCCCAAAGAACTTCTTTACGGAATACATTCTCTTTGTCCTTTCACAAAGAGAATCTATGCAGAATTAATCACCTACACCTCCCAAACACCACACACTTAGGGGAAAAAACCAGCTACATAAAAGCCTGCATTTCAATGCTGGTTTGTGTTCTCCCAGGGAACCTGGCACAGGTTCACTCAGGAACACGTTTGTTTTTCACAGGGAATGCAGAAGGGGAATGTTTTGATTCTGTTGGGTCAGTGACTCAGTGAACAGCTCGAGCCCCCAGCAGGCACACGAGCAGAACGAGGTGATGGTGCGAGATTCTGCAAGTTCTTGGATTGTTAAAAAACCCCCCAGAGTAAAAGCTGACTGTAAATGCTACATAACTGACACACAAGGCAATTCCAACCACAACAACTCCTGCAGGCTGCTCCAGCTGCTGGGCCCTGCACATTCAGGTTTATTTGATATGAATATTCAGACTGGGCACAACCCAGATAAGGGGTTTGCACTCATCTTCACACAAATCTAACACGGGGTTTTTATCTTGATGTCATAACCCCAAACCAAATAAAGAGCCCTCCCAGGTGTAATGCCTTAAGGACACATTCCCACTGAGGCCAGAGTGTTCTAGGACTGTGGGAGCTCCCAAGGATAAGGACATTGTGGATCTGCAGGAAAGCAGCACAAAAATCACAGAATCACAGAGTGGTTTGGCTTGGAAAAGATCTTAAAGATCACCGTGTTCCACCCCCTGCCATGGGCAGGGACGCCCTGCACTATCCCAGGTTGCTCCGAGTCCTGCCCAGCCTGGCCCCGGACACTTCCAGGGACATACACTGGGTCCATCCTCACTACCCAAGCTCCTTGTTAGCTGCAGAAGTTCTCTTTCTACATTTGCCACCTTTTGTCTGTTAATTATTATTAATTATTACTCTGTCAACTGTGAGGACTGGGCACCATCAGAAGTGGGGCCCTTCATAACCTACCAGGCCTTCAAGATCAAAATTCTACAGCTAAAAAAACCCACCACTGAAGACAGCAGCAGCTGTACAAGGAGTTATGAGATCCAGCCTTTTCCAGTTGCTCCCTGAAGGGTGTGTGAGAGAACTGATCTCATTGTCCCTCCTGCAGGGCCACCTGCACCCACTCCAGCTGCTTTCAGTCCCCTGAGAGGGACAGGCCATGTGCTGACCAGAGGTCCTTAAAACAGCTGCACTTCTCATCTCAAGCACCAACCTAATTAAAAACAGCTCCAGAACAACACTGCACACCTCCAACGCGATGGCTAAAACACAGTGACTGGAACAGGCCAATGGTTTGGGAGAATAAATGGAAGGTTCTTTTCCCAGGTAAGGAAATGCTGCCTTTTGGAGAGAAACTTGGTGTTGAAGTTGATTCAGATGTAGCCAAATGCTCTACGAAACAAGGACAGGCAGGAAATAGAGAGAATAAACCTCCCCTTTAATTGTTTGGTGTTGACACAATTTTGGTGGGTCCAAAATTCACCCGGTTGGGATCAATACACTTACCTATCATCCCTGTGGGGCAATAATCCCGAGTTCCTTCCTGGAATACAAGACAGTGTCTTTATAACTCGGGAGTGGAAAGGGATCTGAGGATGGAACATCTATTTACAGGGACAGCCTAATGCTCACTGAGCCACAGAGGGATAAGCAAACACTTCAACATCAGGGGGATGTGGAACTAAAAATACTTAAAAGCAAAAATGCTGTGGAAACTGAGCCAAGAAAAAAGCAAAAACGAGCTCTGTTGCCTCAAAAATTACCAGTGAGACAACAAAATATTGCAGATAATGTATTCCAAGCTGGGTTGCTGTAACTAAGATACTGTAATGGCCTTTCTTTCCAAGAAAGCCAACTGATGGCCTACTTTTAGGAAAAGTTCATGTTTTTCCTCAAAAACTTTAGGCTCACCTTTCTGCAGCCTCGCTTTCTTGTCCAAAGAGACAAACTATAAAACATCAACGTGCAACATATCAAAAGCACAGCTTTTTTTTTTTTTTAACTACTTTAAAATTTAGCCTGGACTGCTGGAAAAGAACGTCCCTTGAGCAGGAGGGAGCAGAGCAATGAGATAATGTTACTTATGCAAATTGACCTTCATTTTGTCTCGGGGGTTTCAAGTTCACTCCCTGAACGCTGACCCAGCGGGGTCACACACATTTCAGCCAGACAAAGCTGGACAAGCAATTTTTTCCCTAAGCAAAGCATGATTGCTTCTTTGTTTAAATCCCTCTGTAACTAGAAATTAATGCTGGGTGATGCAGCCAGAGTTTGGAGGCTCATTTTCTCCAAAGCCTGCCTGAAGTGACTGCAATGGATGGAATTATCCAAGAACATAATTCCTCTCAAAATAATCAGCAGTACCAAGCAACCTCCAAATTCTTTCTCCTGATGAGATGACACCACCCTGTGTGTGCACAAGACATTTTTCTCTCAGGCCACTCCTGCTGATGACTCCTTTTATTGCTTTCCACAGGTTGGTTTCCTCCTCCACAGCATCTCCAGCTGCTGGAAGAGCTCTGAGCCTGGCCAGCCTCACGTCAGTGCCCCATTAGTCACCGAGGGCTGGAGCAGGAGTTCATGGAATTCCACGGCATCAGAACACCAAGAATGTGACACAAACAGGTCCTTCCACCCTCCAGATAAATGCAGGTCACTGCGCTCGAGTTTCAGCCACGGTGACGGAAACCTTCCAAGGAAGTTCTCTGCTCTCAGGTGTCACGACTGAGCTGGGCCAAAACCAACCCTCTGCCCAATAACCAAGGGAATAAATGAATTTCTGCTCTTCATTCTACCAAACTACTCTTCTTTACAGAGCCCAACTGCCCTGCTATGAGAATTCTTGACAAGACTCCCTTAGTTCAAAGCAGATTCTCTGTCATATCCTACACTTAATACACACACAACACACACAAAAATCATACTCTAAAGCCACATTCTTGTTTTTAAGCTGTTGTTCGCTGCTATTTTGCAAGCTCTACAGCACATCCTCCTTGAGTTACCAGCATTTTGATGATTGTGTTGTTAGAATTTATGACTAGGAACATCAAACCCCTCTTCTGAGCCCTTCCAGCCCTGGAAGAGCCCAACACTGCTATCTGCTGTGCAGTTACATCTCATTTAGCAGCTTAAATGGTCAAACAGATCAGGCTAACACATGAACTTCCATTATTTACTGTGCAGCATGAAGCACCCTGCAGACACTACAGCACATCCCTACCTTGGGAAAAAAGCCAGCTCCACAGAGACTCTGAATCCACCTTCTCCTGAGAATTACAGAATTTGGGAAGTGCTCCTTTCTTCAGATTCCTTTGACACAGCCCATTATTTCCTAGTCTGTTTTCAGTAACTCGCCAGAATACAGACTCAGGCACTAAAATGCTCACACAGGGGGAATCATCACTCCCCAAGGCTGTACTAAGCTAAAAGCAAGCTGGGAGCCATCCACATCCATGTGCACTCTCCCCAGTTTAACATCAGCACATTCCCGCCCGTGGGTCTTTCAGAACTGGGGCTCCTTGATGCCAACCACGGAGTGGGGTACGGGGGATTTTTGCTGGTTTGTGTTTTTAAATGAATGATGGACATAAAAATCTTACCCAGCGATATAGAACACCTATTCCTGGACCAGTAAGGAAAACAGATACACCAGGGAAACTCCAAGTATTAACCACAAACAAGACCACCACGATGAACATCGAACTGATGAACTGTGCTGTCAACACTTGGTTACCTGCTTGTGAGCATGGTCATAAGAGTTGATGTGGTTGTCAAACTCTTGGTGCTTCTGATACTGCTTGTCACACAGTTCACAGTAGAAGTTTGCTCTGAGGTCTTCCAAAGCCTTGGCAATGGCCTTTTCTTTATCAACATAATCCTGGAAAATTAACAAAAAAATGCTTCTGTTAAGTGTCCTGTAGAACAGGCTGGAAGATGATGAGTCAGCCCTTTAAGGAAAAATAGTGCTTAATAAAAACTTAGTGTACACTGATTATATTTATTACAGGATCACTGAGATTGGAAAAGAGCTCCAAGATCATCGGGTCCAAGCTGTGCCCAATCCCCACCTTGTCATCAGCCCAGAGCACTCAGTGCCACGTCCAGGAATTCCTCAGACACCTCCAGGGATGGGGACTCCAAACTTCCCTGGGCAGCCCCTGCCAAGGCCTGAGCACCCTTTCCATTGGGAAATTCCTCCTGGTATCCAACCGGAGCCTCCCCTGGCCCAGTCTGAGGCCATTCCCTCTCCTCCTGTCCCTGTTCCCTGGGAGCAGAGCCCGACCCCCCCCGGCTACCCCCTCCTGTCAGGGAGTTGTGCAGAGCCACAAGGTCCCCCCTGAACCTCCTTTTCTCCAGGCTGAGCCCCTTTCCCAGCTCCCTCAGCCCCTCCTGGGACTCCAGCCCCTTCCCAGCTCCGTTCCCTTCCCTGGACATGCTCCAGCCCCTCAATGTCCTTCTTGTCACGAGGTGCCCAGAACTGGACACAGCACCTGAGGCACCTCAGCAGTGCCAGCTCAGGGGACAGGCACTGCCCTGGTCCTGCTGCCACCCCAGTGCTGGCACAGCCCAGGTGCCACTGGCCTCTTGCCCACCTGGGCACACCTGGGCTCATGTCCAGCCACTGTTGACCAGCACCTCCAGGTCCTTTCCAGCTTTCCAGTCACTTTGCCCCCTGGAATATCCCATGGGGTTGCTGTGACCTAAATGCAGGTCCCAGCACTTGGCCTTACTGAGCTGAGCAGCTTTCGGAAATTCACAGGTGGGATTCCAGAACTTCGCAGTGCTACCGACCTTGACTCTGTTTTTTACCCAGAATCACAGAATATTCTGAGTTGGAAGAGACCCACAAGGATTGAACATCCCCTGCTCACAGCAGAGGTATCACTAAAAGGAGATTGCTTAAAACAAGGCCTGCAGTGCTGATGGAGGAAGGCAGCTCTGCCTCACGGAACCTCCCGGATTGTCTGTGCTCCAAGAAGAAGTTCAAAGCCTCGAGCTAACCCAGAGACACACTGGCACCAAACCCAGGAGGATCCCTGCCTTTGGAACAGAACCTTACAACTCTAAAGCTGACACTGCTCCATTGTGAGTGCTAAGAGACGTCTGCTTGATCTTGGTTTGGCTGCCTGAGTTCAGGAGGGAGGAACACGGCTCTGGCTGGAATCACCCAGAGCCTGCTGAGCCCAATCCACTCCAGTGAAACATTCCCAGGAGCAAAACTGTCCCTCAGGCTGGGCTCCAGCACAGTGACCACACTGGCAGTGGGCACAGGGAGCTGCAGTTAATGGACAGGGGAAGGACACAGACCTGGGGTGCTGAGAGGGTCTTTTTCCTTCTATAACTGTGATGCCTTACGTTTTAACTTCTATATTTTTCAAACCCTGTATTGCTTAGTGTGTAACTCTGAAGTGTCTTGTAGCCTGTTAGCTGCTGTTCTCTCATGCTGGGGTAGACATAACAAAGCCTCTCCAGGCTTGCTCTTCAAGGACACTCAGATTGTCCTAGGCCCAAAAGGTATAAACTAGGGCCTCTAGAGAGGTGGAGAAATTGAAGAAATTACATCATTAGTTAGTTTTAATTGGCAAATTTATGCTGATATGCAAATGAACCAAACCTATAAAGTGTGAAGAACTTGTGACTCGTCGTCCATCTCGGCGTCCATTTTGGCAGTAGCCTCTGGGCTCCCCAGGGTGTACCTTTGAAGGCCCTTCAAATAAATATCACCTTTATTCCCTTATTCCGGTCTAGTCTCTGTTTCTAGGTAGCCACTCAAAGCATCAACTGAACATTTGCACAGGCGGAAAAGCAAATCTCCAGGCACAGATGAGGTGTCTCACCTGGCAACAGCGACATCCTTCCCTCTTTTGCTACAGGTTTGGAATATGCACCGAGCTCTGGGACTGGGGAAATCTCAGTCCCTCAGGTGGCTGTACTGGCTGGAAATCCAGGTGTGGAAGGAGCCTGTGCTGTCCTCAGGGCTGATGCATACCTGGGAGGCTCCAAAACGCACCTGATGCCGGGGCACAGGAACCTCAGGGCTGAGCAGCTGCTCCCCCTTGCCAGGCTGTATCAATTACAACCCCACCAGCAGAATTAATAAAACATCACCCTCTTCACGAGCTCTCTGGGGGAGGCTTACCCTGAGGAGGTGGAAGCTTTTACTCAAAATCAGCTACAAATGCTGCATCACAAAGCCCACTGTACTCACAGGAGCACTCCCCATATAGCCATTGACCATAGGCATTTCAACTGGAATAAAGAGAAATTATATAAAAAAACCGCCTAACATTAGAGAAAAAGCACTTAAGGATCTTTTTCTCCATCTTCAATACAAACTTCCTACGGGAAGCTTCCTTCCTCAGCAAGAGGAGGCAGCAAACATTTAAGACAGAAAACGATGAAAGGTTTTTCCTTTGAATTTCAGATCTTGTTCACGGCAATATGGTTTATCTCCTAGTTACCACTTCAAAATGCCATTAAAATAACATTACTAAGCATGTTTTATATGATATAAAATTTATATTAAAAATTTCAACACCTGAAGAGAGGAAAAAAAATCTAAAAAATTTTAGTGCTCATGTTTGAGATTGTTTTCAATTTAAAGCACTGTTCACTTCTACGTAAAAAAGGAAGCAACTTCCTGCTTTCATCTATTACCAGATGCCCTTGTTAAGAAGAAAAAAGAAAAATAAATCAACAAATCTGGAGCTTTGAGCCTGAAGCAGGTCCCCAGGAAGACAAGAAAGGAAAACAGAGCAGCATGAGCTCCACAGAACACGGACGTTTAAAGTTCCTCTGAATCCCAGACAAGCTTCCTATGCCATGTGTAGGTTTTTTTGAGCAAGCATCCTGTGGCTAAACAATGAAACCCAGCCATTTGAGTGATCAGAATCTATACAAAAGAAGGGAATTAAAACACAGTTCTTGGCTGCAGAGTTATCCTAAATTCCTCTGAGGCTCCCCGAATGGCTGATCAGGATGCACCGCCATCGGCAGTTACATAATGGACTCCTGTGGAGCAGCAAAAAGTAACGGCTGCAGAGATTTTTCACAGATTAATACCAAAATGCAAGGGGCTAAGGATGAACTGAGCTAATAAAAACCCACTGGAGCTGGCAGAGACTGCTACTGCTCCAGAGCCCCTGAAAAAAATCCATGCTGGATGAGGGCAGGAAGAGAAAAGTGTCTCAGAGCAACACAGGTTCGGCTGAGTTTGCAAAGATAATTGTAAACCCCAAGAACTTCAGGATCACAGAATGGTTTCGGTGGGGAGGGACCTTAAAGCTCACCCAACCCAACCTCCTTCCACTAGACCAGGCTGCTCCAAATCCCATCCAATCTTCCCAGAGATGGGGAGTCCACAGCCCCTCTGGGTACCCAAACACCTGCAGTCCACTTACCAAGCAAGCCAAGGTCTCAAGAAAAAAGGGGAGAGGGAGAGGGGGTTATAAATTTTCATAGCTGAACAAACTGCCTGAAGAATTAACTGTTCAGCTGGGGAAATGGAATTTTAGATTTGCCGAGGTTATGTTTAATTTTAATGGCATTGAAACTACTTTCCCATTATTTCTCAAATAATCAAAATTTATTCAAGACTGACACTTCATTTGGATGTCTTGGGCTCTTCCTCAACCCTGGTACTCTCCAAATCTAAGGACAATTGAACAAGCAGGCTTTCCTAAGACCTGATGGACTGGAGGGGCTGGGAAGCAGAAGAGTGGATTAAAGGATGAGCAGAGGCCACGTCTCCACAGAGAACCCGGTTACAGCTAATCCAGGAATGCTCCAGCATGTCACGCTCAATCCCAACACCACAGCTCATTTTCATCAGTCCCTGGCTTACAAAATAACCCCACAGGTTTTGTAAATCCCATGAAAATACAGAATTTATCTTTTTTTTAATGCTGCCTGAGCAATTCCTCCAAAGAGCTCCAGCCCATCGATTTCTCCGAGCTGGAGCCGTGTCCTACCTTTCCAGAGCAAGCAGGATTTATGCAATAACATCATAACGTACTGCTCACCCAGTGCAACAGAGATCTCTCCTCCCAGCTGGTAACTGCCCCTCTACCACCTGCAGGTTTTGTACTGACATGGCAGGCTCACCAGAAAAATCCAACAGCCCTGGCTGTAGGGAAGGAAATGTCCTGCTCACCCCAGGACTGTTCCTTCCAGAACAGGAGCAAAGCACACGGAGAAAGCCCCACAGCTGTCCTGGGGCTCTTCAGCAGCTAAACAAACACAAAAGTTGATGCCAGGAAGTGAATAACCTGTGTGTTAAAATGTAAATCATCTCCACAATGACCAAACCCAAGAACAGTACATTCCTACCACCATCACTGCGGCAGAACGAGGAGAATTCAGCCCCATCAGAACAGATCTTTTCCCACCCAACCCACAGACACTCTGATGTTGATGCCCCTCTCTCTGTACCTTGTACTTCTGCCTCAGCTCCTCGGTGTCTTCCTTCTCCACCTCCAGCACTCGCCTCCGCTCTGTGGCGTCCTCGGCGTAGTCGAGCTGTTTTAAAAAAAAAATAGAGAAAAGATGCAATTTGGCCCATAAATCCATTGCACTATCAAATCTGCCAGAAAGCAAGAAAACGTAACAATTTTAATTGAAACAGAATCTATGCATGTTGTACGTTGCTTTCCCTGTTTTGTCATCCCAAATGTAAAACAGGTCATTAATCCCCCTGATGTGGAGGGTCCAGGCAGGCCCATGGAAGCTCTGGGGAGGGGAAATCTCAGAGCCCAGGGATTTTGGGGAGCATCCAGACCCCAGAACTCAAGCTCAGAGGGATAAACAGAGGATGCATTTTTAGAAGTGTTACTGCACTGATTTAGGAGCAAGTTGTTCTTTATTTTGGATGCACAAACTCTCACTTTTAAATGTCTCTCCCACCCACTCCCCAGAAGCCCTGCAGGGGTGAGGGGCCAGGCGAGCTCACCTCCATCTCCATCCGGCCCATGCCCATGACATCATACTTGACGACAATAGGGATGGGATCCGTCCTCCCTGGAAGAGGAACACACAGAGAGGGGTCAGCAGCAGCCCAGCACCACAGCTCGCTGTACACATTGGGTTTGGGTGGTTAGAGATCTTGCCTTGGAGTGCAGAGACCAGAAAGCTACAGTGAACCAAACACGAGCCATTCTCACAGCTTACAGCCAACCCTGCACCCAGCTCCGACCGGCACCCAGGATGATAAATGCATTTTCTGAACATTAACTGCTCATGTAAGAGCTCCTTGTGGTTTGTGCTCCCCCATGGAAGCCCTGGGGCAGGGCTGATAATAGGACTTGAGCCTTCTCCTCAAAGCTTCCACATAAGGCTCCTCATCTTCCCATATTAGTGAAGAAGCTGCTCAACACATTTCTCTGTTGCAGCTCACGAATAATCGATTAGAACTTCCTTGTAAGGGATGTGGAAGCCTTCCTCCCACCAGCTTTTTTCCCTCCCCAGGAGTAAGGAATACTGAGAAGGATGGCACAGGAGCCAAACTTCCCCCATCCCAACCACCCAGTCTAGGCCATGTGGTTGGTCCCTGCTCCCCCAGCCCCCGGAGCAATGCTCTGGCCCCGCCGTGTCACCTGTAAGCTGTGAAAAGGACTGGTTGCGAAGAAAATTGACTTTGAACTAATCAAACTATGCTGGAGATTTTTTTTTAAAAAAACATATCTTTAATCCACTCATAACCAGCCAAACAAAGCAAAATGGGGCAGACAAGCACTTTACTACCACAGCTTTTTTTTTTTTTTTTAATTATTATTATTTTGATTTTTACATCACAACTGGCACTGGTGGTTGTGATGTAACCCACTGACAAAGTACTTACCTTCTCCGGTGCAAACCTTGAGTGAAAAAACAGAATGTTTACTTCCCTTATTATTGCTCTTGTTTGGTGCAAACAACTCTTTTGTTATACACACATACACAGGTATTATACCTTTGGGCTAAAAGATCGACAGGTTGGAGTCACGCCAAAATATTCCACATGTGCAAAAGGTTAAAGTCTTTAAAACTGCCTCGGAAAACCTGGATAGGTGTGTACTCTTTGCCAGCGTCAACCATAATTCCTGCCAAAGCCACAGCCCCAGAGGGGCTTTTGAACCTTAAAGTACAGACATGTGTTTTTATTCAGAAATCAATCCATTTAATCAATTGCTTTACAGCTTTGTTGATGTGCCCAGGAATTTGATAGGCAGGTATCCAGCAGGTCCAAAAGTAGTGATCACATTAATGTGAAACGGTTTGGATTGAGCTTTCCTTTGGATATTTAATGCTCACCTTTGACAAGGTTTCTCTTATGCCCAATGGTATAATACAGTAAGCAGTGACTGCAATTTTTAGCAAAAGGACCAAATTAAAGACAGGTTATAAAAATGACTTCCTAGGTGCAATATCACTTTCATAACGTCTCAGCCAGGGATTTACTGGTAAGTGGTGAACCCAAATAGAATGGCTGGCACCAAGTGCCAACAATTTATTACTTAAATTTTTTTCAAGCTTTTTTCTTTTTGTTTGGTTTTGGGTATTTTTGGTTTGTTCTTGTTTTGTTTCTCCAGCAATTGAGATCTTTCAATGCAGCCTCATTGCCCTGGTAAACCCCTGTACAAACAATGCATCAGTACTTTTGCCTTCTAAGGCAGTCAAAGTTTTTTGGGTTGGTTTTTTTTAATTCAAAATCTGTTTGGAAATTGCAGTAGCAAGTGCTGGTGCCCATCGTGTCGGGGGGGAAAAAAAAAATCAAGTTTGGACAGTATTAAAAATTTATGTTTAAACTGATTTTGGCAGTTCTAACACAAACAGAAACATCCCTTCTTAGCAATACCCTTTAATGAACAAGGATCAGACAAGTGTGCATAAAGAAAGGAAAGGAAAGGAAAATGAAAGACCAAGCAGAAGGATGATGGCTACAACAGAGAAAGTAAGCCTAACATTGGTGCACTGATGACAAAAGGAGTAATTCAGTCTGAAAATAAAAAATTACCACTGCTAAGTTTACCATCACCACAACAAGTCCAGGATCATAACGCTGTAAAAAAGAAACACCATTTGTTAGGCAGAAACCATTAGGGGCAGAAAATAGGCCGTTTGGCAGGGAGGATGGGTTAAAAAAAAAAAACAGGAGGCTTCTTGCTCACCCCTCCACCCCATGACCGTGCTCTGCCCTGCGGAACCAGGGAGCCATCGGAGCAGCTCTGACTCCTTTTGGGTGTTGGGAGAGCTCCTGGTGACGGCCCCGCTCCAAGAGGCACTGAGGCACACGTAAGCAGGCAATTTGAAAAGGAAACAAATCAGGATCTTAAGGAAATAACAAATATTCTGGGCCAAAAGGAGCTGTACTTGCAGGTACAAGGAGAATATTCCACGCAAAAAGCGATGCTTTTGTTTTAAACGGAACCATCATTTCATTATGAATGGAACACCCTGTGTGACATCCAGGTGACAAGTGGCATGTCCAGGCACGTGGCACAGCTATGGCAGCAGTGCCAACCCCACATGGATGCCCCTGGAGCCAGCTGGGGCAGCAGGACATGCTGCTGGGCACTGGGGTGGCCTTGCTCTGTGTCCAAGGAAAGCCACAATGGTGAAGGGACAGGGACAGGCTCAGGGCCACCCCTCACCCACTGGCTGCCAGGTGGGACATGGGGAGCAGCCAGAGGGGGAAATGGGACTCTGCAAGTCAAGCTCATTATTTCTCCTTTGAAGGAACTTCCTCGAGGAGAGTTTATCCTACTGCTGTCCATGACAACGGGATCTTTTGCAGGAGATAAACGTGGCTCGGACGTTGGGAGCCTCCCAGGTTTGGGGTCCCTGCTGAGCCTTTCCTGTACACCAGCATGCTTTGAAGGGAACATAAGCTTCCAAGGCCCAGGATTCCCACACTTCCTTCCCTCAGCAGGGCTGCAAGCAGTGCCACACGGACAGCTAATTCCCAGGGTAAATCCTGCTGTGTCTTTGTCCCAGCCCCCTGCACCCTGCAATATTTATTTTCTTTTTGAGGCAGGTCACAAACTCCTTCACGGACTGGTCACTGCACAGGCTGCAGACTCCAAAGCAGAGAGGGTTATTGCATGAAACACTTCCGCACACAGGGAAAATCTCGTGGAGGGGACAGAGCAGGAACCTCTAGTGGGATGGGAAAAATAACCAGCTCACACAAGAGTCACACCTTAGAAAACCCAGTCTCAAAGTGAATTAGGTTAGTAATGATGCCCTGGACACAGAAATGAAATGAGATTCCCAAATTGACCGGCTGTACCTGTTTTGCTTTCCTCTCCTCGAGAAATGGGAAAACCCTTGTCCCATATTGTGAAAAATTGTTCAGCTCCAAACAAACCCTGATGGCCGCCCCCTTTCCCAGAGCCCTGCAGTGGCAGGGAGCGGGCAGGGAGCAGGCAGCACATGGCCAGGCAGGCTTCTCCAAATTCCCTCCTTTTTAATTGCATAAAGTTATTGGATACGAGCAAATATTTCCCCCCTAGTGCTATAAATTAATAAATCTTGGGAAAATTCATCCCAAGGCTTCAGGGCTTTGGTATCAGACACAGGTCATGCTGCACATGGAGGACTGTGGGTTCAGGGCCATGCTCTGGCTCTGGACACGGCGTGGATGCTCCTCTGCCCTTTGGAATGGGAATATCCCAGCTGGAGCTGCCATCTGAGCCTGCCTGGAAACGCCGGCATTGTCAACACCAGCCCATGTTTTATCCCGTTTTCAACAAGTCAAAACAGAAAACAGTTTTCATCAGATTTGCAGATTCAGGGGAACTCCTCCCTCCAAAAACAGCATCATAGCAATAGAATCCCAGAATTCATCTTCCACTGTCCCAGGTTGCTCTAAGCCCCATCCAGTCTGGTCTTGGACACTTCCAGAGATCCAGGGGCAGCCACAGCTGCTCTGGGCACCCTGTGCCAGGGCCTCACCCCCCTCACAGGGAAGAGTTTCTTCCCAATATCTAATGTAAATTGATCCTTTTTTAAATTTCTAACACCTACTCCTTGTCCTATCCCAATAGGTAAGTTTCTCCATTAAAGAGACATTCAGACAGGATGAAAAAAAAATTACCCCAAAAATTCAATGTTAACATAATTCCATCAAATCTCTTTCAGTGTGTCCCTCATGCACAGTGTGTAAGCACCATAGAAGGAACACAACAACCACAATCCTGCTTGTTTTGTTGACATCTTCATAGAAATTCCTCCCAGGTACGAGCTTTGTAGGATGCAATCCTAGAGGACTGATTGATATCACATTTGTCACTGGAGGAGAATTTCATAAACTCAGCATCTCCAGAGGACACAGACAACAGGATCTGGTCTTGTTGGACATGGAGTATTTCTCCTTATTCATTATCTCTGTGCTGCAACTGAAACCCACGGTAAGACACAACCTTGCAGGGGCTTTTAGCTGCTCCTGGAAAGGGACTATCCCTCATCTTTGTGCAGGGCAGTTTCACGACCACAGCACTGGGTTTCTCAGGTGGATAAGGGTTGGTTTGTTCAATCAGTACAAATCCCACTGCAGGCTCTGAAAGGGAAACAGGTGCCCAGAGTCAGCAACCAATGCCTGCAGGAATGCATCCATAGGGATGGGGCTCACCTTCAGCTGCACTGTCTGGGAAGTAGGAGATGGGGAGGAGTCCCTGTGCTCATGAATGAGCTGCATTTTCAAAGATGAGGATTTTGCAACACTCAACACTCCTGGGACTGCTTCGATACAGCGGGGGG
>VZRV01007877.1:6025-39132 GCA_013398115.1 Falcunculus frontatus | reverse complement strand
GTGACAGGACAAGAGGAAACAGCCCCAAATTGTGCCAGGGAAGGTTTAGGTTGGATATTGGGGATATTTCTTCACGGAAAGGGTTGTTCAGCCCAGGCAGAGGCTGCCCAGGGCAGTGGTGGAGTCCCGATCCCTGGAGAGATTTAAAAGCTGTGTAGATGTGGCACCTGGGGAAATGGGTCAGTGGTGGCCTTGACCATGTGCTGGGCTCCCTAAGAGTCTATGAGAAAGACTCTATGACAAGAGCTGTCCTGTTGAAAATTCAGTAC
Source organism: Falcunculus frontatus (assembly GCA_013398115.1). Taxonomy (NCBI): domain Eukaryota; kingdom Metazoa; phylum Chordata; class Aves; order Passeriformes; genus Falcunculus; species Falcunculus frontatus. Next base: position 38,863 of record VZRV01007877.1, on the reverse strand, counting down.
ATCAGAAGGGGAGAGGAGAGAAAATCCACTTGTTTTCAGTGATGCACAAGCCTGGGGTGCTCCTCATTGGCTAAAAATGACACTATGTTACCAAACTCATTCCAACTGCTGCAAGAAGCAAATAAACAAACAAGGGCAAGCTTTAATCCTGGTCCCCTCTGGGAATTAGATTTGTGAGCTCATCCTGTTTATGTCAGATTTCTGGAAGGGGTCAAAACAATCAAGAGATTCAAACAAAGGTCCATCACCCTCAGTGGCAAACAAAGTTCCAGAGAGGAGAAAGTGTTTTCCAAGAACACAGAAACTGCACTGTGAATTTAATCCTTACTAAGCAGGGGAGAAATGACAAGATAAAGTCAAGTTGTAAACACCCCAATCATATGGAAAACTTCCAGTGGGAGCTCAAAACTTTGCAGACACACCAACCAAGGGTGACACTTGCAGAAAACCAAGCTGAGGTTTGACACTGAGGGACCAAGCAGAGCTCCTTGAACTTTTGCAGGGAAGGAACATAGTGGAGTCTGGGTCAAAAAACATTCCTACCCCAAATGCTGAGCAATGGATTAAAGAGCAACACAGGAGGTGTTGGAGCAAGAACAACAATTCCTGGTTGATTCAGGATAGAAATTCGAGCTAAGAGTTGCTGTCTGTGTTCACCTCGGTAAGTGGACAGGGCTGAAGGGCCTGGTCTGATTCTGTACTGCCCTGAGGAGTGAGGCAGATTGTGCATGGCCACGGCCCCTCCTTTCCCCACACTCATCTCTCCCAGTTTAATAAAACTGCTCTTCTATTGCACCAGCACAAAGGGCCAGCAGGCCTCATTCCGAGCCAGGCGAAGGCCGTCTGTCACAACAAACACGTGGCACTGACAGCACAATGCTTTCAGATCTCACTGGCTACACCCACTCAAGCAACACAAACTCACCACCTGTAATAAAGCGAAGGATCTTTCACCTCCAAAAGCAAACAAGGGGGCAACTGCTTCCCCCAAAGGACACTGAGGCATTGAGCAAACCTCCCTTTTGGTCTGTGGTCTGCTGCGGTTTAACACAGCAGTGAAGATGGGTATGATGACAGCAGCCACAGCATCCAGGTTTCTCAAGCTGAGTTCACATGAAAATATCGCTCTTAAAACCACTGCAGTGATTTGTGTTGCAAACACAAGCATGGAAACGTTCCTCCACACCAGGACTGAGGTTCCCGTGAGGACATGTGAAGATACAAGAAGATAAGAGAGTGTTCACAGCTATTTCTTGGGTAAGGCTGCCAAACCAACCCATAACTAATGAATAAAGGCACTGTTAAGCATTTTTATCCGCCTCTCCTGTATTTTCTTGTATTTATTACAAAGCTCCAAAACCCAGAAAGAAATCTAACACCCCTCAGCCCCTAGGATGCTCATTGTTCCATGTTCACAGGCCTGACACACATCCACCGTCTGCCTCCACGAGATCAGAGGGGCCAACAAATGGAAAACACATTAATATCCGAGCTGAAGCCATTTGGCAAGCAGGTGACAGCACCAGGATTCAAGACCATGGAATTCAAACCCTGAGCTCATTTCTCCAAGCTGCAGCTGCCAAGTGATCACATTTGTGACTGATCTCAGTTGCTCAGAGCTCTGTTTATTGCTCCCCACCACCCCAGGAACATCCAGCAAAGGCAGCGCCTGCAGCCACCTGGCACTGCCTCGGAACGGGGACTCGGAACCGGCTCCATCCCACAGCCAGGGATCACCCCAGGGGCTGCCAGGGAGAGGGTATTTCCTGCCAGAGCCACAGGATCACGGCTTCACCTGCAGCCCTGAGCAGCTTCCAGCACTTGTCAGACGCTTCTGCTCTTCCACCCTGCTCAGCCCTTGGACCAAGAGGGAATGTTTTCCCTTTTCTGAACAGATTTAGGGAGGAATGTGCCAAAGAAGAACTGCACCACAGTGATGCTGAGGGGGGGAGTGCTGACTATATTTATCCTCACAGAATCTGCAAGTCAGAGCACAAATCCACTTGTGCTTTTTCTTTTAATTGAAAACCACGCAACAATAATACAGCTTGATGGAGGAACTGAATTTTAGCATTTGCTCACAAATTTGCTGTACCTGACTTTGCTACCTAGCTAGATGTACTCATGAAAGGATAAAATAAACCCAAAGCACTTTTTATTAACTGCTGCTCCCTGTATCACCAGGATGATTTATACAATCAGTGTGGGGCACACCTTGATCAACGGGAACAGCACTGCCCTGACAGTCCGTGCAGGTTTACTGCTTTCAGCCTGAGTGGAAGGGAACAAGGATGCAGGAGGGGCTCCCAGCTCTGCATGGCACTGCCAAGAGCTCCCAAGACACAGGCACGGCCCTGCCCTCTCCTTGCAGCATTACATCGGCAGAGCTGCTCCCCAGGGAGATCAAAGCAAGTTCTTCCAGAACAGTTACACTGAAACGATGCCAAAACTTGGCTAAAACCATAAGCAAACATGACGGAAGTTATTACTAAATAGGAAGACAAATCAGGGGACAGAAGGCCTTTCTTCAGGACCAAAGGCTACAGGGGAAGTTCCTGCCACTGCAAGGACCTGCCCCAAAAGGGATATCCCTGCCCTAAACAGAACCACCTGCTGCTTTTATTTCCTGAGTACCGGAGATATTCCAAGTCCCAGTACAGACCAGCAGCCACCCATCTTGAAACTCCTTTTGGTTTCACTCTGAGCATTTCCATGACAATAACCAAGTGCTGAATGAGCTGCCTCAGTTCTTGAGGAGCAAACACACAGGAATTCCAGAGCTGCACTGAGCCCCCATGTTACCTGAGCTGTTTGATTCACAACTGAGACACTGAGGAGCAGCCCTGCCATGACAAATCGTGTGATTTCTGTTGCCATAGCAAAGTACTAGAATGGGATTCACCTCTCAGAGATACCACAAGAGATCGGGATAATCCTGGTCTCAGGAATACTGTGGGAATGTGAAGTAAATCAGTGCTTTTAAACATATCAAATTAATCATACAGGACACAGCTGGTGGTGTGGGGAAACTTGTAACTGCCTCTGTACAGGCAGTGGGGCTGTTTTTAAAGGGTCAAGGCTGCAATCAGGCAAGAATGTTTACTTAATAGAGAACTTTACAGAGGCAAATCTGTGTTGAATAGTTACAGTTGTTACCCAGACTGGCTAAGGATGAGCTGGACCTGTCCACCAGAGCTGGTCAATCCTTCCTCAGAGTCCCCTCCATATGGCCAGTAAAGATCAAACCTTCCTCCTGCCCTCTCCAACCCCCCTTGCAGAGCTGCCCAACCTCCCCAGGCCCTGCTATGACCCAGGAAGCAGCAGGATAACCTACTCAGTTTCCCCTGGTCTAATTAAATGAGATTAAACTACTGGTTTTAGTCTCGCAGATATACCTCTAGAGTACTACTACTTCGTATTAAACATACGAGTCCAAAAGAAAAAAAAAAAAACCACAGAAGTTTTCAGCACAATTTTTTTTAAAAATAAGACTTGTCAAGAAAATTGACAGGGAAAAGGCAAAGAGCTTATAAAAATATTTTCAAATGTACGATTCAAATTATCCCACTTCTGCACGTCAGTCTCCTGGCTTTTCATGATACTACTTTAACTTAGTGGGAAATAAGTTCTCATTCCAAGAGAAATCATTAGAGTGTGGTTGAATTCAGATTTCCCTCAGCCCTCTCATTCCCCTCCTGATTTACGTAACTCCTGATTTATTCACAGTCCTTGGGCTCATTTAGCACCGAACTTCACACAAAGGTCAGGCAATGTTTTTAACCAATCTTTTGCTAGTTTCATTTTCTCAGGAGACCACAAAATTCTGGATTATCAACTACAGGTGTTCCCCCAAAGATAAAACAGGCTACAATCACCATTTTCTCACTTGTCAGAGCACACTCATCACACGTCTCTATGGAAAAGTGCCTCCCTAAGCCATACTTTCCAAATTAAAAAAGATCCCTGTCAACTGGCAACCCCCTCTCTCACTTTTCATATTCACTGGCTGTTAGCAAGCCAAAGCACCGTTTCCAAATATAACACAAGTTGTTTGCGGGAAAAAATGATGAAAAACATCAGGGAAAGAGACGAGCTGAAGGATGACTCTGCTGAATTCCTTATGAGTGTCTCTGAACCAGGATTCCAGCACCGGTGTGGTCAGAGCTGACAGCACTGCTCCTGCCCGATGCTCCACTCAGCACACATCCCAAGTTCAGTGAAAGATGCAGATGTTTTGGCCAGAAGACAGCTGCCCTGATGACTCAGGGCATGGGCTGAGTGCTTCCCCACCCAAGGGCTCAGCTCTTCTCATAACAAGATTTACACCACAAGGCAGCTGCCCCAGGGGGTACAAAACACCTCTGCCTCTGGAATTTTCCTGAGAATGAGTGATGTTGTACCACAACAGCAGATTTTTACCACCAGCAATTGGCTAGTGTGGATTTTAGGCTGTTGCAGCTACCACCCAGAGACAGCTCAGCACTGTCACCACTAGATTCCATCCACCAGTGGTAGTCAGGATGAAGGAACCCATCACAGAGTACAGTCCTGCAGTGTGAGGTTCTTGTTGATAACACCACAAGGGCCTGACTACAAGAAAGAAACATTTCTGCCTGGCAAATGTAACACAGCATCACTTTGGGATTCACAGAACTAAAGAGGGAGCCCCAGTTCAGAAGAACATCTAGAATTAAAAGAGACATCACAAAACTCAGCACACTGAACTCATCCACTTCTTTCTAAGTTAAAGTGCACAGAAAGTAGATGAATGCAGTATCAACTCCATACATGGAACCCAAACTTTTTGAGAGTTTGATGTAAGGACCTTCTGTAAGAGGTCAGACACTGCACCCACAGCTCGAGGCTGCTTGAAGGGGTTCTGTTTCTGCTGCACCTCCTCACCATAGGCTGTGTAAGATTTTAGGCTCAAGCGGAGTGTGAAGCAAGAAGAGTTTAACAGGAACACACCTACATCTCTTTAGAAACCTCTCCTGGTCTTTCCTGAACAAGGGACTGTGGAAGAGGGGAAGAACTGTTCTGCTCCTCCCTTTTCACTGCACATCTAATGACTTTACTCTTCAAACTCCTAGAATAAGATTGAAATTGGATGCAAATGTTTCCTTCCTGACATTTTATATCTGGATTTTTGGGCCAGTCTAAGATTCATGCAGAAAGGTCACTGGATAATGAATTAAACACTCCCAACACAATCATCACCAATGCCACAGGCAACAGGCACAGGCTCTGGCTGCTGAGAACTCTGAGGAGAAAAGCTGGAGCAGCAGCAGCATCCCTTCCACATCCTCTGCCTGCCCAGACCTCTGGAGAAGTTGGCTGCCAGGTGGACAGGGCACTTTTCCCTTCCAAAAGGGCTGAAATTCCTGCACATGCTCCAAAGCCTACATTAGGAAGGCGTCAGCACTGCACTGGGTTAAACTGGGTGGGTTATTTTTACTCCTGTGTTTCTGTGACCATGCAGGAGGCACAGGAAACCCTCACAGCCCAAATCCATGATTTGTCTGTAGCTTTCACACAGTCCTAATCACCAGTGATTCGTGAGAGATCCAGAACAGCTCCAGCATAGCGAGAGGCACAGCGGGAACAGTTAAATCTGGACAAGTTTCAAAGGGCAAATTCCTGCTCAGCCCATGGGACACAGTGACAGCACCACCCCCTGCCCTGACTCCAGACCTATAATCAGTGCCATAATCCAGGTTCACCCCATCACATCAGAGCCTGCAGCACCCCGGGCCCTTGGGCTGTGCCTTGGGATCCACCCAGGGCAAGGACAAGGCTTCTCCTTCTTTCAAGTCTCTGTGTTTCCACACTGCTGACACACAGAGCAATATAGGGCACCCAAAAGAAAGAATACAGCGAGTTCCACCCGTGATGTACAGCCCACATGCCAGAGGAAAGGCCCAGAGCTGACAACTACAACCCCACCCTGAGGTCTGGCCCCAGCAGGGACATGAGAGGACTGGAGAGTGCCATGCATTAACCAGAGAACTCCAATGAAACCGTGTTAGAGGAAGCCAGAAGCATTAACCAGCAAGGCAGTCCTGCCTGAGAGGTTAGAGAGCCTTAGTCTGAGGGATTAATAGGCATTCCCAGAGTTTGGAGAACTCGTTACCTCTGCACAGTCCTCCACAGCACAGACACCCCCATCTCTAACGGGCTCACTCACGGAAGATGGATTACAAGCTCCCAGGTCTTCAGACTACAGGCATGGGAACACGAGTGAGTTATTCTGAGGGGCTCAGGGCACACCTGAGCTTCAAACACTTCCACAGGTTTCTACAGAAATGGGGTCTCAGGAAGAATTTAGGCTCAAGACAGCAAGGGGACCAGGTGTGTTCATTCAACCAGCGCTTTGGTGTCCCAGTGAGATTTGCCAAATCCCTGACAAACTGCTGGGAACAGAAATAACTTCGACCCGTGACAGTTCTGTGGGGAAGCCAGGAGTGAGCCTCTCCCATCCAGAGAACCTCTGCCACCGCTTTCCATCTTCAGTGGGCCCTTTATTGGCCTTCTAATGGCTTCTGACCCCTGTGAGCACTGGCAGATCATGGGAACTACCTCAAATCTTTAATTCTTTTAATACCAAAGCATCAGCACAGTTTGAAGCTGCACCACTCCCTGTCAGTGTGCAGGAAGTGAATCCTCCTCCCTCCACATTGACTCTCACACGCCCACCACACACACACACCTCTAACCTGTACCGACAAGTGAGGCAGCAGCTTCCACTCTCAAACTGCCAAATCTGAAACTCAGCAGTGCATTCGTTTGGATATATTAATAATGGAAAGAAAATCTAATCTAGGAACAAAAAGCAGAAATAATTTTGTTAAAGACCAAGGCTGGAGTTGAAGGTTTCAGACACAAGGGACTGGACTTACCCTGCAGTGACTTTCCCAATCCCTGGCCCAGCTTCCACCCATGTTTCTGGAGTAACCGGTGTCCAATATTATCCTGACAGATAGAACAGAGAAAACAAACCAAAAATATTCCAATAATATATTCTTCCCTTCCCGCTGACATTTAAACATGTGATGAGCAAGAGATTTTTCTACATATATATGCATGCAAAAAAATGCTACTGAAAAGGCAATTTATGCCCAATAAAGGGAAAGACAAATGTCAAAAATTGCTGGCTAGAATTTTTCCAGAGGGATGGGTATTGGGGACGGTCACTTTCTGATGGTGTGCTGGGCAACTTTTGTGCATCACGTTTAAAAGAAATAAAAAAATAATAAAAATAAAAAGCAATGTGGGAGAAAATAAAGTGTACCAATAAAAATTGACAGTAAAAAGCGTAAAATCAAGCTATTTATACAATCATATCCATCACCTAGACAGCACCACTTAAGATTTTTTTTGTAAAGAAAATCTACAATGTGTTTAGTCATTTTGTTTGTGTGTCAGGCTTTTATAATACCGAGTAAGTTGTAAGTGCAAGACTGCCCCACCACTAGAAACCAAAACACAATCAGAGCAAAATCCAGGCTAGACTTGATTGGGTTTTTTTTATATATGTATATATATATATATAAACTAGCATGCAGCCAATATTAAACTGAAAAAACAGTGAGGTTAGTAAAACAAAAAAAATAAAATTAATTAAATAAAATGAGCTCAAGCACAGACTGGGTGATGCATTTCACATGTAAACTAACAAAAATACTAAGATGTTAGAATGAAACAGGCCTAGCAATAAGTTAACAGCAAGGAACCATTAGTGCATGTAGGGGAAACAATAAGCATAATGTCTCATCTTCCTAAAAAAAAAAAAGCTATTTTAGAATAAATGGAAAAGTACTGACTCAGCAATTAAGTGTCAGCTTTTGGCAATGGGGCTGAGCAGGGCTCAATGTAGAAACTGTTGTGTTTCATGCAAGGTTTCTGCCCCCAGACAAAGAGCAGAGCACTCACAGCACCCTCGAACCATCTCAATCTGCCAGTTCACCTAGTTACAAGCAGTGACCAGCTCCTCAAAGAAGGACTCTTGGCTGGGACCATGTTCACCTTCTAATCACAAAACATAAAATCAAAATCAGATACGAATTTGTTGATTGTTAATTATCATCAGGCAAACCACAACCCGAGGTATCACAAAAATATCCTGAATTATAACAGGACGTGACTCCAGAACACTGAGTGGTACATGGAATCCTAAAAAATAATTGTATCTATATGCTGAAGGTTTCTTTAATTAAATAACAAAGTCATCAACAGAAACCAGAGTAGGTTTTGTCAATCCACAGTGAAGAAAATGACCACAGGGTTTGCACAACTTTGGTGAATCAGCTTGAAAGGCACAACCTTCCCAAAGACATTGGCTGCATGGATATATTTTTCCTCAAAAAGATGTTATCAAGTGCAGATTTTGGATTTTTTTCCTGATATCCTAGTAAAGCAAGACATTTTGTATTCCTGTATTTCCCAAGGAATAATGTACATTTTTCCCACACTACCAGTTCTGCCGCAGGACATAATTAGGGCTACATGGAAAAAAAAAATATTAAACCAGGAGAAGTAAGGAAACTTCTGGGGACAAAAGGTTAAATACAAAAAAAAAAAAAAAGAGAAAAAAAGAAAAAAAAGAAAAATAAACAAGGATGGATCCCCACCACAAGCACCATGGAGAGGGGCTGTCTGTTGGGAAGACAGGAAAACTTACCTGCAGGCACACCTGGCCAGGCCAATCCCAATGGCCACAGAGTGCCCTGTCCTGGCAGAGAGGGGCTGGAGCCTGGGATATGTTTGGGATAAGGCACTAATTGTCCTACCCTGACAAAGGATCATTGAATCTAAAAGCCGGTGCTGACAAAAATGGCTGCGTTTTCCAAAAAGAAAAAAAAGAAAAAAAAAAAAAAAAGAAAAAAAAAATTTCCAAAGGACAAGGAGTACTTTGCAGTCTTGGCCAAGTGGAGATGAGACATTGTGCTGACTGTGTGTGTTATGAATGCACTAAAATAAAGACAGATGAAGCAGAACGCTATTCCAAAAGCAGTGCAAGTGGAGTGAAAGCATTTCCATACGAACCTGGCTTTAAAAACTGGGCTGTCAAAAGAACAGTTAAATGTAACACAAAGTAAGAAACTGTCCAATCACTAATGGTAGTTTTTTTCTTTTGCTTTGTTTTCAATTCACTGCTTGCAAGTAATGTATTTATTAAAGAAGAGTGAAAGCATAAAATAAATTCAACAAGTCAAGACCAGCTGGGAGATTCAAGAGCGGTGTGTTGTGACTGACACAGTGAAGGGGGAAACAAATGTTAAAGGGAAAAAGAAAAATTTAGAAAGGTTATACACATTAGCACCACTTTTACAGACCCACTCAAGAGGATGGTCCCAAGTTGTTTGACATAAATTAGAATTATGCCTGAACATTGCCCCGTGTCAGTTCCCAGGAAGGCATTGTCTCCCCACCTCAATCTTTTCCATTTGTCTGTTTATGCAGTGGAACTACTCCCTAATTTTAGATCCTACTCAATTGAAATGGAGCATCTTCTGTTGCACTGAATAAGGAGAACAACTTTATAATTTAAAATTAACATATGATTTAGGACCTGGCCATCACTTTGCTCCTTTCTGGCCATGTTCAGCTCCTCCCTCATTTTCCAATGGCTATCCCAGACCTCTGATGGAGGCAGACTGACAGAACTGCTCTTAAGTGCAAATGCTGCACTAAAAACTAAATTATGGAAGGCCAGGCTTGCTTGGTTGCCACGTGAGAGCCTGTCTGCAGAGCCTGGGGAGCAGCCAGGGATATTGGGATCAAAATGTGACATGGGACAGCAAATGCTGCAACAGCTGACAGCTTTTTTTTAATTGCATTTTTAAGTGAAAGTTCTGTAAAAGTACAGCTACTTTCACATAGAAAAGATGGGGGTTTTCACAGCAAGCTTCCTGTCCGTGTCAAGAGCTGTCATTCTTTTTGAACAGACTATCCTCACATTGCAGCAGTTTTCCTACAGAAGAGCTGCAGTGATCCACAGAAACACCACAGCCCTAGGAGGACACCCCTCATTTCTCAGCAGAGGGCTGCCATGAGCCTCCTCACTTTCTTCCTCTGCCATTTGGAAGCTCCTTGTGTTACACCCACAATAAAAATTATTGAGACAGCCAAAAGAAGTCTCCCAAGAGATGATTGGGTGAGCAAGGGAGCTCTCCTGGACCACGTGGGCACAGGCTGTGGGATGCTCTGGGCAGGAAGAATGGCTTGGCAGCTCTGGGTGGAACAATCCCAGCTCTGGAGCTGGGCAGCCCTGATGGAGAGCTCTGCTTTAATAACAAAGCATAACTTTTCCAGAAGTGTAGGAAATGCAAGGCCTTGGGTCCACCAAACCTTCACAGAGCTGGGTGAGCTGCTTTTGAAAAACCCCATGCAAAGTGACCTGGCTCCACCAGCTCAAACCGGCCTCCCCAATTCCCCATCCTGTGCCCTGACAAGATGCCCTTGGTTGCTTTCCATGGGGATCAGGGATTCCTGAGCAGGATATCCCCAGCACAAATTTCTGAAAAAGGTCCTGGCCAATAGAAAAAAAAAATTGCTTACAATTAAAAGATGGGTAGGAGAAGCCCAAGGTTTTGATGATGCCTATGGGACATGATCCACACCACCAGTTTTGCCTAGCACAGGTTTTCCATGAGATCCCCACGATCCCATTGTTCATCCCGGCACGGGCAGGAACCATTCCTCTCTTGAGTGGATTGTAAGCTGTGCTGACTGTGTATGGAGGAATCTATAAGCAAGGATCGGATGCTACTGGGTGAACCCATGCAAACAAGAGGTTGAAAAGATTCCCAAAACAAAACCTAGAGCTCACTACAGATGACACAATGAAGACCAGAGAGAAAAGCCAAATAGTAATGCTACACCATTCAGCTTCCAGAAGCACATTATTTATAGCACTGTCCACATATGGCTGCTGCTAAATGTCAAATCAGCAGCCTCATCAAATGACACTTTGGAACTAGTGGAGTCCACAGATCCGTACAGATTTCCAGTGCGACAACCCCGGCTCCGGCTCGGCCAGGCTGCGACAGCCCCTGGTGTCAAAGCACCATGGACTGCAGCCTGACACGGGGGGGGCTCAAGGAGCTCCTCGTGGCACCGAGCAGCATTAGAGAGAGGGGGAAAGGACATTTGTTAGTTAGGACAAGGACAAACTAACAAGCTCCAGGATAAGTGGGTGATTCCCAGTCTGGCCTCCAACCTGCAGCGGTGACGGCGTGGGTCGACCCCTGACACTGCCTGCACGGGGCCAGGGCTGCTCCTTGGGGGCTCTAAGGGTCTATCGTTGTCTCCTACTCCATCTGCACTGCTGGGATGAGGAAAACCAGGAATTCACAGCAAAGAGACTCAATAAACAAGTAGAGATAAGGAATTAACGTGAAGAAAATCTGGATTCTACTAAAGCTGCAATAATTTGTGACTTCCCGTTCGAGTACCTGAACTCAGTGCACTCAAAATGCCCCAAAATAAATGCATGCAGCTTCTTGAATTTAAAAAAAAGGGTGAAGTGCTCTGATTTTTCAAGGACACCAGACACCAGTGATTGCACTGACGTGAACAACCAGTCTAAGTGCAGCATCTTTCAAAGCACAACAAGAAAAACTGTTACTTGTGGTGGGGGGGGAAACATCAGTATTTGCACTCTGAAGAGCCCATTGATATGAAATATTTTCTTCAATTTAGTAATGGAAAACAGCTGGCACTCGTTCAGGCCACGTCCATCCCTAGCTCCTGGCAGCTCTGTTTTCCATAAATGTACTCTGGTTAGAGTCGCATGTTTCAGTCCAGACATCTTTGGCCTAAACAAGCTGTACACAGCAGGATTTCCACAGGAACAACACCACCAGTAGGCTAATTGAGGACACGTTTCAACATTGTAATGATCTGTAGACTCCCAAACCTATTTTTCCAGCCACCTTTGAGTTGCATGCTGTAGCAGTACAGTCAGCACCTCTCAACAGATAATGCTGCAGAGATGGATGTCACTCACATCAGTGGGGACTGTCACAGGGACATTGCACAGGAAACCCTCCCCCCATCTCCAAACACCTGCAGGCTTTGGAGCACCTTCATATCACTAAGGTGTGGGAAGCTGCAAGAAGCACAGTTAAGAGAATATACTTTATCCACTCTTCCTTCTGAAGAATGGCATTTTAACTGGGAAGCGCTTTGATCTGCCATGGTTATAAACACAGGATGTTCATCATCCAAACTGTTTCCATACCATGAAGCACAGGCTCACTCATGACTCTGAGCAGATTCCTCGGAAAAGGCCAGTTGGATTGCTAACAGAGAACTGGTTAAGGATTAAAACCCAATTTGTTAATACTGAAAATACTTGGATGTGTAGTGGTTCTAAAATACAGATTTGCCTTTCCTCCTTCCCTCTCAATTTCGGTTCTGGGTGAGCAAACAGCATAAAACAGAAGGAAAAAAAAGCCAAAAAAGCAGAATGAACACTCTTTTCCTGGTGAAATATCTTGCAGGAGAGGCGCCCCACTGAATTCTGCCAAGGAAACTGTTCCTTCTGTTAACGTGTATAATTTGCCAATTCAAAGAGCACATTGATCATTAATAGAGTGGAAGCAAAATCACCTCCACAGGTGTCAGGAAACTCAACAAAGTAATTCCTGCTTCCCAGATGGAGAATTTAAGAATCAACAATGTATTTTACAAAGACCATGTGAAAACTCAAAAGTGACCAGTTTGTTTCTGACTGTAGTTTCTGACACTACGTTTGTTCAGGAGGCCAAAATCCCACCCTGTGCAGCAGTCGCAGCTTTGAAATCCTGAGATGCACACTGGCACAGCTGCCCTGGGAAGTGGTGGAATCTCCATCCCTGGAAGGGTTCAAAGGCTGTGGGGATGTGGCATTTGGGGACACGGGTGAGGGGTGGCCTTGGCAGTGCTAGGGGAAAAGCTGGACTCGATGAGCTCAGAGGGCTTTTCCAACCTTAATGATTCTCTTATTTCAGACAAAAGAAGAGTGGAACAAACTTGATTTTAAAGAACAATTTGAGGTTTTAACTCTTTCTCCTCCCAAAATAAGCCACTCTCTTGTCCTCTTCATCCAACTGTTTTCAATTAGGTTGAACTGTACCTACCAAGGAGTTGTAAAGATTAAAAATGTCCTGACATTTGGATGGTGAGAGATATACATGAATAAAATATTAAAGCCATAATTTAATTTATTTTTTCTGCTGCAGTTCAGCATTAATCAAACTGCACAAAGCATTACTCCTGTGGATGATGAGAGCTGCACAGTGAGCCCACGTGGGCCCAGGGTACCTGCTCATGCTTTACACACTTCCATAGGCATCGTTCCCTCTGGAACACCAGAGATGTAATCTGTGACCTCCTCTATTCCTCTGTTTGGGAAAGCACTTTTGGAAATCAGGTAACCAGTCTAGTCTGTAAGCAGCATTTGAATTATTTTGAAATGCTAATCTCCAGTGTGGCCCAGAGTAGGCTACCAACACATATTTCCCACTATATTTCCATCCAGCTTGGCATTTTAATTCAAATCCCCGTGTCCCAAGGTAAGACTGAAGTATTCAGGAGAACAGTGAATACCAATTCCCATCTCTGCAGCATTATCTCATGCGTCATCAATTACTGCCATGCCTAAATCTAGCATCATGCCAGCACATTAAGACAGTAGGTACTATATGCAGTGTTCACTGGACCAGAAGAACAGAAATAAGAAGGGGGAAAGGAAACCCTAGAGAAGAAATTAAAAAAGGCAGACCGTGCAATACAAACCAGATCATGGCTGCTTAGCTAATATGGGCCAACTGCTGCGGAAGAAAAATGTCGAACACCCCAAGTTGTGTAAATTTTTGGTAAACATCTAATACGCACACAAACACACACAACACCAACCTACACACCAACAAAAATATACAGTGGGCTTTGGCTAACACTGCTTCTTCTAGGGGCTGACTAAGGTGGAGAAACTTTAACAGAACTTGAATTAATAGGGAAAAGAAACACTTGACAAGTACTTTCTTAAAAAAAATCTAGACTTAATCAGAACACCACTAAGTGTCCCTTTATTACTCACTACAAGTTTTCTTGTTTCTGAAGGAAACTGAAAATGAAAACTTAGCTAAAGCTAAATGCCAAACATGGGTCCAGTTTAGGCTGAGCAAGCAGCTGTGCCTAAAACCAGCAGAAGGTGCTTTGCAAAGAGAAAAATTAAAAAGCTCCAAAAAGCTTAAAAAATTAAAACTAAACAAAAACTACTTTTCCCCCATCTTACAACAGGAGTCTCCACACCTAACTCAAGGTAAAGCAACTTTAGAGAAAGGCTCAGAGCAGTTTCAGCTCCATGGGGAAGGACTGCTGTACTAACACTGATCCCTCTCTCCATACTGCCAGGTGTCATTCTAACACTTTAAACACACCAGTAGTTTTCAAAAAATATAAACTAAAAAGGATCAAAATATATTTTACTATACTACTCCATCAGGTTCACATATAAATTAAACTGATTCTTCAAAGAAAAGTATAAAAACTTAAAATAAATATCTATGAATGAGTGTATTATTTTAAATAATTCCTGAAATATCATGTTGAACTCAAATTTCAAGTTTTATTTTTAGGACTACTTCAAGATTAAATCCCAGGCCCACTTAAGGTCAGCATGCAGTTTACCACCAATTACCCCTCACTGACAACACAGTGCCCACTGCTATCAGATTTGACTGCATTCACATCAAGTACCATCCGAGCATGACCTAATTCCAGGGGGAATTATGCTGATAAGGGGGGGCCTTACCGATTCGATGGGCTTGTCTAGAGATGCCTGCTCTATCTCCAGGTGCCCCTCTTCATACTGATCAAAGTGATTGCCCTGCAAGAGAAAACAAGGGTCAGCTCCACAGCACAGCACACACTTCCAACAGTTTAGTGTCCAGACAGCTTTGGTTGCAGTGTTATATTCTGTATAATTTTGCTAACAAATGGACTTATTAAGTACAAGCTCAATTCAGTATAGCAGCTACAAGGACAAAAAACCCCTAAAAACAAAGTAAATTCGATGACAATTATAAACTATTAAAGTTGGCAAAATACCAAACATTTACAATGACAATACTTCTGGATATTTTTTCTTTAGAAAGTCTGTGAAAACACTGAGCATAAGCACCAGTGCCAGCACAGAAACCACACAGGACACGGAGCAGCAGGAATGGATGTCCCCACCATTACAAGGCTTTCCCTGTACCAGGAACTTGCTTGAGGGATCCATGTGATTTCATACACCTTAAACCAACAAAAGCCCACAGCGGTACTAAAGGAAACCTGTCCCTGTGCCCACAGTGTTTGTCTGTGGTGTGGAGCAGCCCTTCCCACAAACTTGAACAGCGATCTGTCCATGGAAGTGATCCCCCAATACACCACACAGCCTTTAGTCCTGCCCCGAAGCAGTCCCCCTGCCAGCTGACCACCATCCCCCTTGGAAAAATTGCATCTTCCGACATTTTGGGGTGGATACTGAGCACGCAGGTTCCTGAGCTAGGAAGGCAATGGCAATCTCTGTTCTCTAGAACAAGTGCTGGTGCTGGAACACACCAGGGAAGGGCCATTTCAGGAAAAATAAACCGCTCTACTGCAGCTCTGCCATAATTTTAGAGGTTTCAGAAACCTCAAATTCCTGAGATTGCAAACATGGTGAACCATTTTTGGCTGTTCAAGAGGTCCATGATGCAACATATGCACCGTCACTAGCACAGACCTGGAAAGGAAACATTTGGATCTTCCAGCTGCAAACTCAGAAGCAAAAGAGGTGAGATTCCTGCAGCTGGGATGAGCCCAAAAGCCACTGAAGGGGTGGTTTCAGTGGGCTCTCCTACATTCCCAGGCACTGCTCAGTGTCACAGGAACTCCACAAGGTGCCAAGCCTTGGCTGTCACTCCCCACTCCCCCCTCAGGCCCCGCAGTGCCACTGGAACCTCTGGCTGCTCCGTGCACACCAAACCCCTGGCAGGTTTTACTTGCATCCCAGCTCCACAATCCCTTGGAGCAGGAACACGCAGCACTGCTGCCAAGAGAAACATGTTGTCACCCTCCTCCTTCCACCAACACCAACTTTTCCTTCTGCAAGAATTTTAATGGAAGCCAGCATGCGAAAGAGCAAGCTGCAGTTGTAACAGACTGACAGTTGGAATATTACAAGCCAGGCACCAGCCTCCAAAAATCCTCTGGAAGGAGTGTTCCTATGCAGCAATGCAAATCTGCAAGGGTACATCTTGGCTAAAACCTGGTGCCAAGAGAAGGTGCTTTGATGCTGGTGTCCCAACTTCCAGCCCATCTATCATCTGCAGGCCCTGGTGGTAAATTCACCCTGGCCACACTCTGCTCCCGGGCATCGTCTTTCCCGTGGCCTCTCCAGAGTAAATTTGGGGTTTAATCTGCAGGCAACAATCCACTCCCACTCTTTTTTTTTTTTTTTCTTGGACAGCCTTCAAGGAGGAAGCTGAAGGCAGACTTACTACGTACAAGCAGTTGTTGAGCTGCTTTGGAAAGCTAATAACACCCAGAGACAGTGTGGTGCGGATGCACAGACTGTGTGTGAGGAGTCCAGGAGCCCACACCAAAACGCACCAAAAACCTGCCTCAGTGATTGGGGGCAGCCCAGCCTCCCAAAAAAACAGCACCCAAGAGAAGCAGAGCAGTCAGGAGTGCACATGCTGCCAACACAGGCAAAACCACATTGCTAAACTTCATCTATTAAAACATTAAACCCACATAACATTCAGTTAACCAACACCTGAAACCCTCTCAGCACGAACCCAGACACGTCCCTGCGCCTCCTTTCACTCGCTGCCTGCAGGTAGCTCAGCACACACCACTAAATTACCTGGAACAAGCTAAATATTCCTGCCCACTCCCCTGCTCCTCTGGTGTGCTGCCAAGGCACTGAAAGCTGTTTTTACCGAGGCAAGGGTCAATCCCAGTTCGAGAGCAGCACGCCTTGCTGCTCTGAGGCTTCACAAGTCACTTTTTCGGTGCTTAAAACAACATCTCCTCCCTGAAACTATGCAAAAGGCTGAGCACTCCCTGTGCCATGGCCAGAGAATCGGAGAGCAAACAAAGCCATTATCCCTAAGTTCTGGTGATTCTACCACTACCCACTCCATGTATTTTGGGAGTTATTTTATATATTCATATTCTTTGGGGTTTATTACGTACTTGATCTCTACTTGTTCCTGGTCCAAACAGCTGCAATACTAAAACTGGAGTTTCCCAGAGAGGCAGGTGCTGCCTGTCAGCTGGAAGTCCTGGGCATAAAAAGGCCATGGAGCACAGGGAACAGGCTTTATGGGAATGCTGCCAGCCCCCTCCTGTGTCAGGAAGGTGTTCCAGGCCTGGAAATTCAAGGCTTCAGAATAACAAAGTGTCCAAACGGAGCTGAAATCAATACTCATCAGAGAGTATTTTTTTATTTATCAATATTTAGAATAAATTATAAAGGAAAAATTCTCTTCACCATAAAGCAGCTCATCCTGGAAAAAGACAAGCAGACAATCCAATGATCATTGTGAGACAGGATTTATTGGAGGTTCTGGCCAGTGATGCCTAATCAGGGAAGAGAAAAATGGTTCTATGGCTACGGCCACAACAATGCTCCTTGCCATCATGGTGATCCCAGGGCTTTTGGAGCTGGAGGCAGCACAGTCTGTCCCTTTGCTTCTTCATCCCTGGAACTGGCTAAGGAACAAGTTGGGGGCAATTCCACCTGGTTTCCCTCCTTTCCAATCCTACAACCTGGTGCATCAAATGGATCCATAAACCATTCCTGTTTTGCTGCACCTTAAGACAAAGAATCAGAAGAACACACAATACTTTAACACTTAAATCCAACAATTAATTAAACCCTAAATGATGGATCTGTTGAGAATACATTTCTGGCAAACATGAACTCCAGGCACAGACCATGTTTCAGTATGATTTTGAAGTGTGTCTTCCACAGACTTGAGGGATGCTTACCACTTCAGAGGAAACCTTTATGGGAAAAGAAGGATTCAATCCCTTGGATTCAACCCCATGGATACTAGGACATGAAGTAACAGCTGCATTAAACCCAGCGCTATTCAAAGCCTACTCCCAAACCTTCTTCCTGTACGACTGTTAAAGAAATGCAGTAAATTCCCAGCCCTGGGAGCTAATGGCAAAGCTTCCACCTGCTCCTCTGGACAAGGATTTTGGGGCTGACTGCAGCGCCCTCCTCCCCCCTCATCCTCTGCCCCTCCATTTTACGGCTGCCTGTATCAGGGTCTCTCGCTTCTGCTTTGTGAAACAAGATGTGTTGCACTGTCCCTTTCTCACAGACACTTCTCCATCGACCCTAGAACAGCAGAGCAAGTAAGACGAGAGGCTTCCACTTAAGCAGCTTTTACTGCTCTCACTTTGTGCTACAAGGAGTGCTCCGACACTGGTGCTTCCCTATAACCACACTGAAATTCAATATATTTTCCTACTTCATGAGAAGCAAGGACAAGCCTCCAGCATGCAAACACTCCTCATTACACACCACACACACCACTTGGCTTCCCTCTGCATCCATCTCCAAGAGCCAACATGTCTCTGCCCTGTAATTTTTGTGTAATATCATCTGAACTTTGGCTCTCTACCCACTCTGGTTACTCACAGTCACATGTTCTCTGCTCTCTCCTCCACTTTCCCATTGTTTGATCTTTGCTCGAAGCTCTTGGCCAAACCTTGTCTTGTTGCCCTCACACACCGAATATGGCATTTGAAAAATCAACCAACAAAAGCTGCCTCCATGCAGGATTTCAGCTCTTGTTCTCCCTTCTTTGGACTGTAAGTACTTCGGAGCCCTGGCTCAACAAATGCCATTTTGTCCCAGATCATGTCCAGTGGAGTCACTGCATTTCCTGGGACAATCCAAGTTAATAGCTATGGGGAAGAGCATTGCTG
The DNA here is from genome assembly GCA_013398115.1 of Falcunculus frontatus. Taxonomy (NCBI): domain Eukaryota; kingdom Metazoa; phylum Chordata; class Aves; order Passeriformes; genus Falcunculus; species Falcunculus frontatus. The sequence goes on along the minus strand of VZRV01007877.1, from coordinate 19,903 downwards.
CCTCTTTCCTACTTAAAACGTCCTAAACATTGCGGCAGTGAGACCCAGTCAGCATCGTAAAAAAATTTAAGAACTTAATTACACTTTCATCCCAAAATCCTTAGTGGTAAGAACTGTTGCTAATAAATCACTCAATGCAAGTGAAATTAATTGTTGATTAAAGCCCATTTATCACAGTTTAGTACCACAGAATTCACTCTCTCCTCTACATGAGGCACCTCTTCAGGAAGGTGGGTTAACACAAAGCACATAGGACACACAGAAATCACTGGGAGGGGGAGATCCTTTAAAAGCATCTTCACAATGACAAGCAGAAGAAAATAGGCTCTTTCCTTCCCTCCCACACCCCAAAGGGTATATCCAAAACCAGAGCTGGGTCATGAGCACTGCCTGCATTTCCAAGTCACCTAAAGCACCACTGACACAATGAGGGAATAAAGATGAGTCACTCCAACTGCTTTAGGGCCATTAGACCTTCCTGGATATTAATTACTGGACAGCTCTGTGCAATCCACCCAAGCACGGAGCATATTAAGATGCCAGCATGCAGAACACATTCCATATAACACCCATTCCTGACAGGAATGAGTGGTTTCTTTGACCAACAGCCCTAAGTTATCTACGTATTATTTCCAAAGAAAATGTGGCAGCCTCCAGCCCCGCAGCTGGGCCGGAGCTGGGGACACGGCGCTCACACGGAGCTGGGAGCAGGACACAAAGGAGCAGGACAATGGAGCCGGGAGCGCAGGGGATCCTTTCAGGACGCCTCCGTTCAGCTGTCCTTGGGCCCCTGCTCCAGCAGAGCCCGGTCACACCAGCCTGGTGGTTAATAACACCAGAGATAAGGGGAGTTATAAGCCCAACACAAGTCAGATAGCAAGAGCCTAGAACTGGAAAACACTGCCTGCTCCACCAACCACAGGGACAATGCCTTCAGTGCTGTGAATGGAGCAAAACAGGAAAAGATTCTGGCATAAAACCCTGTGGCTCTGCCTGGGAGCATTAAAGCAGGGACGGCTGGGGAGGGAATGGGCAGAATGCAGCTGCTGAGACGTCACAGCAGAAACAATCTATTTATGTCCCTCCTGGATCTCAGGACTGGCTCAGGAAGGCACTCAAATGCTGCTTCGTGAGACCACGCCAATAACAATCTAAAGAAAGCAATTTTGCAGAAAAGCCTTACTATACTCCCTGTTATTATTTCTTAAATGCACTGAAAAAGAGCACAGCATGATCATGACTGCTTAACTGCACTTGAAAAGAGCTCAGTGTGTTCCTTAGATATTCAAAAATTAGTTTTACGCTAGGAGAGTACCAGAAAAAGACTCCAAAAAAATCACATTTATATTGCATTTACCTTAGAAAATGGAATTTTAAAACACTAAAGCAAGTCAGCACCATTCCTGCATATTCTATTTATCCATCAATTCAATCAATAAATCTTAAACTCTAAAAACATTAAGTCAAGCCATAAAATTCAGGGTTGTTACCCACAAGTACCACTTGAAAGCATTTAACCAAGCCCACTGCCCATTCCCAAAAGCCCTGCAGGCATTAGGCTGAGAACAGCAGCTGAGACACAGGAATATCCAAAAAGAGAAATGAGTGCCCCCAAAAAAGGCCGTTTTCTAGCATGGATAAAGCCAGGACAGGCCACGTGAGCTGCAGATCCCGGAATGTTTTGCTCCCGCGGCTGGGAAGAACAGCTGACATTTCCTGCAGCCCTCCCGGGACGGGCCAGCACAGATGCAAGGTCTGAGCACAGGGAACTGGAGCAGCATCCGAGCACAAGGGAGCAAATGCCATCTTGCCAACATCTTCCCTCCCTGCACACACACGGCACCTCCTCGGAGCAGGGAAAAAAACCCTCCGATTCCGGATGCGAATATCCTGTTAAACTTGCAATTTTCTTTTTTAAAGGAGATGGGGCAGAGATGGATGACACCCTCACATCCATCCACTTTTCCCAAAGCTGGCTCCCAGCACTCTTGCAAACATCCCACATGCAGGACACCTGGCTGAATGCTGCCTGTCCAGCACCAGCACAGGGGCCAAGAGGCTCAGGAATCACTCTGCAAAGCCCTGATGGAGCACCAGCCTCTTGCCTGACCCAAAGACCAAGAATTTCAGCAAACCACCATCGACACTCATCTCATTCTGTATTTAGTTCTCTTTTGACAAACCTTTCCAGCTCGAGCAGCTGTTTCCAGACGTGCTGGTTTCACTTCTCTGCACGTGGCCTGAGGGTGAGACACCCACCACCTGCAGCTGCAGTGGCACATGTGGGACAGGCAGGATAAAAACCCACCCCAGGCATGGATGAGATACAAGGGGTACAAGTGACAAGGTCTGCCAGTGCTCTGATTTGGGGTTTATTTGTGGGGCTCTATCACCAACATCACCACTGACCTCAGAGCAAGTTTCAGCCAACACCAGGAGGGGAAGGAAGGTGTTACAGCCAAATGCAGCTCCCCACGACTGATCGTTGAGTTTATTACGCACAATCAAAATGTAACGGGTTTCTAAATACCTCTGCAAGATCCACACCTCCCTACGCAGGCTGACTACAGATCACAGCAGTAATTCATGCTGCCCTTTGCAGCTCGGCAGGGCCTGATGACTCTATACCATGGAAGAACTCCAAAACGTAATTGATGCAGACAACCATGTTGATGTTTAGAAATCCATCCAAAGAATTTAAAAACAACTCCAGGAAACTGTAGCTTACAGTGTTTTTTGAATATTTGTTATGCAGCCAGAAAAAAACGTATTTTTAAGACCAACATGCACCTAGGAGATGGCTCCATCCAATCCTGGAAACTTTCTTGGATAATTTTAAAGGCCACATGGGCTCTCAAAGCTATAAAAAGCAATACAAAAGCAACTTTGTATTGGCACCTGAAAAGCTTTTGTTAATGCTTCCCAGAACAAAATCATCCTTTTTCCTGTTGTTCCCTGTAGTGTCTGTAAAGACACAAAAAAATCACAGATTCTTTCCTAGCAACACAGAGGTGAAGCATTCCCAAACAACACGTTCTCACCGCCCTCCACACATTAGGAATCGCTTTCCCAGACCTTTCCCTGCAATACAAGTGGGAAGTACGGACACAGCACATCTGCACATCCCCAGAAACAGCTGAATATTTACAGTCAACATCTTGTGAAAGCTGCAGCAAAACCTCATTTTCAGCAGACACACACATCAATTATTCTGAGAGTACTTAACAGGAAAATCCTCTCAAGTCAATACAACAAAAGCAATCACTTGAGACTCAGAGATGAATTTAAATTGGCAAGGTTTGAAAGAAGCACCTTGAAATTGCACATTGAGAAGTTGATGGCACCTTTTGTTTACTGAACTAAAAATTAGTTTTGACAAAAAACTTCCTGCTAAGTCCAAAACCACTGAAAACCCACTCAGCAGAAAACACTTAACACTAGTCACAGGTCAAGGGGTTTAAACCAGGAAAACATGCATAGAAAAACCCACTTAGAGATGTCCAAATAAAAACATGTTCTACAGTTCGGAGATAAACAGCTTGTACCACACAAGGAGTGGGAGCCAGAGGCAGGTCCCTGCTTTGCATATTTTGGCACCAAACAAGAACAATTTCATGTCTTTCAGATTCCTTCTGCCGCACCAACACCAGCTGTGGATCTGTTCCAGCACACGAGGGATGTTCTGCAGTCCTTCAGCCAGCTCTACCCAAGAGCCAGCACTGGCCTCACTCACCCAATTTTTTCTTTGCCATTTTTAACGTGCCTTGATGCAGAAGCTGCTGCAGCTTCCAGCACCCACATCTTCATGGCTAACCAGGACCCTCAACCAACCACAGAATCATAGAGAGGGTTGGCTGGGGAAGGACCGTCAAGATGATCTTGTTCCATCCCCTGCCATGGGCAGGACACCTCCCACTATCCCAGGGTGCTCCACCTGGCCTTGGACACTGCCAGGGATGGGGCAGCCACAGCTTCTCTGGGAAACTGTGCCAGGGCCTCGTCATCCTCACAGGGAGGAATTCCTTCTCAATATCCCATCCATCCCTGCCCTCTGGCAGTGGGAAGCCATTCCCTGCATCCTGTTCCTCCATCCCTTGTCCAAGTCCCTCTCCAGCTCTCCTGGAGCCCCCTTAGGCCCTGGAAGGGGCTCTGAGCTCTCCCTGGAGCCTTCTCTTCTCCAGGTGAATGTCTCCATCTCTCCCAGCCTAGCTCCATGGCAGAGGGGCTCCAGCCCTCAGAGCATCTCTGGGGCCTCCTCTGGACTGGCTCCAGCAGCTCCACGTCCTTCCTGTGCAGGGCCCCACGGCTGGAGGCAGCTCTGCAGGTGGGGTTTCACCTGAGCAGAATTCCCCCCTCATCTGCTGCCCATGGTTGGTTCCTGGGCTGCCAGCACACATGGCTGAGTCACTGAACTTCTCCTCAAACAATATCCCCAAGTCCTTCTCCCCAGGGCTGCTTTCAATCCATTGTCCCCCAGCCCGGATTTGTGCTTGGAATTGACCTGACCCAGGTGCAGGACCTTGCACTTGCTCTTGCTGAACTTCATGAGGTTCACACAGACCCACCTCTCCAGACTGTCCAGGTGCCTCTGGATGCCACTCCTTCCCTCCAGTGTGTGACCACACCAGACAGTACAATGCAGAGAGAAACCAGCCTGGTGGGACAGGATGCTAATCACGTAATATTTAGGGTGTAATCTATTTACCACTACAAACTTCCAAGCATTCATAGTATTATCTGCCTTTTCTTTCTTACTATGGTGTCTGACTTGATAAAGAATTGTTGCTAAACCAAAATCTCACAGAAAATCTCCCTCAGGAGCACCTTAACAGGATTCAAACTTCATTCAATACTTTTATCAATGACCAGAGGAAACAGAGCACCTGCCAGCTCAGTTTGCAGATCAGGCAGCCCAACAAAGAGTGAGCAACAGTGAGGACATGTTTGTACAGAGCAACCTGACCCATGTAGGAGTGGCTGTGGCTCCCTAACACCACATCTGCTTTCACAGAGCCCTGTACAAACACAGCCACAGCATAGGGCTGCACCCAGCAGGCTGAGAAATCCCAGTTAAAACCTCCTCACGCAACACAGTAGCAGAAAGGATAAAAATACAGTCCAAGGGTGTGCAACAAAGGAACAGCAAACACGAAAAAATCAGTAAATGGATGTTTATCTTGGTTATACAGGTAAGAGTCTGCTCTAGACTCCTCTGAGCAAGTTTTCCAGTCACAAGTATGGACAATTTAGGATGCAGAAAGGTGTAACAACACAAAGGGAAGAACAGTAAGATAATTCAGAGCCATTAAGGCTCTCAGAAGAAGCTAAAATTGAGCAGAAATGCTCTATATGCCTTCATGTAAGAGGACACAGCGTAGTAAAGTGTGCTTCGGCATAGCAGAGAAGGACATAACGATCAGCTAAAAGCTGAAAATAAAAAAAAAATCTTGAAGAAAAATTAAGGAAAATGCAGCTTAAAATGGCTAAACTACCAGAACAATCTACAAAAGAAAATGTTCCGCATCACCAGTTGTCTTCAAGGGAGAGACACAGCAGCCAAACACAAACTCCTGCACTCAGAACTGGGTCAAACAATGGGAATTGAGAGCTAAGTGATATCTGGATATTTAAAGCCATCATCCTAGTATTAACTTCTGCCTTTAAAACTCTGAATGGCCAAAATCTCAAATTAACTGCCCATGGAGTTGTTTGAAGGGAGAAAGTAGCAAGAATTACTACAGGTTTAAAGCCATGTGCCAGGAGAAAAGCTTCTGTCAACTGAGGAAGTGCTGCCCTAGAACTGCAGCAGTGCTTTTTATCAGGTGAGCTCCTGAAGCTCCACATTCCCACAGAGCAGGTGGCAGGAGCCTGGTTACAGGGGTGGGTTTTGTCTTAGAGGGGTGGGTTTTGTCTTAGAAGCTGAGGTAGCTCAGCCATGGCTTGCGGGACTGTAGAATAGAGTGTTTCCTTTCCCATTCACTCGGCCTTGGCAATAGAGAACATCCCTGTAGGAGAGAAATGACAACACAGACTGGGGGAAGAAGGCCTATATAAAATTACCTCACCACGTGAGTCCCAGAAATCCACACTGAAGTTCAGACCCTCCTGTGATGTTCTAAAACTGGAACCAGTACTACTTGATCTACTTTAGAACACATTTTCCCCAGTCTTCTCCCCCTCTCTTCGCTCACACAGGGAGGTTAAAAAAATCAGTCACAGTTCTGCTGTTCCTGCTTTGCTCAACTGAGAGGTCAGAACGTCCTGCCAAGGAGGTAAGAGCCGTATTCTCCCTGTGCTGGGCCCACACCAGAAATATAGCCTAAATCGAACGATAAATTAAAATCTCTAAACTATACTAATAGATCTTTTTAAATCTCAGATTAATCCTTCAGTTAGAAAACACTCCATGAAAAAGGCAAAGGCTGCCTCCTGACTGCTTGTAGCTACTCCCACCAAAGGCAAATTCACACCCCAGGATCTTGGATCAGTTGAAAGCTCAGCGAAACAGATTTTGCAGAGATTCCAATCCTCGTTCCCCCACATTAAGTTTTTCTTTTCCCAATTAGTAAAGGCAGGCAGAGAAAATGACCCTCTTTATCTCTCTGCAGCGCAGAGTGCGGGCATCAGCTCCCTGTGCCACATTGCCCTGAGCAGCTGGGCCTGCTGAAGGACATGAAAATCAAATGCACTTCCCTGAGGCAGGACCTGGGAAGTGAATTGAAGCTGCAGCCATGGCCACACTCATTAAGGACGGATTCTAAACCTCCTCGCTGCTGGCCCAGCTGTCCGGTAAAGCGCTGCCTAAGCTGCTTGGGAACAGAACTTATCCCTGACATTCTGCCAATTAAAAAGCATAAAATCCCCCTGCCAGCAGTGCTCAGATCAACCTGCTGGAAGCGGCAGGGCCAGAAGCACAGCGATGTGCTGGCTTAGCTCTTCAAATCCTTTGTGGAGGGAAAGAAAAAAACCACCTGTCTTCTTGGAATTAGCAGGAATACCCAAGCTGAGGTTCAGACTGGCCACACTTCCACTCAGCAGGGAAAACCAGGCACAGTTCCTCCTGCTGGGTGGAAGTGTTATTCCATTGTACAGACTACACAACACCAAAAAACCAGGAGACAGAACAGCCTGTGTTCCGTCTGGCTAATGATGCCAGTAAGTGCAATGTACGTAGGAAGAGGAAATTACTGTACACATAGACACATATGGCTGGTAATATTTCTGCTTCAACAATGAACAGGAGAAAAATGCAGCAAGAAAACATTTTCTCAACATCTGGGAGTATGTGGGAGCACCACTGGATTTCAGTGAGAGACACATCCACGATATTTGTTCTTTGAGTTTGCATAGCTGATCGGAAGAATAAAATCATTGCAAATGCAAAAACAGCACTAAAAAATATATTTACTTACTGCAGCAGTTTCATATGTTCATACAGATTTCATGAATGCTCCTTTCTGTTAGTATCATTTACAGCTATTGTTCAGAATTCCTCAAAGTTATGGTGGCTCCCATTTGTCTCTGCCAGGGAAGCCCATCAGTCCAGGGGACTGTGGCACAGACAAGTGACAGAGCCTGTAACAGACAAGCTCCCCAGTCCTTCGCCCAAAGGACTAAGCTTGTCAGGAACCCAAAAATAACCACTCTTGTATGGAAAATGGAAAAAGGTTTGGATTTATTTGGATGAGCCACTCAAGACTTCACTTGCCACTGCAGAGCCTAGAAGAGAGGCAAGAGAAGGTCAGGGATATCCTTTCTCCTCTACTAATCCATTTCCCTGTCCAAGGCTTCCAAACGAAGCCCTGTGCTGGCCTGGTACGGGAAAGATCCCCATGACAGGCAGAGCACAGCTCAAGCCCTTTCTCTGGAGCTGCCATCAGGTTCAGCACCTGCAAAATACAGTCAGAACCAGGGGCTTTCCAAGTTTCTCTAAGGTTTCAGAGCTTAAAGCAAAAGGGGAAGAGGATCTAAGCCTTCAGTGTGTCTTCTAAAGCTACAGAGCACAGCAAAAGCACAACAATCCTGTGAGGAAAAACCCAAGGGCTTCCTAATCAGCTCACTGCAGTGATATCCTCCAGTTCCATTCCTGCTTCTTTGGCAATTTCAGCTTCCAAACCATCCTTAGCTTCGAGGTTCCTTCCACCGAAGCACAGAGAGGAGTCACAGTAATTTCAGTGTATACAATATTTCTCCTCTCCCTCCACACCATGACCTTTATCCTTAGGGATATATATGACTTTCTTATCCTTACACGAGCCACTCTTTTCCACAGGGCTCCCTATCACTCCCTCTGCAGCTCTCTACATGCCCACCACATCACTTTGGCTGCAGCTATGGGAAGATCCCTCACTCCCTCTTATCTCTCCAGTTCTCAGCTGACCCCTCTGCCCAACAACCCTTCTCTCCTCAGCACTTTTCCATGCACTTCAGACCATGGATACCTTCCCTTTCTCAGCTGATTTAGGTCCTTCCTTCCTGATTTTCCTGCAGTGCTGTATGTTTCCATTCCTGTCTCTCCTGATGGCACTGATTTGCCTTCAGTCAGGCACAGGGGAGGGAAGAACAGCTCCCAGCAGCTCTCACCTTTAATCCACTTTTCTCCAGCATATCAGAAGCTCAGAAACCCAAGGATCACCTCTGCTAACCCTGCGCTGCCAGCTCTCCCTTGCCTCCAGTGCTCAACTTGCACTCCTGCCAAACTGATCCTCCCAACCCAGACTCTTTCCAGCTTCTCTCCAGAAAGGCAGCTGATAACAGTAATGAGAACTCTGAAATGCTTTTTTTTCATCCAGTGACTTTTCCATTAGCCACATCACTAATCCCAAGATACTTGCCTTTCTTCCAAACAGCTAAAAGTGTAGGTTTGACCCACACTCTTTACTCCTGACCTTTTGTTTCTCTCCCTCTCTCCAAACTGTTACACATCCCTTCACTTTGAGGAGATCACAAGTAGATCACTCCGTAACAAAATCCAAGAGATCTCCACAGCCTCCCTCCCCACACTGCATCCATCCCTGCTTAAGCTGTGTAATTTTAGAGCCTGTCTCCCTCTGTCCATGCTCCCTGGGACTCACCAGCCTGGCAGGGACACAGGGTCACATCTAGAGTCACACCTGCTCCAAGGACAGAAACTTCATTTGCCAAACAACTACAACTGTGTGAAAAGGGCATCCCTAACACTGACAGAAACACTCCTGGTTTTGCTGTACTTGCAGACCAGGATTTTCTAGACAGGCACAGGCAGGTGTATTTTTACCTAAGGCCACAGCAGCCCTGCAAATACCCAGCACAGTGAGCATTTCCTGTATTCCACAGGAATTCCTGTATTCCTCTTCCAGCTCAAGCAATCTCTGTCTAAATATAGAGAAGAAAATTCAAAAGTCTTCTCTGAAAGTGACTTCAAACCTTATTTTTCTTTCTTCTTCATCAAAAAGCTTTCCTCCATCAACAGCCTTTGGAAAAACTGTTAGATTGCCCAGCTGTCAGGGGTAGGTGCACAGACCCCTGAGCTCCTAAAATTCAGCGTGACCTTGTCCCAGGCCCCCTCAGATCACCTCTTCCACAGCTCACAGTTTTCACCTTCAGTCCTCCGCAAGCCTCAACCACCTCCAAACTGCACTTCCCAGAGGACCGATTCCACTTTTCCCTTACAGGAAGCTTTAACACAAAATAAAATGTCTCTCTTCTCCCTGGCATATTTTCAGGCAGGGAAGAACAGAGCAGTGACCATTCCATAAAACCAAACCCTACCTTTTTATTTTTCTCTCTAGTCTATGGGAAAGACGAGGAAAGCCTGGTATTTAGCACAGAGAAATCCCAATTTAGAACAGTGCCCTTTTTTTAAAGTCAAGGGGACACAGCGTTGTGACTTGAGTTATTGTCCCCAGGCACACTCAGCAGCTTCCAAGATCTCGGGATCGGGTAATGTAGCCGAGTTTCCTCCCTGACATCACCACACGTTCCCCCTGCGTGCCCAGAGTCACAACACAGTAACAGGTTTTGCCACTACAATTAGTTTTCTTGCCATGGGGTTTCCCCACAAAAGGACAGGAACAAGGACACCCACAGGCAAATGTGGACACGACTGTAGAGCTCACGCATTCCCTGGGCACAGCCACCGGTTTGGGTTTAGGTTCCCCATCTCTCCCTTAACAAAGGATTACGAGAAATGTGTTTTCAAGCCCAAGATCTGGCTCACTCCACTTCCTGAAACACAAACTTCAAAGCCAAATCAGACAATTTCAGTGTTAATTATGGCTCATTTATTCATTTAAGGAAATGAAGGATGCAAACAAGCCCATGTTTGGGGCTGTAGCAGGAGCCAAGCCTCCATCCTCAGAGCAGGCAATGCCAACAGTGCACACAACCACGCTGGTAGTTATTTTCTTGAGTGTTTCTAACACGGTTTAATAACAATTTTTGAAACGTGCCCCCCTTATAACATCCAGAAGCAACATAAGTTAGTCACTCTTGGATGTCCTGACTGCTTCCAAGACTGTACCTTAATGCCAGATTAAGCAGAATTACGCAAGCTCCACATTATAAAAACCCTCCCAGGTCTTTGGGTGAAAGGCCCGAGTGAGGATGAACAGCACCATTCCAACTCAAAGCTCCCGAAACAAGGACCCACAGAACAGCTCATCCACGGCTCTCCTCGAGCAGCGTTATCCTCGCTCCTTTTGTTTTCCTTTCTAACCCCGAGACGCACTCGGGCTGAAGTCAGAGAACAACATGTCATTGTTCAAGCTTAATGAGTCAACGTTAATTTTCCCATTGTTTATTTAAACCCGCTTTAAAACAGCATCAGTGGCGTTAATTACGTTGAAATACTGATGTTTTGTTGAGGGGGCCGGGTGTGAGAAGGAAGAGGTGTTTTCCACAGAGAAGCGGGCCGCCGGCAGATGTTCGGACGGCGCGGTGCGGATCTCGCGGGGAGTGACCCGACCCCTCACTGGGAGGTGGGTGATCCCCGCATCGGGGGGATGGTTCCCTCACCGGGGAGGGGCCCAACCCCTCACGGGGGATGGTCAGTTCCACCACACGTTGATCCTCTCACCGTGCTCCCCCACCGGTCCCTCCGCGGGGTCGGCCCCTCGCCGCCGCCGTCACAACATGCCGCCCGCTGCCCCCCGTCCCCGGGCCGCTCTCCCCTGCCGCGGGTCACCTTGACAGCCGGCCCCGGCCCCCGCGCTCCCCTCTGTGCCGCTCCCCGCCGCGGCGCAGCACCGGGCCCGCGCACAAAGCCCTGGCGAGGGGGGGAAGGCGACCGAGCCCGGCCTGAGAGGCCGCGGCTGCACGGGGCGGCGCGAGGGAAGTACCTGGAAGTCCCTGTCCTCGTTGAAGCGGGAGAACCTGTCCGCCATTTCGCGCCGGCCCGACCTGGCCCCGCTCCGGCCGCCGCCGCCTCCGCCCTCAGCACCGCCCGCCTGCACCGCCCCCGCCGCACCGCGCATGCGCCGCCCGCCGATCACGTGCACAGTAACGCGGGTCACGTGATCGGCAGCGAGGTAGTCCTTCAGTACGGCGCCACCGCGCGGAGCGGCGGAGAGGAGCGGCTACTGCAGTGGGGTCCGGCGGGGAGGCGGCGGCAGGACCGGCCCGGAGACAGCGGCACGCCGGAGGTCGGCACACCGAGGGGACGGAACCGGCTCGCACGGCCGGCCGCGCCCTCAAGGCTGCACCGCGACAGGTCACGTCCCGCCGAGCCTCGCTGCGCGTCTGGCTGCAGATGGCAACGCGCCTGCGCACCCCGGCGGCCAATGACAGCGCGAGCGGCGACACGCGCGCGCCCGACAACCAATGAGGGCGCGAGCAGCGCACGCGCCTGCCTAGCAGCCAATTAGGGCGCGAGCTGCGGTGCAGCGCGGGGCTCCCTTTCCCGCCCCCTGTTGCGCGCATGTGTAAAGCCGTCACACGGCGAGGGCTCGACCCGGGGAACGGAGAGCGCGAGCCCCGCTTCAGCCTTCCCGCCCTCCCGGCTCGAGCCAATGGGAGCTGCCCCAGTCCCTTGAGTGATGGTCGTGCGAGCCAATGGGAGCGCGGGCTCGCCCCCGCCCCCGGTGTACGCTGCGGGCCGTGCCGCCTGCCGGGCCGGCGCATGCGCAGAGCCGGCTCGGCGAGGCCCGCGCAGGGGGTGACTGAGGGCAGCCCGGAGCCTCTCGGCGCTGGGAACGGCCCCGGGGCTGGGGTGAGCTCTGACGGGGTCACAGTACCCGCGCCCAGCCCTGAGGTAGTGCCCAGCACAAATCCGGAGCCGGATCGCGGTGCTCAGAGCCGGCCCCGCGGTGCAGCCCGGGTCCCGGCTTAGCCGTGCTCGTGTCCCTGGCTCCTGCCCCAGCTCTCTGGCCGGGCTGCGGGGGCCTCTCATCACCCCGAGTGGGAAGTGTGTGTTCGGCTCGTGCAGCCACAGCCCTGTCCTTTTCTGCAGTGGCACAGCAGCAGTGCCGTGGGCAATACCGGGGAACTGGGGGTGGGTGCTAGGTTTGGGTCGGGAGTCTGGGTCTGGTTTTGGGATCGGGTCTAGGATCTAGATTTGGGTCTGGATTTGGGGGATAGGGCTGGGGACGTGGGGCTGAGGGGTGGATTTGGGGGACAGGGCTGGGGACTTGGGGCTGAGGGATGGATTTGGGGGCCTTGGCTCGGTTTGGGGTCTGGGGATGGGATCTAGGTCTAAGTCTGGATTTGCGGGCTAGGGCTGCGTTTGGGGTCTGGGATTTGGGTCTGCAGAGGTCTCTGCTCCTCCATCCCCCAGCACAGCTGTCACCAGCTGTCCCTGAGCACAGTGCCGTGTGTCGCCGGCCCTCCGCCTGCCCTGACAGCAGGAAAAACGGATCCCATCTGTCTCTCCATTCATTCATTGCTTTCCCTCTCTCCGCAGCAGCCTCTCTGCCCGGGCCCTGCTGCCCTCTGCCGCCTGTCAGGGCAGGGTGAGGGAGAGGAGTTCGGGATCGGGGCTGGCTGCAGTGAGTTCTCTGTGCCTCCATGTGCCACCAGACCTGTCCCTGAGGGGACACCTGTGCCCTGCGCAGCGAGGCAGTGAGTCCTGAAGCAGTGGTCGTGCTTTCTGCTCCACGAGGTAGCTCTAGACTCGATCTGTTCCTACAGTGAGCCAGGCCAGCCTGTGCTGCCAGAACCCCTGCGTGGAATATTGTTAGGAGGGAATGCTGTGCTCAGCCCGCTGCCCCACCGCAGCAGCCCTGCGGAAATGGCCCCGGGATTGCCTGGAAATTAAAACCTCCCAGGAAAGGGAGGCTGTGGATGCCCCAATCCTGGCAGTGCTCAAAGCCGGGTTGGGTAAGGCCTTGAGCAACCTGGTCTAGTGGGAGGTGTCCCTGCCCATAGAGGGCAGGAGGGTTGGGACTAGATGGTCTTTAAGGTGTATCCCAACTCCTTAACATCTTATGATTCTAATTGTGCCCCTCTCCTGGGACCAGCCAGCCCTGTGTGCTGAGGAGGACTTGGTGGCTGTGAGCTGGGACCTCTACATTGCAGGATGGCCATGAGAGCCTTTGCTGGGCAAAAACAATCTCGAATTTCCTCCTCCCTGCCCTAAGAAAGTCCTGTTGATGCTCTGCCTGTCTGCTTTGCTCAACGCTCCACAAAAACCCTGGTGTCCCATGTCAGGTCTGAGGTCCCTTCCTTGTCCTCCCAAAGCACCCAGCTGGGTCCAGGTGGGCAGGACTGGACCTGGGACCCCTGCCCAGGGAGTGTGGCCATACCCTGTGGAGGAGCCCCACGGGTGACTTGGTCAAACGGACACAAGTGTCCTGCAGCCCAGCCCACCCGTGGGCCCTGGTGGGCACCCTTGGGCCCAGTGCAGGGGCTGTGCCCACAACGGGGAGCTCCTGCCCCACCCAGGCGGTCACTGGGACACCCACC
>VZRV01007876.1:2675-104265 GCA_013398115.1 Falcunculus frontatus | reverse complement strand
TCAGTCTCTAGGACAAGCAGAGTCTCTGTCACAGTGCCCAGGGTGGGACACAGGCGTGTCAGAGCTTGTCAGGGCCCTGCGGGCCCCATCTGCCAGAGCAGGCACAGGGCAGCAGCCCTGTCCAGCCCTGTCCAGGGACAACTGCCTGGACTCCCTCTGTTCATCCCTGGGCAGTTTGTCCAGGACTGGGGGCAGAGCTGGCTCCTGGCTGGGAAGCCCAGGGCAAGTGGAGGAGGCGAGGCCCTTCAGCGCAGAAGCCTGCAAGTGCCCAAACCTGTGCCCAGCCTGGCCTTGCAGGCACCTCAGAGCTGCAGCTGCACTCGAGTGCAGGGACAGGGAGATGGCCTGGCTGGAGGGTGACGGGTCCTTACCTCCAGAGCGGAGCAGTTGGACAGGAAGTGGCTCAGATTCCTGATTCTCTTCAGGCCGTTCTCCTGTGCAGCTCCCCCTCCCTGTCCCCGTTCAGAGCTGGGGAAGTCCAGCAGCTCGTGGGAAGAGGGAAGCTGCTGGTGAGCCCCAGGAACAGCCATCGTGTCCCTCACAGCAGCAGCACAGCTCCGGTGCTGGGCTGGACTCGCACCATCCCTCAGGGCTTGCTCCAAGCTCGAGCTAAGCCTGCAGTGGGGCTCCTGCCCCTGGGGTCCCTCTCACGCTTGGGACAAAGGCCCTGGGCCAGCCCCATCGCCTGGCAGGTGCCACCCTCTGCAGCCAGTCTGCTCCAGCAGAGCTTAGTGGCAGCCCCTGCTTCCCCATGGGAGGTGGGCACCCTCCCTGTAGCATTCTCTGCTTGCTCAGCGCTAGGCTGGACAGCCCTCAGCCAGGAGTGGGCGACCCCTCCCCGCCAGGGTGAGGAACAGCCTCTTTGCGTGGCCAGACTTCCAAGATGTGCTGCAGCACCTCGCAGACTCTGGAGGGAGGAGATCTGAGCACCCTCTTCTCCAGCACGGTGTTCACGGGATCCAAGCTCTGCAAAGAGGACAGCGATGTGCCTCCAAGCGCCGGGAGACCGCTGCTCTGAGCTCCCGGTGCCAGGGCAGGAAGCTGTCGGCGCCCGGGAGACACACAGGAGCACACAGGCTGCTGCAGCTGGGGTGGCCTGGCCCACGGGAAGGAGACAACTGCATCCAGCTGCCTGGATGACTAGTGGGGTCCTGTCAGAGTCCAGAGTGCAGGGAATATTTCTCTGCCTGTTTTGAAGGGTTCTGCGCCCCTGGGCAGCACTGTATTTGACCTTTGTCCATGGAAAAAATTACCTACCCTCTGGGAAGAATTAGAATGTACACCGTTCTGTTAGAATATTATGTAAGACTGTCACAGGGTGAAAAATTTAGAGGTGTTTGGTTTGTTAAAAAAGTAAATAGCTAAGTAACAAAAATGCCAATATGGAGGATTGTTGTTGTTATCCAGACCTTTTTCTCTTCTTCTACTACTCCGTATTCTGCGGCAGAGGTGGATTCAGAGGATTGGATGTAAAATTCTGCAGTTCCTTTTCATGTGACAAAGTTATTTAATGAGCATTGGTAGAAAAGTAGAAATATCTTTCGTTTTAGGTGTTCATTGGATAATTTACCATTAAAAGACAGTGTAATCTTGATAATTCGGCTTTTCCCTCTGGCTTCTCCCTCACATACTCTCTCTGTAATGTTCAGGGTCACGTCAGTGACTCTGTTTCTCTGATAAGACCTAATAAATAACTATCTGAAAGCAAGAAGCATGGAAAGTCCCGTTCGTCTCCTGGATTCCAGGCAAGGACTTGTCACGGTAAAGTGACAGGGGCCCCCAGGGATCAGTGCTGGGACCTGTCCTGTTTAATATCTGTGTTGATGATCTGGATGAGGGGATTGAGTCCACCATCAGTAAATTTGTAGATGATATTAAACTGGGAGTGAGTGTTGATCTGCTGGAGGGTAGGAGAGCTCTGCAAAGGGACCGGGACAGGTTGGACAGATGGGCCGAGTCCAACAACACGAAATTTAACAAGTCCAAGTGCCGGGTCCTGCACTTTGGCCACAACAACCCCCTGCAGCGCTACAGGCTGGGGACAGAGTGGCTGGACAGTGCCCAGGTAGAAAGTGACCTTGGGGGTACTGATGGACAGCAGCTGGACATGAGCCAGCAGTGTGCCCACATGGCCAAGAAGGCCAACAGCATCCTGGCCTGTATCAGGAATAGTGTGGCCAGCAGGACCATGGAAGTCATTCTTCCCCTGTACTTGGCACTAGTGAGGCCTCACCTCGAGTGCTGTGTCCAGTTCTGGGCCCCTCAGCTCAGGAAGGACGTGGAGATGCTTGAAAGCGTCCAGAGGAGGGCAATGAGGCTGGTGAAGGGCTTGGAACACAAGCCCTGTGAGGAACGACTGAGGGAGCTGGGGCTGTTCAGCCTGGAGAAAAGCAGACTCAGGGGTGACCTTACTGCTCTCTACAACTCCCTGAAAGGAGGGGGCAGGCGGAGGAAGTCGAGCTCTGCTCCCAGGGAGCAAGGGACAACACGAGAGGACACAGTCTCAAGCTGCACTAGGGGAGGTTTAGGCCGGACAGTAGAAAAAAATTCTTCACAGAAAGCGTGATTGGGCATGGGAAGGGGCTGCCCAGGGAGGTGGTGGGGTCACTGTCCCTGGAGGTGTTTAAGGAAAGAATGGATGTGGCACAGCTGCCAATGGTTTAATTGACAAGGTGGTGTTAGGTGACAGGTTGGACTTGATGATCTGCAAGGTCTTTTCCAACCTAATTGATTCTGTGATTCTGTGAAATGTCCAAGCCCTTTTTTTCTGTTAAGTGGAAACATGACTCTTTATGGAGAATATTAATTTATATCGAATGATTATTTACTGTATGTGGTTAATCAGGATCACTCTTTCTTATTTTTTTCTCTTATTAGTAAGATGGCTGTTTGAATGTAAAACAAGCCAATTATTTAGGATTAAGCCCTCTGTTTCAACAGCATTGAAGGAATATCAAGTTGTGTTTCTCAGATTTGCACGGAAAAGCCTGGAAAGTAGAACTATACTTTTACAATACTGAATTGTAGTTTTTTTGATCTGAAATATTAGACCCCTATGATGGATTTTTCTGTTTTAGTATTATAATTATTAGTAGTAAGTTATTTTATTTTCTTCCAATTATTAAACTGTTCTTATTTCAACCCATGGAGTTCCCTTTTCTCTTCTCCCCAGAGGAATGAGTGACTGCCCGCATGGTACTCAATTGCCATCTGGGGTTAAACCATGAGAGCAAAAATAACATTTCATACATTTCCCATGCTATTTCAAGATCCATCATAGGCAAACGAAAAACAAAGGAAAAAAAAATCAAAGCACTTCCCATCTTTCATTAGAAACTTTATTGTATTAACCTACAGGTATGTGAAGTGAAATATATGGTAGTGAGAGGGAGAATGATGAACATCAGTCATCTTTGGAAAATATAAATGTTTTCACAACCAAACACTTTTTTGTTACAACTATGAAAAAAAAAAAAAAAGCCAGGCATACTTGATAGGTTTTCTTTAAAAATATAATATAGTTCAATCATATCAAAGTGAAGTCTTCTGGGCTAAAAAACTGAAAAAAGTTATGTTCAGTACTCTAGCACTAGTATGAGTGTATCAAATGACAAGGTTTTCTCTACAGTAATTGACAAACATACACTCATTTGTTTTCAGTAATTTCAGATACTGTATATACAATCTTTAATATAAAGCATTTTTTGTCAAGACTAGCTCTGTATTCTTAAGTCTGGACTTTAGAGCTTCGGTGTAAGAATTACTATTTGGACACATACCGGATAAAAAATTGTAGTTAGTGTACTTGAAAATCCAATATATTTAGAGTAACACATTCCTTGCTTTTGATTTTATTTTATCCTAACTTCACTTCAATATGAACTTGCAGATTGTCTCAGCAGAACGTGTGAGTACAATGAAATCCTCCTTCTCATAATCTGCATCTGCATCTCCAATTAAAGTTAATGGAAGTTCTCTGGGTAGATCAAGATAAGGACAGATTTGATGTGTAACAGTGTGGTATGATTAAAAATCTTTGCTATAGTAAAAAGCCGTGAGGTTCAGTATGCTTCTAAGTGGCCTGAATTAATAATGCCTACAGTATTTAAAGCCTAAAGTTTACACTCACTACTTTAAAGTCAGCTATTTAACTTTGTGCAGCCTTTTATCAAGACGGTGACACGTTGCTAGGGGAGAGCTACCTCCATTTTCAGTGCTGTACTTTGTCACTATTGTAATATGAATATATAGAGGCAAGGCATCCCTTTCCATTCCTGTCTGTGGTGAAGCCAATTCTCTGAGCGCTTGCTGAAATTGCTACATCAACTGACCCATTCAAGTCTCCTCCACCATACAGAACACACTTCCAGAAGTATTTGTGTGAAGACCACAGTGGGATCTACAAGAAGAGCTGTCTGGCACTCTCGAGGATTGAGCTGGGGATCTCTGAAGCTGAGAGCAGAGTGCACTCCAGGAAATCAGTGTCCTGAGCACCTTACCAAGAATCCTCCTCTGAAATAAATTCACAAGCCGTTTGCTTGCTCTGTTTGTACTGCAGATCCAGCTCAGATTTATGCAGACATTGCTGCTGCTGACTACACAGCAGGAGTTTTACCCACAGGCAGGAAGGCAGACCTCAGTAATATGTATATTTAGAACACACACAATAAGCAGAATTGTAGTAAACTCATCTACTTTCATGAATATTTGACTGAATGTATCACTTGAGGATATGTGATATACTGGAAATTTAAAAAACCTCCCAACATTTATTCAGCTCTTCACTTTTCCATGTTAAAAGAATTGTTTATATGATGAAGATAATTTACCTCATGGTCTTCCAAAAGAGCAAGAAGTTTTTGTGAGCTCCCAATTGTTAAATGCAGCATTTTCTATTCATGGCTTTAGAGAAGAAAGGTTTTATTTTAAAGTCTGTTTCACACAATACAAAAAAAGATGTATATACCAGTAGCTCTACATTTTATCTATATGCATACAAACCCAGTCAATACTTCATCGTAGACAGGGATTAAATGGCAACCAGCCTTTGAAATCTTCTAGCCAATTTCTGTACTTGCAAAATCCAAAGATAATGGAATTCTTTATTCTGAGAAGAATTATTACAAGAAATATTACAAGAAATGCCCGGGGAATTGCAAAACACAGCTAGTATCCTTTTCCCCATCCATCAGGGACACACCAACCCTTGGGACAAGGTGCTACAGAGGCACTGCCAGGTCACGTTAAATGCTGGCAGCTCACTCTTAGGTTCCTAAAAGTAACTTTGCACTGAAAGAGGATGTCTAGCCCATAGAAACCGTTTTAAGTTGACATGCTTGGGGAAAATTCTGTCCAATGGACGGATACCTTGGTGAATTTAATTTCCACCGAATTGTGCAGTTCATAATAGAGTACTTTGGAAAGAGTGAAAGCCTCTTTTGGGAAAAAAAGGGCTCTTTTGGAGAGATGGTCTCTATCCACATGGTCAAGAAAATAAGCTAAACTTCAAGGAGGAATTGTTTTTTACTTTTCTTCTGCGTTCTTGTCATTCTCAGCAAAAATACCTTGATTTTTTCCCCCTGAATTAATGAATTGAGCTGAACTGTTACTTATTTTCTAATCACCTCTGACAGACATCAGTGTGACATGAATTCTTACTTTGATCCTCTTGCTCTGCCCAGAGGTCCCTTGAACCGGACAAAATAAAGGCCAGTTGGCAAAAATGCAAAAGAAATGGACACACACACTAGAATATTTTTGCAGTTACAAGCCAGTTCACTAAAAACACAGACACACAGGGTAAAAATGGAGACAGAAGTTAATGAAGGTGGGGTGGGGTACATGTGTCACATTATTAGCAATGCAAAAGACCAGCTTAAGCATGTGTTTCTCTACATCAACTATAAAAAAGAAAAGGTGCCTTTTAGCAAGTATGCACAGAGTTTGCTTAGTTATTTCTAAGAAAAAGAAGTCAGAACACTTTACTATCTTTACCCTATATTACAGTCATTATTACTACCTTTTTATAAAATGTAAACCCTTCCTTGCAGTTAAGATTTACAGAAGTCATCACCTTTGTCCACTCCTTACATAATCAGTCCACGGTGACAAAAATAAACTGATTCAATTCACAAATTTTTTGAAGTAATAACTGATATGTTGTGGATTATTAGTTTGCATGTGGCAGAAATAGTGGTCAGAACTGCAACATAATGAAGCTGAACTGTAGCAAAACACTTGTTGAAGACTGGTGCTGGGTCTGCAGTACTAAGAGATCTTGAAGCATCATGATTGATGTATACAATTATTTTATCTCCAGAACTATTCAAGCAAAGTACATCCACCACCTGCAATGGACAGCAAAGCCTGATGATGGATTTCCCAAACAACTGCAATATTGTGCTTACTTATCCCCATCAGATCTTGTTTCTTATAATATGTCTTGACTAAAGATAAGAATGGAAGGTAAAATTTGGCAAGGCAGTTTTCCTTCTACTAGTGAGTAAGTGGTGAATCAGATCACCTGTACAAAATGGTATTTGGTAAATTGCACTGTCCTGGGAGTATTACTACTCTGAAACATGACAGACATGAAGCCTATATTTGAAGTTGCTACAATGTGATGTTATCAAGACTAATCTGCAAACTACTATTTTTTAAGCCAGTATATTACAGTATAAATGTGTTGCATACCTCTTTCTATAAAATTTACTGCCATGAAAAAAAAAGAATAATAATCAGGATCCCCAGAGTGTGGCATCTGTCCATCTGTCACTTGTATACGCAATACAGACCTCGTGCTGAGATTCTGCTTAAGGTACAGCAATTATCTGCCGGACAGATTAGGAGCCAAGATAGATGGTAAACCAGAGAGGAAGGAGCACGACCATGCCACTCTGCCCCTTGAGAGTCCTAGGGCTGTAGGCATCAGCTTCTTGAGGGGTCATTCGCTGCTGACCCCCTTTGCGGAGGGCGTGGGGCTCTCTCGGACGGGAAGCAGGTCGTAGTGGCACGGAATGTGGCTGTTTTTTGGGAGGTCATAGGGATCCTGGCCAAAGCGCCCGCCGCTGCTGCCGAACGCGCCCTGGACAACGCTCACCGTGGGCTCTGTGAGGAGAGAGCACGTGCACTCAACGTTAGAAGCAGAAAACAGAAGGAAAATTCTGAAATTTTCATTGTAACTTCTGCTTCAGAAAGATTCTTCATCATTCTGAGTCCCGAAATGCAGGTGTGGAAACGCAGAGTGGTATTTCTGACTTCACACTTGCAGCAGGGCCCTGCCATGAATGTCTTTACAGAACCAAGACAGCATCTCTTCTTTATGTGTCTTTAATTTTGGCAAATTAGAAAAAAACCCAATCAAACCTGAATTTGGGGGTTTTAATCAATGTTTTATAACAGTCCATAAAAGCCCAGTGGGGATGTTGATGGATTTCAGTGATCTCTAATTGCAGACAGAAAAGGAAAATATATCCTGTGACACTGGACACAATTTATTCCAGCCCAGAGATGATCAGGATAGCCACCACTCCACAAGACCCCAAAGTTTTCCGTAACTAAAGAAATGCAGTAACTAGGTAGGGCCCGTATGAGTGGAATACTAGGGCTGTTGGTCTGTCATTTTATTCTGATCAAGAGAAGGAAACAGAACTTCTCTGTCCCTCCCGTACAATTACTCCAACTGCATTCAGTCTAACCTAGAGCTGAACTATATTGCAATGAAATGCTAAGCTTAATCTTACGCTGTTGTTTAAAGGAAGGCTTTCAGACCAGGGAAATTCAAAGGCACTTGTAGGTTACAGAACAGAGCTGAAGGTACTGCAAACCCTGTTTGTGTGAATTACACCAGAAGAGTAATAAGATTGTTATGGCTTTTGAGCAGAACACAGAATGTGAACACATAGTTTTGTTTTTCCAGTGATTTTCACGTTTGATTAAACTGAATCAAAGAATAAAAAGCCCTGTGCTCTTTGTTCTTAACCTGCAGCATCTAGAGGTAGATTTTGTACCTACCAACTTCATACACGTTCTTGTTGGCTGTGGCAGAGCCGGCGATCTCGGCATAGGGGGAGTCACGACGCGCTGGGGACTTCATTTCCACATAGCCGCATTCTGAACTCTTTGGCACCAGAGCTGGTGGGTCTTTGATAGTAGCATAGGGGTTCTCAGAGCTGCTCAGCGAGCAGTTACTTAAATTGTAATCTGAGTTCTTCACCAGATCTATGAAAAGAAAAACGTGTTACTGTGTCACGCACAGGCATTGCTACCAAAGAAAAGGGGTGTTCTTTAATGCTAAGTTCTAAAAAGTCACTCAGAGGTGAATATTTAAATGGAAACCAGTCGTAACACTTCAAAATTATTTACAACAATCCATGAAAGCATCTTAGCTGCTATGCTCTTTAATGGACTCGATCTTGCCACCAGCAAATTACTACTGCGAAGTCTGAACATCTTCAATTCTGGTTAAAATGGCAGTTAGCATTATATAAAGATCATCTGTAGAATCAGTTTTTAACAAGCACTTCAGAACACTTTCTGCCCCTCCAAGTGCTGAACTCAAGACACAATTAAAATAACTGATCTGACACTGTTCCCAAGAGCAATGTCTGGGCAAATGGCAGCATGATGTCTAGGGATGGCTTGGGTGGTGCAAAGTTTGGGTATGCGGCCACACTAAAATATCCATCTTCTTCTAAGTTTCTGTAAGGCACACTCGGGAGAACTGGAAAGGAAACATCAGGTGGCTTGTGATGTCAGGATCTAACAGAAGGATGAGTAATTGGTTTCAGAGATGTATTTGCTCGTGCTGGGAAGTGATTTTGTGGTGTTTGTGTTACTTTGTTCTCTGTGTTGCTTTGTGATATATTGTGTTATTTAAACTGAGACTTCCTTAGCTCGTTCCTGACTCCATATCCAACACGACACTGACCTTGGTGGACCTGTCAGTGGATGGGTGCTCAAAATTTTGTGACTCATTTGAACTGGGTTTTCTGCAATCATAGAATTGTAGAATTATTTAGCTTATAAAAGACCTTTCAGATCATTGAGTCCAACCATTTATGTGACACCAAATCCACCACATAACCATGTTCCTAAGTGCTAAATCTTCACATCTTTTAAATCTCCCTGGGGATGGTGACTCTACCACTTCCCTGGGCAGCCTGCACCAATGCGTGACAACCCTTTCAACGAAGAAATTTTTCCTGATATCCAATGTCTCAATGTCTGTCTTGTTGTGAGGGGCCCAGAGCTGCCCCCAGGATTCGAGGTGCAGCCTCAGCAGTGCCCAGCACAGGACGGTCACTGCCCTGCGTTTTTCTACTGTTCTGTGTTTTTACTTTTGTAGTAGAAGTTCTCATGCATTTTCTATAAACATAGCTCTTGTTTTTCTAACCGGCCTAGAATGTTTTCTGAACTTCTGGATTGTTGTTCATTCCTTTCTCCAAGGCGGAGAAAGATGATAGACTGTGTTCCTATCCTGTAAAATTGTAGAGGTGTTAACCTCATCTACCAATGTATGATTGTTTTAAGAGAGGTATAAAAGAGTGAGAATAAAGGAGGGCAGGGCCCTTTCGCTCTGCTCGGTGGTCTGACCTGCTGCTAACCTGCTGTTTGAATCTGCGTGTTCGTGTCCGACACTGCGACACCCCTGGGCACCCCTGGGCTCGTGTCCAGCTGCTGTCACCAGCACCCCCAGGGCCTTTCCCAGCTTTCCCACCACTTTTCCACAGCCTGGAGCTGCAGGGGGTGTTGTGACCCAAGGGCAGGAAAAACGAGGTGTAATAAATTACTCTGTCAGTTTAACTGTTCCCCTATTATACACAACAGGACAAACCAGCTGCTTTCTGTCTATGCATGTAACTCATTATTCATATGGACTTTGCTACACCTTTTCCATTGTTTGGCTGTCCAGGCAGCCTTGGCATGCCTTAATCAGGTACCGCAAACAGTGACATGCACCAGGGTGGTCAAGTCTTAAAGTCTTAAGAGAAAACTGGGTAATTCAAAAGATCAAAGCATCAGATCACTACCCTGGATTTCTGAAGCTTTTCATTCCTGTGTGTGTCTCTGTATTTTGATATCCTTTCCAAGGGCCTGCAGTGGATATGGTGAAGGTTTGTGGTCATGAAGACCATGCCAGCTGCAATTGGAATTGCCTCTCTTTTAAAGCCTTTCAGCAGAGACAGTATGTGTCCTCCTAACCTCTTCTGCAGTCAGAATTGAGCTGTGTTGTGACTCAAGCATGACAGAAACATTTGATGCATGTGACATAGAAGGGACTTAAAATGGTTTGGTTTGTTGTTTTTGTGGGGTTTCTTTTGTCCTCCCTTCAAAACAGAAAGAAAACCCCACACCAGCAAAACAAACCACTCATGCATTGATTCAGTGTCTAGGAAAAATTTAGTCCAGGATTATTTCTATGTTCTCTTCACCCAGAAACCAAAGGTAACTCAGAAGACTAAAAGGAAACTCTATGCCATTTCATCTAAATACATGAGAAAACAACCTCACCTTTCAGGGACTTCCCCACATATCCCCTATCGAGTCCAAAAGCACCTGAGGAAAAAAATGATACAAAAACCAGAGCCGTTTTAAAATCAAAGAAAACAGAAGTGGGTAGACAACAGCTTCTAAGTGTTTAAAAATTGCCTCGGGACTAATTTCTGCCTTAGCTGAGTAATTCTCTCATCAGCACTGTAGAACTGCCCAGGATGGGGCACAGAAGCACTTGTTACTATTTGCTTGCCCATTTTCCAACAGCAGCAGGGGAGGTGTGTCATAAGAGACCATTAAATTATCGACTTTGACCTCACATAACCCCAGTTACTCACTCTTGAAAAAGCCTAATAAGTTGGATTAAAGCCTATTTTTTTTTGTCTGGATAAACCCTATCTACCAGAAAGGCATCCCACCTTGGCCTGAAAATCTCAGGGTGTGCAGAGTTCACTCCAGTTCTCAATGCTCTGCTTCCAAATTTCATCACTCCCGAATGAGGATCACCCTGTTCCAGTCCCAGTGGCCTGAACACCTTGCACCTGAATCTACAACTCTGCAATTCCCTGTTACTCACACATTTCTCTCAGTAAATGTAAACAGCAGTGCATGACAGCTGTCTTCAGAGACCTGGCACTTCCCTGGTTACTGATCTATTCAAATAGCTTTGATTGATATTGTGGAGAGCTGATTTTTCAATCAGGCTGTATGGTAGTACTACGCTAGAAGCACTATAAAAGCCTAAAATGATTTTATCCATGCACTATCTAAAACAAAATTCGTAGTTTTCAAGAGGGAAGTGATATTATTTAAGGAGACCTAAACATAATTAATTGTATTCCTATCCCATCTTTATTTATTAGATCTCATGTCAGCTGTCCTGTTGTTTTTACAAGTTTAATGCTCAGGTCACCAGCCTCGAGTTACCCAAGTAATCCTACTTGATCTTCTAGGAAACAGGCATAATATCAGCATTCATCCAGTCCTCTGGAACCTCCCTGTTGCTCAGGATCTCCTGCCTTGGGTTAACCACAGCAAGTGTCTCTGAGGAGCATTTAGTGCGAGTACGAATGCTCTAAGAAAATATAAAGCTGAATATTGAGCATTATGACTGAAACCCTTTCCTGAAGAAAAAAAACCCAAACAAACCCCAAACCAAACACAACAGATCTGAGCCTGAATTGTGGTTTGACCAAGACTGGGGAAGAGCAGGAAAAAACATAATGCTGCATGCTGTTGTCCTGAATCCCAAAGTCTGATATATGTAAGTACCAGAAATGAAGGTAATTAAATTTTCTAAATTATGCTGCCACTGAAAGTCCCTTTTAAGGCTTTCACTGGTCAGTGCAATCCAGCCTCTTTGGAATGCATGAGACTAAAAAAGGATGAAAAGACAGCATAAAGCAGGATACAGCAACTCTCACCACTTCTTGGGAATTCTTCTTTTTAAAGAACAAAAAGAATTCTTCTTTTTGTCTTTTAGCAAACAGGAGGCTTAGCTGGGAAGACCTAGCATTTACATCTGAAGTGACTCAGATAATGAAAATATACTTTTTAAACCACTGATTGCATGTTGTGGTGATTTAAGAAAGAATATATGCAACCTTTCATTTATTTAATAAGAATTTGTAACTTTGTCCAAGCAGACCCTTTCTGTACAAAACCCATTGCTATATGAAACTAATCAATAAGCAAATCTTTTAATAAAAATAACATGACATATTTTACACATCATGTCAGCACTGGGCATCAAACTGTTCCACCACTCCTCACAGGGGGTCACTTTTTTATATCTTCCTGTCTTAAGGGATGCATCCCACACACAATGAATAAAATTCACATTCTACTCCTTTTTTTTTTGTTTTGTTTTTTTACCAAGCTCATTGAGGTAGCCACCGTGTTTCCAGTCTGCTGGCAGTGTTCCTGTGTAGTCCATGACAGCACTTCGTTTTCCAGGCTCCATATTTTTCAGGTTCACAAACAGCTGACTGGTTTTTGCCTATTTCAAAGAAAGATGTGAAATAAAATAAAATTGAAAGTGGTGGGAAGATGCTGAATTTGCAGGTGATAATCTGGAACAGCAAAAATAAGCCAAATAGGAGAGATGAGGGAACAAAATAAAATAATTTAATGACTAATTGACAGAGAAGTTTGCATGTTTTTCTGCTTTACCTTTGCCAAGGTCAGTCTCTCCATGTTGGTGACATGAGGTGGGCTGGAGCACTGAGTCAGAGTATGGTAACTAGGGTTAGAGAAATAGTGGCTGTTGACATTTCCACCATTGGTATGAGGGATGGTTTCTGAAAAGAAAAATGAAAGAAAATGAACAACTGAAAATGACATGGCATTTCTTTCTTAAAATACATTTTTGACAGTGCTGTACTGATTTCAAAATCTGATGCAGAGTTTCTAAAAAGAAACCCAACAAACACAAAACTAGGGTTTTTTTTCATTCAAAGAAATTAGAGATAGGCGGCAGTAAGTGACAAGTCATGTCCTCACTTTCAGCTAGGAGCACTCACAAGTGTAACCTGCCAGTTCCTCTCTCTGCTGTGGTCCCTTGCTCTGTTTTTCCTTTCTAGTCATCATTACTGTCACTTGTACCATCAAGTCTGCACCAGCATCTTCTGGTGCTTCAAGAACACCAGGACCTTTGCTGACTTGCTTTTTCTTCACTCTGACAAGTGCTCCTGCTGCCTCCTTCAGCTGCTGCTTTCCTTAATAGTGGTGTTCAGAAGGCACCACTGCCTGAAGTTTCACGTACCCACTGAATCCCAACTCATGGGCACTTTAATAGGTCAAAAACTCCTGTTTGTTTCATTGCTCCTTCCCTTAATTAGTTGCAAACCTTTTGCTGACTGTTTTTCTGCAGAATCTTGCCACAGATAGTGTGAAATCCTGATTTTCTACACTCCTTCTGTATTCAAGCTGTTGGCACTGAATTTAAAGTCCCTTGCAGAAACCAGATTTTGCCACACTCCAACTGTATATAAAAGCAGATGCAGAGGAATAGAAATGTCCATGTTTAATGCAGAAAAAATGTTTGAGGGTGCAAAATGTTGCACCATAAAGTGAGGTATGTGAGGTATTTTCCTTACAATTAACACATTTTGCCAGGGTGAGGCACCAAAAGCATAAATATGTGAATTCAAGCCCTGTAAGGGGCAGATCTGAGCACAAAGCCAAGAGATGGAGGAAAAAATAATCTGTTCTAAACATCACTTACCCGAAATGGTGTAATCTGCATTGATGACCCTCATAGCAGGGGTGTAGGTCACCGTGGGCATGTGTGTCTCCTTCCCTTTCTGCTTCTGCCTGTAAATGATGAACAGCACCAGCAGGAAAAGCACAACCAGGACAAGAATGATGATGCCTGCTATGGCTCCTATCTGGTAGGAGTCAGCAGGGAGGGCAGTGCTGGTACGGCTGAGGCTGTTCAGGTTTCCCACTATGATTACACCAGCTGGAATGGAAGAAGAAATGAGAATAAGTGGCACAAATCCAGAGGGGTCACGTGTCAGAAGCAGGAGACAAAATTTCACTTCTAAATCTAACCGTGTTTAAAAAAGCCACAGAATAGAACTCTGTCAGAAACCAATACTAACCTTAGGGAAAAACACTTAGAATTTTCACAGGAAGGAAAAACACTCAGAACGTTCACAGAAAGAGATGTTTTCATTAATTTGAAAAAGCAAAAACATTCCCTGGGCAAAAGCATGGGGCAGGTAAAGCCCATGCTTCATCAGCAGCTTTGAGCAGCACAGCCCTGTATTTCATGCAATCTTCACTCAAGTGACCCTGTTCCAATTAATTATCACTGAAGCATCTAATTTAAAGCCTACAAAACATACATGAATTAATAGAATGGGCTACTTATATACCCCTGTCAGATTTATGTAATGAATGACACAGAGATGGTGTTTAATAGGTGAATCCAGTTTCTGTGTGAAACCATTACAGTTAATTTTATTGCATCTGGGCTTTACCTTGATCACACCTGGCCCCTTTCCAGCCTGGGCTGCAGTAACAGGTCCCTGTGATGTGGTCACAGGTGGAGTTGTTCAGACAGTCACAGATCTGGCGGCACCCATAACCGTAAGTGCCCTGGGGACATTCTGCACAGAATAAAAACAAGCACAAACATTAAAAGCTTTGGAGTTACAGGTCCACAGAACCACACGAGTCTAACCCTACACGTTCCTGTCCCTGGTCAGCAGATGGCAATGTGTCATCAGCATCAGATCTCTCCTGGAAGGGCTCCTAAGAGGAACCCTCGATGTGCAGGAGAGAGAGAAATT
Source organism: Falcunculus frontatus (assembly GCA_013398115.1). Lineage (NCBI taxonomy): Eukaryota > Metazoa > Chordata > Aves > Passeriformes > Falcunculus > Falcunculus frontatus. Next base: position 89,473 of record VZRV01007876.1, on the reverse strand, counting down.
GTATTTAGATGTGTATTCATCCTTTACCTGCAGTGCCACTAAAGCAGTGCAGTGAGGAATCAAGGGGAAAAAGAAAAAAAAGAAGCAAAAAAGATAAAAAGGGTAGAAGGCAGTGAAGAAATGGGCAAGATGTGAATAAAGAGCCAGAACTCTCAGATCCCAGTGCCTGAAAAATCAGGCAATCAAACACATGGAGCCAGACACCTGGATGGAGTCCTGTGGTGTGACAGATGTGCTGATGTAAAACAGCAAGAGGGAAGGGCCCTAACAGTGAGTCTAAAATGCACCACACATTTATAGAGAAATTAACCTGCTGCCCATAGCATGCTCTGATACTGTAATGTATACACTGAGAAACTACTGACAGGAGAAAAATGATAAATTATGGAGAATAAGGTAATTGAGAGAGTTGTACTCTCTCTGAATGACTTGAATACAATACTTAATTACTGATCAAAGTGTCTCCTACCTCATGTAAGTATCCTGGTAGAGAATTAGCCTACACTGATAAGAATGATTTCTTTTATACTGCCACCTCTTGGTACTGTGTAGCCTGTTACATTATAGTAGTCCTGATGTTTCAGCAAGTGTAGTATTTCTTCACCTTTTGAAACTCAATTTTCTGAAATTTCGCAAGAGTTCTGCAACTATACTTAATTCTTTTTGTCTTTTGAAAAGAATCTAACTCATCTTTCATGGATTCCTAATTTGAAATAATTTACAAAATAAAGTAACGTAATTGGTGCCACAGAATGTTCTTGCAGTCTTGACGATTCCCAACTCAACTGAAAAACTTAATGTTTATGTACCTCCTCCTTCTCTTGATTACATTCAGTAAAACAAGACTATAAATACTGAGGTAAATGAGTAGGCAAAACTCATCATGTCATAATGGTTTTGGCATTTTAAGATCTAAACCAGAATTAATACCAAAACATTTAGCTTAACATTGTTAAATCATTATTATCAACTTCTAGGATAAAATACAAAATCCGTAACAGAGTTAGATTTGCCAAATTATTCAAAAGTGGTGTTTTGACATCAAGAGACTATCTTAAAAAGTAATCTTTTCCTGAACGTTATTGATGTTTTGAGGAGAAACACAGATGTCATGGGAATGCACAAATTTGGGAGCCCAGCTCCATAAATTCAGCAAAGGTGGGACAAACAGTCCTGTGCTCACGAGCCTGATTATTCTTTTAAGGCTGTACAACATTACACCACCAGTGATGTCAGTGGTGTTATCCCTGACCTTCCTGAGCAGAGAACCACACACATATGAAAACAAAACGCCACCTACGACGCTTTTACAGTCCAGCTGTGCTGTAAAACCACACTGCGAAGATTAATTTCATCCACCAGCACTGATGGGTTAGTTCTTATCTCCAGTTTTCCAACTATCAGCTGCCACTGTGGTTTATGCTAATGGACACGTTTTGCTGCTTTCACAGGATGCTAATGACAATTCCTTGGATTCATTTTGTTGCTTTTACATGACACAGTAATTGGGTGTTCCTTCAGCGTTACACCCAAACGCAGAGCAAAGAGACAGCCACCACAATCTGTAACAACTTAATTCTGTCGGGTTTTAAGCTGCTTGGGAAAAGCCTGTGGCCAGCTCCCGAAGCTCTCTGCCCATCAGAACCCCCCCTGCACCCAGAGGCTGTGTCCCAAGGCAGAGGGGGTGCTCACTGTGCTCGCAGTGCCGCCCCATGAAGCCCGTCCGGCACGTGCACTGCCCGCTGATGTGGTCGCAGTCGGCTCCGTTCTGGCACTGGCAGATCAAGGCACAGTCCTTCCCAAAAAACCCCAGGGGACACCCTGCAACAAAAGCAGAGGGAGGGGGGGAGAGGCGTGAAACAGCTGGTCTGGGAGTGGAACACTGGTTCGGTGTGTTACTGAGGGCTCTCTCCTGCAGCTCCAGAAACGTCGTGTTCTCTCAGCACAAGGCACCAGGACCTGCCTGGTCTGAAGGGGTTTAAAACACACATCAGGCAGAAATGGGGTTGGGAAATGGTGCTGGGAAATGGTGCTGGCAGCAGAGGTTCTGAAAAGACAGCAGGGACAGCTCCTTGAAGAAATGGTCTTCAAAAGAGATTTGAGGGAGGAGGAAGAGGGCAGTCTGGGAGTCTGTCCATCAGTCAGTGAATCTCTGGACATATTTCCTTCATAGTTAATGCTGAAGCATTAAAAAGCCAAAATAATAACATATTGTGCCTGAGCTACTCACAAAGAAACCACTTCAGTATGAAGAAGACACACCACTGCAAAGAGATCATTATTCACCAGCAGGAAGCAGAAAACCCCTGATAGCTGACAGCTGAACCAGCATAGTGAATGTCTCCCAGAACTGCATCCATATGGTCCTGGTAATGTATGTGTTATTTCTTGCCACGATGACATTACTCATTTGAAACAGGAGTTCTGATTTTATGAAAAACATGTATGTGGACACTGAATGCAAAACACAGTCAGCAGTCCTGTATTTCATGAGGTTAAAGACAGGGGTTGTGGCCAGGATCACTGCCAGTGAGGCAACCTGAACTGAAGGTAAACCAAACTGAAAGTGTAATACGGCAGAGATAAGAAGCTAACTTTATCAATATTTATTTCTAACAAATGTTCATTTCTCAAACTTCATATGAACAGTTAGCCAGCATGTAATGAATGCCCCATACCTGCCCCCAGTCACTGCACAGCTATTTTGCTTTAACAAAAAGCTCTTGGGAAAAAAAAAAATCAGTATTAATGCATTATTAAATGAAGAAAATTGCAGAAGAAATGATGATGTTACAGTTGAAATCATCTTTCAACATTCTAAATAAATTGCTTCTGTATCAGTATTTGAATTACAGGTGCTGAGCTCCAAGCTGTTCTGGAGGATAATTGTGTCACTGATGTTCAGACTGAGAACGAACACAAAATCCACTTACTCTGTGTGCAGTAAAGGCCAGTCCAGCCCGGGGTGCACTTGCACTCCCCGTCGTAGGCACTGCAGAAAGCTCCATTGTGGCAGTTGCACGTGTGAATGCAGTTTGGTCCCCAGTGGGAAGGTGGGCAAGCTGGAACAACCCAGAGCAATTAATTAACCTCAAATGACAAAGGTTCCTCGATGCACATGAATAGAGCTGCTTCCATTTACACATGAGCACTGCTTTGTTTGGTGTTTGCTGTTTTTCTCCCAAGTGCATGTTTTGGGCTGCTCTATTCTGAGCAAACAGCCACAGATTTACTCTTTTATTTCAGCTAAGGCATCATTTTACTCCAGGTAAAAAGTGCCAAAAAATATTAAATGTGTGAAAAATGCATACTTGATACTCAGTAAATAGGACATTCATAGCAGCTTTCTCAGAGAAAGCAATAAGGTTTTCTTTCTTCATTTATTTTTTAATATGCAAACAGCCAAGGGGATACAGCTTTTAAATCTTGAAAGTGAAGGAAAACAAGAGAAGGTTGAAACTCCTATATAGCCTAGAGCTTTAGATCCAATATGAAGCTTGCTCCTTGTGCTTCCACTGTTAAATTCTATGTATTTGCCTAAATGTGGTGAAGATAATCAGGTCCGTACCTTAATCTGGTTAACTCAGTTGCTTTCATGGGTCCAATAATCAATATAATATTTTCTAAACACCAAGTAATTATCCATAGAATGCAGATTATTTTCCTCACAATCATGTTGACTCATTATGAGACAGAATTTACTGGCTGCTTTGGAAATGTCATGATGGATGAATCTGATGCTATGTGCTGCCACTAGAACTGTGAAGTGGTTCCAAAATACTAATTACTATTCAGAGACAGCAGAAGATCATTTTCTTCATGGTAGAATACACTAAGTGAAGAGGGTACTCTCAGAATAGATAGACCCTTTCTGTTGAGTAGGATTCTCATCTTGAGGGCTTTTTTTTTTTTTAGTAAAGAAAGCAGTACTTTAAGTAGTACTTAGTATTTAAAAAATAAGTAGTAAATAAATAGTTCTTTAGTACTTTAGGAATAGTTTTATGAAAGTACAATGTCAGTATTTCATAGAAGAGAAGAAACAGGTCAGACACTGAAGCCTTGGTTTTATTTCTGTGTACATTTAAAAGGCTGGTAACCCCTTATTGTTTTGTACTGATTTGGTTGCCTGAGACCAATAAAACTCTTGAAACCTTTAAACATTTGCATAATGATTCATGTATATGTGGGCTATACTTTTCCAAAGTATCATCTTTTTTCCCAAATTTCAGTACATTAAGAATTATATTACGATGTATTGAAAAAAAGCACTAAGTTTGGTTTTTTATTGCTTTCACTTCAGTTGTGACTTGTAATTATTTTTTACTATTGTTTTGTGCTTGAAATTAGTGGTCAGCTAAGAAGGAATGTAAATCACATACAGGCAAAAGGTTAGAAGTTTAAAAAAGGTCGCTGGTTCTGAAAGAAATTAATGGAATCATTATTTTCCATGTGAACGAAAGGCCTTTACACAAAGCAAATAAACTTCCTCTGTTATGGTCCGTGAGCACAGCCTCAATAAACACTTCCATTCATATTGCTGGCACCATTTTCCTGATATTGATTCAGTGAGTAAGTCCCTCCTTCTCCTAAATACCCCTATTCTGCTACTCTCCCAACTACCTACTTATTTTACCATAAAAACAGGGACCTTTGTAGCCACTGGCTTTCACAGGAATGGGCCCAAGATTTATTTTGGTATCATACTGGGCTGTGCATGCTAATCACTTCACAGAATTTAGCCAGGAAAGTTGCTTTTTGGATTTTTTTCCCTAACTGACCAGATGTTACCCTGCACTTGTACAGAGCCTGTTAACCTGGGCCAGTCAAACCGTAAATGATATAAACCAATGAGCCATGTTATTAAAAAATGCACCTCCCGGGAAACGCCAGCACAATGTTTGATATATCAGGGTATGGTGCAGCTTCTCTTCTTCACAAAAATGGGTTGACTGAAATTTTGGCACGTGTGTGTTTCAGACTGTGTGGATTTTAGCACCTTATGGGATTGGACGTGCTTCTTATGAGAGTTTTCCTTAAAACACTTATTTTCTCTAATTAGTAAGTTGCATAGACCCATTCAGGCACATGGAGACTGACTGTGTAATAAAATAACTTTACAAAAAATAACAAAATTAGGGCCTTCCCCTTCTCCTTTTTAAGGCAGTATTGAAGAGTTCACTGAGTTTAGAGCACCAAGACAGTACTCATTCAGTGAGGCAGAATGACATTAAAAATGTCTATCTGTGAAAACATTTATAAAATGAAGAAAGAGGAAAATCCATCACAGAGTTACAAGCACTTAAAAAAAAAGGCATAGTGACAAATTTCTTAACAAAATGTTTAAATGCTTAGTGAGTACAAGGATGGTTGTGCAGCCAGAGCATCAGCCTGTGTCAGAAAATCTCAGCTTTGTTCTTGGCCTGGCCAGAGAAGTTTAGGATCTCTCCATTATTTACCATGAAGTCCTAATTTCTGACTTAAGAGAGTGTTTCTTTACAAAAAAAAAAAAAAAAAAAAAAAAAAAATTAAAAAACAAGGCCCCGATTTTTTTTTTTTGAAATAAAAGGGAAAAAAAAAAAGTAATTTAAATAGCAGGACCCTGATTATTTGTTCTGAAATTAAAGGGAAAGAAAAAGCTGGTACTTACGCTGAGAGCAGTCACTACCAATCCATCCAGGGTAGCACTGACAGGATCTATCGATAGGATTACAAGTCCCATTATTGGTGCAGGTGCATATTCCAGCGCAGTTCTTCCCAAATCTGCCGCTGGGACACACTGAAAAGGCAGTGGCAGAATTAGAACTCCCTAGTGATCAGAACTAGATCTTATTTTCTTCATTTCAGGAGAAAACAACTGATATTTGGATCAAGAGAGATATTGCTTAGTCTAAGGTTGATGTGAGGTATTATAAATTATGGTGAGCACAATATCCACAGTCACTATACAAATAATGCAATTCAGAGTACAGAGGGTTTCATACTTAAGGATCAAACAGCTGAAGATTCCTGATTTATAAACTGAACATTCCACAACAGAAAATATATTCGGTTTTACAGCTCCCAAGTGACGGAATAGAAATAATTCCAGCACTTGGTGTGTACGTCCCATGGAGTCTTTATGGCTGTACCTTCGTTGCAGAGGGCTCCTGTGAATCCAGGCAGGCAGTCACACAGGCCAGTGATGTGGTGGCAGGGGCCACTGCTGTGCACGCACTGTGGGCAGGTCTGGCTGCAGCGGTGTCCGTAGAACCCCGGCGAGCAGACTGGAACCAGAGGGGACAAAGTGTCAATGCTGCCTGCCATCAGCCACCCTGCAGGGCACTTGCTCCTGGCTTGGAACTGGCTCTGCTTTCCAACCCCAGTGGTGGTCGTTGTTATTTGTGCAGCTCAGTGATTTAAGCTCCCGAAACAAGATATGCTCCTTCTCCTCAAGGATTTGGTGTGCTCTGGTTCATCGTGACTTTGTTGACATTCCATTACATGTCAAGCCACCCTGAACTTGGATAATGTTTGGAATGCATACATGCTTTATTTGGCTAAACAAGGACATCTTTTGAAGCACATCTGAAGTAACAGAGGATGGTTTTATCTCTAGATGAGTACGGTCATCTTAGACCTTGATTCCTGATGTGTTTTCTAACTTGGAATTCAAATAGCCATAACTTCACTGGATAAAAAGCACAGATGTTTTCCAATCAAACATTTCTTTTGTATGGTCCAGAGTCACCCTAACTTTCAGAGAACCCGAGACCAGAAATAGAGAGTTGTCCAGTTAATTGTGTTGCTAAAAGCACGAGTTTCTCAAAATGAAAAAGAAAAAAAGGGGGAAATAAAAGGCTGCTTCTCTTTCTTTGTTGATCTAATCCCTTCTGGCATTTTTTTCCTGATAAATCAGAATATTAGGTAATAGATCAAGAGAAATACCTGAACAGCTGCAATTAGCACTGACAAAACTACCTTGGAATCTTTTCAATATTTTAATTTCATTCAAGATTCAGTCTTTTAATCACACACTTCATACAATTTATATGGCCAGGATCTCTCCAGAGAGATTAACTTCTCCAAGCGAAACAGTGCCAAAAGGTCTTCCTGTTTACTGAAAAGGCACTTTCTGACCAGGATCCAAATTATTCGTATGACCTTTGTCTTCCCAGCCTGCAGACCGTGCCTCAGAGGAGCACTGGACTGGAAGCCTCTTCTCCAGGTTACAGGCACAGTTCCAAAACACAAGGGAACATTTTTACATGCTAGTGTTACACTTTGGATTCACTGATTGACTGCAGGGCCCTTGGAGATTAGATAGTGAGAATAATTACTGCTCACAGTCAGAAATGCTCAAGGAATACTAATGCCACACTAATGTGGGATTTAGCAGGGCCATGTCACAGCCTTCAGCTTGAAATTTCACCATTCCTGGACTGACAGAACTTCATCTTCCTCTGGTTCTCCTTCTCCCTCCCAGTGACCATTTTAGGTCATCTCCTGTCTTTTAAGTCTCTTTTGGAAGACCCAGGAGCATCTTTGCTTGTCCTTAACCCACCTGCTCCTGGATCCTGTTTCTGGGAGACCTGCTCTGGAAACCGGGCTCCCCTTCAGTTCCAGACAACTCACATTTCTCTTCCCTGAACACCTTTCCCTCAAAGCTTCAGTGATTCAAACTGAAGACAGCTGGACTGCTGGCAAACTGTGACAAATCTTGGGAGGGCAGACTTATTATTTACCTCCCCGATTCTGGCATGATTTTCCTTAGTTCCTGTATCTCTCTTCCTGCAATCTGAAAACACAGACAAGTTTTCCAAAAGGAACCATGGGTACATTTGATATCCTCTACTTACTATGAGGCCTGATCCTACCGACTATTCTTACAAAACAGGTGTTAAAAACCCAAATATTAATTAAACCAGTGATTCCTAGCAGACTCAATGGGAAGGTTTTTAGCTTCTGAAACTCATGTACGTTTTATTTACCTGTATTACAAACTTGACATTCATCAGTCACATCTGGAAATGCTTTAGAATGGAATCCCCTACGACATTTCTTGGAAAGCCATGTTCACAGCAATGCCGCAGCACAGACAGTGAATAAAAGGAAAGCTGTACCGTAACAAGAGGAGCACTACTAAATGAAAACACCTGTTCATTACAGATAACAGGGGTTTTTTTCAGTATATTCACTTATTTTGACAAAATGTCCAATTAAGGAGGGTTTCCTAGTCTTTCAGACTACAATTAGCAAGACATTATGATGTTATATGATATGTATTCCAAGCAACAGAGGGAGAAACAGATTTTCAAAGCATTTATGTTGTCCTTACTTCTCTGGCAAGTGGTGCCTCTGTATCCTGGTGCACACTCACAGATGCCATCATCTGGAGAGCAGGATGCTCCATTTTTGCAGTAACAAGGCAAGGAGCAATTTGGACCCCACTGTCCCTCAGCACAGACGCTGTCACAGTGAATACCTGCAACCACAAACAAACAAAACATCTGTGAAGATTTCTTATGCAGAGTTAGGTTAAACCTTTGCTTCTCTGAGCACTGAACTTTAAAACACAGCTCACACAACCTGTCTATCAAAACATCACCAACATCAGCAAAGTACAACATAAACTTGCATCTCTGTTCCTGCCTTCCCCCAGAACAGTGAATTTCCCTCATATTCCAGTTTTGATGAGATATACATAAATGGCTTTTGCTTCTTCCATAACGGCTCCTTCAGAACAGCAAAAGATTTTTGCTTTCAGATTTTAAGTTCGGGAAATGCACGAAAAAAGGTATTGCAGGAACTTTTCCTTCTGAGAATTCCTCATGTCTGACATAATTTTTGTGTAATAATGGGGTGCAGGACACTGGTTGATTTCTAATTAGTGGTGAGCTGATTACTGCTCCGCCTCGTACTGGATGGAAAAATGTAGTGCACACAGAGGGTTTCCAAACACACCATGTGAGCATTCCAAAATGCTTAGCTGCCACAGTGTTAAGGATGCTGGTCAGTCAGTGCTTTGTTTAACCTGCTTTGGTATAAAATTGATTGTGAAATGGCCCCAACCTGAATCTCTACACATAGATCACAATACAAACCACTCATTGCAATCATCCAATCATAGTTTGTTTGCTGGGTTCTTTTGTTTGTTTGCCTGTCATTTTTTTTTCACAATGCAGCAACATTAAATATCATTTTCCTGCTTTTTGAGAAGCACTGTGCATGTTAAATGCCAGCAGGCACCACCGTGGAACTCAGACCATATTGTGTCTGCAGCACTTTGCATTAACAATTGAGTTTTATTGTAACGCCTCTACTGAATGAACCCTCCACTAAGGGAAAAGTGGCCTGGATCCAACCACAAGCATGTCTTGCTTTGTAAGTATTTCCAGCAAAATATGCCACAGGTTCACTGGCTGCCAGAGTCCTAAAAAAAGCAAAACAGTTTTACATGTGACAAGGAAAAAAAAATCTTTTAACTTCGAACATCAAAACCTACTGCTTGTAAAAATCCTGAAAAATAATTACACAGTTTGGTGATAGATCAGACTCAGAGGTGATTCCTCAACAACCCCAGCATGTGCCTTGCAGAGCTGCCCATATCTAAAGACCAACTTGCTAATTAGAGGAAAGGTGGAACTCCAGGCTGTTGAACTGTTTTTCTCCGCAGGACAATCAAATATGTGTTTCAACAGATTGCACAAACCGGTGCCAGCAAGACAGAAAAACACTTGACTTTAAAAATTCAGATACTGACAGACGGTACACAGGCCACCTAACAGCCCTAATTGCACAACGATCATTAGTACTGACCTGAAACAAACCTTTTGTCAAAATGAAAGGCTGCTTACATCATTCCTTTTTCACTTTTTGCCTGCCTAGACCATGTCATTCTCCTGTCTTCACCTACACTGGAGAGGCCCTGATGACTTGTTTCTCAGTAGCCCAGTTCAACCTTTTCATTAACTCATTTATGGATAAACAGATTAAAGAGAGAGGTTTAATTTTCAGAGATGCTGGTGCACATAAGCAGTATGACATGTCTGCATTTTAAGTTTTATTATTTTCCCAGAAAAAATACCACTTCTTCCAGTTGCTGCTTTGCCCCAGGTTCCCAAACTTGAGAATTTGGGTCTGTTAAGTCTGTGAAAGCACAGGCAGAGCATCTCAGAGCTGTGTCCACGTGAGGGTGATCTGCCATATCACACATAGCTGCACTCGGTCCACCCTGCTGGAGAAAAGACATTTTTCACAGCCTCAATGGGTGTCAGCAGTGCTCAGTGTATAATGGTCACTATTAACAAGCCAGTGGTTGCCAAGAGCTACCAAAGTGCATTATCTGAGATTATGTAGACCAGTGACATACAATAACACCAGGCTCAATTATACTGCCTTGATCTGTGCACAGAGGATGCTTTATGACAGCAGAGTGTCCCAGGGTGATGCGGGCACACTGGGATGGGGAAGACAATGGGTCCCATGCGGCACACAGCCACGGGGCTTAAAACAGCCAACGACTACCACTAAAAATGGAAAAAGGAGGAAAAAAAGGCTCCTTCAGTACACATCAGCGAAAATCACCCCTTGGGGAAACTGAAAAAACCTGCGTTTTATTTCCCACTTTCACCCCTTATGAGGAGGCGAAGAATGGCATTACTCTACTTAGCACATAAACAGTGTACACTAAATATCACTGAGTAACAATGATGACAACATAACATACTGCCAGAGTGCTGAATACGATTCTGTTTCACTGTAATTTTATTATATTCATTCTTGATCATAAGGAAAGTCAGTTTCACTCCTTTGAGTGTCAAGAACAAATGCAGCAAGGCAGAAATCATTTAGTGATTTACTGCATCTGTACTTATTAAAACAGTTTTTAGTCTTACCCACTATTTATTTACGTTATTCAGATAAGTTCCCAGGGCACTTAAAAATAACAAGTTGAGTTTCGTATCTTATAGCTGTAGAAACCAAATGTGTATTTTTGAGAAAGAACAGGTTAGAAATAACAAATGGATAAAAAAAAAAAAAAAAATTTCCAGAGTGATGCTTTTTATGGAATTTCAGCAAAGAAAGCTATGCTTTGACAGAAAAACCAGAAATTATTCAGCAAAAAGAAGCATTTTTATAGAACTTGCAAAGAAAGATTAGACTCAGCTTTTACAACAGTGTTACCAACTGGTTTATGATTGCCACAGTTTCATGCAAGTATTAATCTCTTACACAATAAAATTGTTTTTATTAAGTTTTCGTGTTGGTTCTGATACTGATAAGGGTATCTGCGAGAAAATGTTTTTGCCAGAGCTATGGACAAAGAGCTCTTTGATGGCCTTCACAAGTTGCTAGGCAATAGCTGAATGGTCATGATAAACTTCAGCTAAGCTGCTCCGAAGAAATGCTCGTGCATTTAATGCCCAGTGCTTTATGCCGGGGGCCTCACATCCAAATCAGCATTCCCCCAGCATTCGTAATTGCATGAATGAAGTAAGGAATTCTTGAGGGATACCACTGCTTCTGCCCATGCTATCAGGGTATTTACACACTCCCTATGCTATATTTTTAAGCTGAGGCTCAGTGATGCATCCAAGTCAGATCAACAAAGAGCTAATTTGTTTTAGCACTTGAAGGAGAAAAGAAAAATTGCCAATTATTTCTTACTCTCTTCCCAGGCAAATTTACTATTGGAGTAAGTGCTGTTTTCCAGCTTATTATGTTTCCACTAGTCTGATAAAAGGATATCCAAACTTTAAGATTTTTTTCTTTTTTTTTTTCATGAAGAGCATGTATTTGCTGTGCAACATACGTTAAAACACATGGAACTTTCCAGTGTAGCCCCTCAGCATTAAAACCTATTTATATACTGGTGTACTTCCCATGTGTCAGTGCACAATTGGATATATAACAGCCCAAACTAAAGAAGGAACAAGACCTTCAAAGGCTGGGGACATCTTGGTGTCATTAAAGGTAATGATGCTTTCCCATTACAGTCCAAGAGCTCACCCTTCATATTTGAGAGAAACTAACACTTCTGTTCAAGGCAGCTGTGACTTCTGATGGTGAAAATTACTTCCCTAATTTCTCTTTCCTAATTTCTCTGTCAAATAATGGATGGGCAGCCCAAAGAAAGGGAAGTGGTGAAAAGTATCACAGGTCCTATTTAGATACAATTTGTCTTTGAGGGAGGGAGGTACCTTGCTCAACAGCTGAAGGTAGACAGAGGAATTAATTAAAGTATCCCAAACTGAGGAGGTAATGAGAGGATCAGAGATTTTTCTCTGTAAGTTCAGATTTCAGCTGCTTCACTGCAGCAGCAGTGAGAGTCTGCGGCTGCATGTTTTGGTCGGAAGCCAGATACAAAAGATTGTCAACAATAACATCTGAGTTTGAAGGCAAACATCCTTATCTGCAAATTTTAGTGGAAGAATCCCTTTTGAGATATTTCTGGTACCTTTCTCGCACTACACACTGTTATCCACTCCAGAGGTGCTCTTCTTTTCATCTGTCAGTCTCTAGGTAGCCACCAGGAAGTAACACTTCTCTCTGTTTTAGCATCTTCATAGGTAGAAAACAGATACACCTAATCACTGATTTAAAGCTATTTCTAATAAAAGAGTGGTATTTCGTCCACATGAAGATCAACAAAGATACAGACACAGCGAAATCCTGATGTAGGGTGGGGCCAAACCTCTTACTGGAGAATTCCTCTCCCTAAGTTTGAGAAGTAAATTTGTCATTTATCAAGAAAGAGTTCTCAGATTATCATTTAATTTTGCAGCAGTGAGTATTTGTCCCAATGGGGCCTCATCCTTCAGGAGCCCAGGGGAAATTGGTCATGGGGAAGGGAAAACCGCATTCCTTCAGGAAAATCTTGGCTTGGGTGCACTGACGATACAGCAGCAGCTCATTTTTTGCTCTAAAGGTGAGGAAGACCCACAACAGAACTCTTCTAATCCTGTTTTTTTTCTTTGTAGGAGGGTAAAAAATGCATACTCATGGAAAGCTGAGGGTCAAGGCAGAGGCGCAGCCTCCCAGCGGACCTGGCTATTCGCATCGGCGGGGTGGGTGTCAGATGGCAGACCTCCCCCTTATAATCCAGCAACAAATGTGCCTCTCAGAAACACTGTCGGAGGCACATGGAAGGACACAGAAACAACACATCTGGTGATGGGTGAGCTGAGTAACATCAGCAGGTGTCCAGCACAGAAAAAGTCACCGACACCCCTCCTGCTGCAGCCTGCGGGTGAATGCTACGCCCGCTGGTGAAATGTGGGCTGGTATTACTGCATCTGTCTTTTCCACAAACCAATGTCATTGTTTTGGTATGGATAGCAGACTGGTGGTATTCCATAATCCTTGGCATCACATAGCCTTTAAATCGATTTTGAAAGTAACAAATGTCGCGCCACCCTGGCATGACACATCCTTGCAAATGCAAAGGTAGGGCAGAGCTGTGCCAGTGAAAGCTGAGCAGTGAGGTGTGATCAAGAACACCCACGTCACTGCAATTACAGTAATAAACTGTCTGGAGGAAAAAAACTTTTGTCATTTTAATTAATTAATCTTCTTACTTTAATTAATTTAATTGATTAATGCTTTAATGCAAAACCTTGGTTTGCAAGAATGTGATTTCTCTAATCTTTCAGGCAATTTGGGAAGAACTTATTTTGACAGCTGCTTGTAGAACAGATAAGATTAAGGGATGAAACTGCCATGGTGCTTGCTGGTTTGCTTGTTGAGAGAAGTGTTAGATGTACCTTTTCAATTGAAGTTTTGGTGTAATTTAGTAGGAGAATTATCATTACCTATTGGGACAGTATATTTTCTGTGTGTTTCTTCTGCTTTCTATTTTAATGGTTCTCACTCTTTTCCACTCTCTAGCTATTAAGAAATGAAAATGAATTTTCCCTCCAAATGAAAAAGAAGTTATTTATAAGATACAGTGAAAATGTCAAGGGATGAGAGAATTTGGGGCAGACATCATCCTCCGTGTGGGCGGATGTTTCTCATTTGTGCCATCCTGTCATGTGGCTCCTGGAACGTGACGGAATGGTCAGACTGCCAGGAAAAAAACCATCACCCTTAACTCTTACTTCCCTAAGCAGAATCAAGCTGCTGCAGAGGAAAACACGATGTAAGCTACAAAAGAGGGCAGGGTTTCTAACAGGGGTCCTATAAACGAAGTCATTTTTGTTTAGGATGAAACAACCCAAATGAAAACCAGCAACCTTAAATAAAAACAGAGATCTACTGAAAGCAAATTTTAACAATTTCTTGAGTTTTTTAACACAATAGTCAAAAACTGAAGTTTTGTTCCTAAGCAGAACCTAAGAAGGCAAAGAGAATACACTGGGCACGCTCATCAACAAACTAAACACTACTTAAAACTAAACCTTAGAACATCTTATTGTTGAACCAATGGGGAGCTGCAGCTCTGGAGCATGAGGCCAAGCCCTCGAACCCACGTCAGCAGCTCAGAGCTCCTTCACACCCTGAGGTCACTGACCCACCCTCCCCACACAGCGTTTCCTGCTCCCCAGCCTTATGGGACAACCGTGTCACTCCTTCATTTGCTTCTGAAAAGTTACATAAACTACTCCCTCTGACGAAATTCCCTGGGGGAAGCGTAGATGACTGTTCTGTTCACAGGGCTGAGGAAAATGCTGCGTTTAAAGTACCTTTTTGGAAAGTCTGTGTTGACGGCCTCAAAACATTTTGGGAAGTTCACCTTGGCGTCATCTTAAAAAGAAAAAAAATACTCCCAAGTTCACATTTTTAAGCTTCCTCAAATGTATTTATTTTTTTCCCACTACCTTCCCAATGTTTTTAAACAACTAAATCCTTCATTTGGGTTAGATAAGCATTCGACTTATCCAAAATCTGTTTCTCCCTCTCTTTGTTTTTTAACTTTGTAGGTAACAATACCCACCCAAAACTAGTATGTCTGATTGTTACTTTCACAAATCCAACCAACAGGAAAAAAAAAAAAATCTAAGCCACTCTAATGTAATTTCCTTCATTTTAGAAGCTCCCTGTATTTTCCACACATCCTCCATCAGCTTCTCCACACAAACCTATGCACAACCTCCCTCCTTAATCCTACAATATACTGCTATTCCTGCAATGCAACATTACAGCACATCTATTTGAAAGCCCTTTTCTGAAGTATTCCCTCCTTTTTTTTAATCATTCCAAATATAAGCATCTGCACAAAGCCCGGATTCCTCGTGGGTATTGCTCTGACATGCAAAGTGTGGGAGGAGGATTTTTCCAGACACTGAGTATGAAGTGAGCTATGCCGTGGATGTTGTAAAGTGTGTCTAGACATCACCAACATGTCAAAACTAGTCTGTCAAACACATGCTGTTCTGATGACATCATCCATGGAGAGGGGCTCCGTTTTATCAATAATTAGGCCTGAAGTCTCTCTCTTGTAAAGTCTTTTCCCTTTCTAAGTACGAAGGCAAAGTAAGATTTCACTAGACAAAATTATTATGTCTTTCTAATATTATATTAGTATATTATATATTATATTATGTATATTATTATTGTATTATCCTTTCCCACACCTGAACCCAAGCACAGTCAAGGTTTGTGCTGCGCTTGAAGCCTGTGTCACATCCTGGGTTAGTTACATCATGCTGGCCAGGTCATTTTTATAACCTGTTGTTAAATGTTGCTAGATTTTTAATCTGGTCTTTCAAAACTGGCTGTTTTAACTTAGATCCATTGATTAACACCCCTTTTGATCCTGATTATCTGTCTCAATTTTAGAAGACCCACAGGATGTACTTCAAACTGTGCATCTGGGACTTGTGGACAGCTCTACCTACCCACACCGCGGCTGCTCAAGATCAGCAACTGTTCACGTTTTTATGGTGGGTATTCTTTGATTAATACATTTAGTAATTTACGAGATCACATTTTATGCAGATTCAAATGTAAGTTTGTGGAAATGTGTCCAAACACACACACAATTACCTGAAACTACCTGAAAGTAAGGACATTAATATCGTAGCAAACACAAAGTACCGTCAGGAACAGCAAGAGGTGGCATAAGGCTAAAAGTTTTTTTTAAATAATCCACTCAGGTAGCTTCTACTATTTTTTTGCACTCCTGAGGCATCTGAGTGGCTGATGGCAAGTCACACTGCAAATTGTGGGAAGAGAATTAAACCAAACAAGTCCTGTCTCAGTTAGGTGAGTGCTGGCTCTGCAAGCCTCTCACTCACGCCGAGAGGAAATGGCAAGATAGGTCTTCTCAAAGAGCTAATATACAGGAGAAAAGAGAAAATAATAGATAGGTTTGGTCGCCCAGAGCAAAGCAGGAGCTCTTCCTGCCTGTGTATCTGTATCCCCCAGAGATTTCCATTTCCTACCCCCAATAATCATAAAAGTCATGTTCATCTGAACAGAAAGTAGAAAAAACCAGCAGGTAAGCTGCAATCAGCTACAACTAATCAACCTGAATTGTAGACACAGAGTATTATGTACTTCAAACAAGATGCTTGCAATCCATCCACAGAGCTAAGAAGAAAGAGCACACAAAAATAAAGGTTTCGGAAAAAAACAATAGTAAGACTGTATCTATCTGAGGAAATCATAAGCTCACTTCCACCTACTTTGTCTAAAAGTGCCATAGAAAAAAGAAAACAATTCTATCATGAACCTACAAGTCAATAAGAAGAACATTAGTTTATAGAAGAGCGGAATATATCTGAAATCACAAATAAAACCCAAATCGCTGATTTTCAGAGCACAAACATGCTTTGCTCATTTAGGTTTTGTTTTTCATGCTGACTCCTCATTTTTAAATCGCATGAGCCCACCCAGACAGGTGATGTGAGATCTGACCCTTGCAGCATCACAGTGAGGCAGAAAGTCTGGAACACTCGAAGAGGGGCAAACTTACAGTGTCAATTAAACCTTACTTAAGATCAAAGAGCTCTTCCAACTTTAAAGCTTAGAAATCCTTGTGAAACTAAAACTCCCTCCTAGAGATACAGGGAACATTTCATGACAGCTGCCCTTCTGCATGGTTCCATCATGTTTTCAAAAAATCGTGCTCTCCAGCAACAAGAAGGTGCAACAACAGCGCCAAGCACATATTTTGGTGAATGATTAGACAGACATAGTTCTTAAAATCACAATGTAAAAAAAAAAAAATTGTGAGAAAATTTTCATACAGGACTAAATCTGTGTAAAGAAACTTAAAGGTTGAGACACTGAAATGGCAGCACAGTTTCTGCACAGTTCATCCTCTTCTTGGCTGCGTGAATGAAGCTTCCTGAGTTCCTGGATGTGATGCTTTACCCCAAAGCTGCCAGAGCAACCTTGGATATTTACAGTTTCGTAAGGAATCGTTTTGCGGAGGTGCCCAAGCTTTAAAGTTTCCCGGTTTCCTGCAGATCCCACACTGGACAAAGCTTTCCCACCCATGAGTCACAGGAGGGACACAGCGGCCACAGAACGGGCCCCTTTCCCCTTCCAACCTCACAAACTCTTCCTTTACCCACAAAACCAAGTCCCACCAGGGGAGAACCTCTGTCTGTGCTTCCCAAGAGTGTCTCCCGTACCTGACCATCCCGGGAGGCAGCGGCAGTAGCCCGTGGTGGGGTGGCACCCGTCAGCGTGGCTGCAGTCACAGCGCTCGGCACAGTCCATGCCGTAGGTACCATCCTGTGGCAACAAAAAAACAAGGATGATGACAGCTGGGAGTTACAGGAGAACAAGTTATGGTCAGCCCAGCCCCAAAAAGCAACCACAGATCTCTCCTGAATCTCTAGGCTGATCTTAATGTAAAATACTTCTGGCGTTTGGAACACGTCAGCATCCTACACCTTTCATTCTTTCATTAAAGAGGGGAAGATAAAGAATGAATTATACTTTCTTGAAAAATCCCAGACTACAGCGATTAAGTCTCTTTTCTGCATCATACCCTGAGATCTCTGCTTAGGGGTCAAAAAGGGTAACACACAGAGGCATAATTTTTAAGAAAACGAGTGAAAACCATTAAATTACAAGATGCCTTCAGTGTGAGGTTCACTGCATAAATAATGCAAACTATCACTTTCTTTCGATTAGAAACATTTCTCTTTTGATTAAAAGCATTTCTCTCTGCACTACAACATATACTCCACGAAAAAGAGAGAATCTTTGGCTATGGGACAGTGCACAAAACAAAACTTTTATTTTTACCTATGCAGTAATTTTTGAACCAACAATAGAGATTAAAGTTATGAGTAGAAACACCGCTGTTGGTGTATTCAGCTGTGCAAAGCATGGCTGATTTTCAGGGAAAACATATCTAAACAACTGAATTTGTTTTTCCTGCTTCTTCCATAGAAGCTGGCACGCAGATTTGTGGATAACTTCACACAAAATCAACGTAAGAAACTGAGAAGAGCAGATTCTTTATAACTGCAATCTCCAAACAAGGCAAAGTACAACAGTCACTTTATCTTGAATAAAAAGTGTCAAAGTCAAATTACAAAAAAAAAAAAAAAAAAGCGTGGAAAAAAAGCCAGTATAATTTACAGTAATACTTCAGGGTTACCCACAGCAAAGGGAAAAAAGGAAAAAAAAACATGTCGGGTTTAAACCCCAATCATTTACATTCAAGGCTAAAAACTGGTGTCAGTCGCATTACAGATCTGAATAAAACCTATATGAAAATTAATCTTCTGTTCTTTGATGTTCATGCATACATTCCAACCAAGTGCCACAGGATTTAGCTATTCAACTGCCAGTCTTGCAAGACTAAAGCAGAACAAAATCTTACATTACTTCAGTGTAAGGAGCCTTTCACTCATCTCAACAATACATTTTTATATACAGAAAAAGAAAAGATTAAGCATTTCCTTTGCATATAATCAGATTTGGAATGAAAGCAAATCCTCAAATATGCTGCTGAAAAGCAGTATTTTTAGCCTGCTATGTACTTGGACTGAAGTCCAAACTGTAGTTCAAATCTTGAGCAACAATCTGAGCAGTGATAATAATGTTCTGAAGTTACTGCAACAAATTGAAATACATTGATTTAAATAAAGTCTCTGCTCAGACAAGAAAAACATTTCAGACAACTGGATGTATTTGAATTAGTTTTCTGTTTACTCCCCTGCTCTGGAAATTTGAAGCAGAATTTGCATTTGAAATAGGTAAATGCTTGTGGATATCGTTTAGTGCAGATGGAGAAAGGGAGAGGAAGACAATGAACATGGGCATGCTGAATTATCTGATACAGAAATGCTTTTAAGTTTTATTTTACTAAGTTTGGGACAGTGGTGCAACTGCTCTGAAACTATACATGTCTTTTTTAAATATCAGTTTTGGAAGAGCTAATGGAGCTTGGGAGGTCTCATCATCCTTCAGAGTCAGGCACTAATTGATAAACAAAGCTGGTTGAGGAAACAGAAAAATCAGTCTTTTGATGGAGATGTGCTGTTGGAAACACTGCACAGGTGGTACTGCCATCAGCTTTCCAGAATATATTCAATCTTCTTTGCCACTTTACTCCCTACAGAAGTGTTCCATCTTAAAACCAAAAGCAAAGCCCCAAAAATCATTCCTGAGTGCTCTGAGTGCAGTTCAGCAGAACAAATTTTCATTCAAAATGGGGTGCTTTCCAGTCTTCTGCTATAGTTCCACTACTCCCATCGTGATACTGCTCAGATTTGCTTGTCCAAACTGAAGGAAGCTTGAATGTGATATGGGAGGGGAATTTACAGGGTGTGTGTTCACTTCAGGTGATTCCTTTGCAGTTATAGCAAACCCTCAACCTGCTCTGCAGATACATTGCAAAAGTTAACAAATGACAGGGGAAGGGAAAAGAAGAGCAGAGAGCAGTTTATTTTAATAATTAATTTTTTAAAAAATTTCCCAGAAAGCTGAAGTCCATCACTGAAAACAACGGACCCTGGAAAAACCCATTTTTTATAATTTGTTTTGTTTTGTTTGTTTGGGGTTTTTTTTTGTGTATGAAATATAATTGAAACCGAACAATCACACAATAAAACAAATCCACTTGGGATTTTACAATTTAAAAACTTCTGAAATTATGTTTCTGAATTTATGTATTTTATTTCCTCAAAGCTATACAGATTACAAGGTGGAACAGAACTGGTAAGGAGCTTGCCACTGTCGTCACAATGATTGATGATTTTCCAAAGTCTGGGAGAGAGCAGAAGTCAAAGCCCCAGTAGAAAGGCAAAGACCTGTCATGGAACTGGGTGGTAAGAGCAGCTTCTCAGTTTTGACTGAGAAGGAATGAAAATTCTTTATTCATACTGTAACACAGGCAATAAGAAAAAGTAATAAAAATTACATTATTTGATTTGGGGTGTATTTTTGGTATTTTTCTCTCATAATTTATACTTAAAAGCAGCTGAACAGTAGCGGTTTGATAGCATTTGGTGAAAAATTGTTACAAGAATTGTTAGTGCCTGTCCCTGACCCTGCACCCCATCCTGTGTGCTCCAAAGGGAATCATTCCCATGACAAATAACGACAGATACACCTCCCTGCCCAATATTCTCCTACAGAAATTCAAAATTCAGTGGAATTATTGAACTACCTGGCAAGGGAGTTCACATTTCTCTCCCCTCCATCCTGGGGCACAGGTACAGGTTCCATCCAGAGCATTACAAGCCCCTCCATTGAGACACTGGCAGGTCAGGTTACAACCCAGTCCCCATGTGCCACTGGGGCAATTTATGGAGCAATCCACACCGTGCCAACCTGCCAAAAAAAAGGGATTAAAGTCAGAAATTAATCAGATTTTCCCCCATTCCTCTCAGAGGATGCTTCCCACTGCCTGCCACAGGGCACGTCTCCAAGATGGGCAATACTGGGGTAACATTCACTACAGGATTTATCAGCAGCTTCAGCTGGGGGCTTGTCCAGCCTTGAACAAAGGTGTTCAAGGGCACCTTGTAACATCTGTGCACAGCACACACCTGCAGACGGGTGCCAACATGCAAAAAAGACTGATGGAAGGTCTGAAATGGAAATAGAGACACCTTGACATTTCACTGAGAAACTCTAAACTACACTGAGAGCGTGGAGGTGTAGAGAGCCTGAAAATAATTAGGAATATTTTCCCTAGGATCAAGCTGCTGCTTCCATAATTATTCCACCAGCATTCGACTCAGACAGACCCATTAGATATCTTCTAACAGATAGCCAACCAAAAAAAAAAAAGAGAAAACATAAAAGTATTGCATAAATTGGATTCTCCAAGGAAACACAGAAGACCTTTTAGATGATTTCTGTACTTCTCTCCAAATACAAATAGAAATGCAATGGAAAATGGCTCTAAAATGCAGCATTCACCACTGATCATGCCTGATAGCAATGATTTGCAGACTGGATGGACTGGGATGTGAATAGATTTTTTTAAAATGTGATCGTCCATTGGATTCAAGAGGAACAGTGTGAGGCAGTCAGTCATATGTTACCACCGCCGGTGACACAGGCCAACTTTCTAATTTTGTACCTTGTTTACAGCAAGTGGAGGGAAAAATAATCCTGCACTGAGCCTGATCAATAGGCTATGCAAAACACACGCACAGAAATCAGGCTGCCTCGTGCTTCATTGATAACTCAAATTTAGGGGTCATTTCAGGAAAAAAATGTGGTACCACATTGGCTAGGAAATTGAGACACTTTCCCTCAACTGTCTTCTCAGGATTTATAATTTTCCTTTGTTTGCATGACAACTAACCAGGTTTAGTTTAATTTTACTTTTTGCTGTCCTTTTTCACTGTAGTATGACTAAAACTGCACGGTGCACAGGAAGATAGGATTCTGTATGGCACAAGGAGTATTTTCCTCCTCACAACCTGGCTAATTTGCAGTATCTACCTTAATTAGCTCCACTGCTTCTGGAAAGAGTAGAAGTTCCAAATGTGATGCACAACTGATTTAAATAGTGTCAGTCCCTGAAAAATTTAGTGGCTATTTGTCTAGGAAACTCTAACACTTCTCCTCAGTCTCAAACTTCACGTGTTTTGAGAAAAAACTTTTTTAGATAGGAAGCGTTTACAGGGAAGACCAGGCATGGGATTTGCTTGGGAGCATCCAGCAGCCTGTCTCTCCCTTCTCAGCAATCCCAGCACCACAGCTGAGGGACACTGGGAACGAGGTCAGGCAAGGCTTTGTCAGAAAAGTGTGTGGATCTGTTGTGACGAGTCCAGAGGATCCACAAAAGGGATCAGAGGGCCTAAGAGAGCTGGAGAGAGAGAGACTTTTTACAAGGGGAAGCAGTGATGGGACCAGAAGGAACAGTTTAAAACTAAAAGAGGAGATATTTAGATGGGATCTTGGGAAGGAATTGTTCCCTGGGAGGGTGGGGAGGCCCTGGCACAGGGTGCCCAGAGCAGCTGTGGCTGCCCCTGGATCCCTGGCAGTGCCCAAGGCCAGGCTGGACACTGGGGCTTGGAGCAGCCTGGGACAGTGGAAGGTGTCCCTGCCCACGGCAGGGGGTGGCACTGGATGGGCTTTAGGGTCCCTTTCATCCCAAACTGTTACAAAATCCTCTAAAATCCTTGGTATAAATAAACTCCTCTAACACTGTCTTTTTTGTGTCAGCCATTCACGCATTACTTTATTCCTGGCCAGGGTCTGGTGTGTGGCTGGCAAAATTCTGGCCTCCGCACAGACGCAGACATAAAACTTTTTCACGTATTAATAAATTTTTAGCAAACAAAGAAATTATTATTTGTTGGTTCTAAATTACATAATTCTCTTTCATTAATTAGCATTTTATCCTCTATTGGTAATTGATTCCTCACTTCTCAGGCTAATTAGTCTGTATTTTTTAGTCCTTTTGTTATCTTTTCACCAGCTAGGGGCTTTCCAACGCACATATATGGAGTCTTTGTCATCTTCTTGTCCTCTTCATCTTCTGGTTTCTGCAGAAATGTCTTTGTAGCCCATAAATTCTGCACTTCTTGTATTTAATTTGAACAACACATCTCTCTCTCTCTCCTCCCCCAGGCTTTGTTCATTGAAGCATGTCAAAGTTAGCTAAGGAAAACTTGAAGTTTCAGTAATTTTCCCCAAGCTGCATTCCCACAATAGCTGCTCAGGACAAACTTCGCTAAATGCTGGCTAAAAGTGATTCAAGACTAACACACTGCTTATAGTTAACATACTGGTTATGATTAATTAAAAACAATTAATTAAAAGTTAATGAAAACCATTAATTAAAAAAAATCAGGAAAGTTATGTAATTTCCAACAAAACCGTTTTGGGATTCTATATGGTTTTGATTAGGAATGCTGACATCAGATAAAGGGTACTCCCCACAGACCTCCTGGCAGAGCAGAGTGCTTCCCTGAGAACATGTTCTCCTTGTTTTCGCCTCCCAGAGCAGCAGACTCATAAAGTGGCTGCTTCTCATTAAGCTTCCTCTTCTCTGCTTCAAAAACCAATTTCGTTTTATGATTACAGAGAAATAAAACCCATCTGAAAAAATCCACTTACCTGCTTTGCAGGCACAAGAACCATCCACAGGTGAGCAGGTGGCCCCGTTTTTGCAGCTGCACACGGAGGAACAGTTCACTCCGTAGGTTCCAGGGAGACAAGGGGTACCACAAGAAGCACCCTGAATTATAAAAAAAATAGAGTATAAAAACCATCTGAGGAGGGTCAGACAACACAACTGACTCAAGTGATACAAAAGCCAGAAAACATACAGCCCATGCATGCCCTAGGCTGTCACTAAGTTATCCTGAATTTAGAGCAGAGGGACACCTTCACATTTTTTAAACACTTTACATTCTTTTCAAGTAAATATTAGTTTTCTATGATTTGCTGTGAGACCTCAGGTCCCATAGCACCCGGTTAGATCAATGGACAGTAATAAAGAAGCTCTTTATGAAACCAAAACACAGTAAGAAAGCAGTTTCATGGAAAATAATGTGGGCATGTAAAATATTTTTAAGAGCTAATTTGGCTGAAGTTTTCGGTTATTACTCGTACAAGAACAGTTGTACTGTAAAATGTTAGATTAGCATCCAAAGCACATGTAACAGAAAATGTGTGTAAAAGTTGCAGAATAATCTGTCCTGAACTATAAAAAGAAGTGCTTTTGGCTGGGGTTTCTGTGGATGGAGCATGAGGAGTTGATGACTGAAACCCATCATTCCTCCCTTTACTTACACCTCAACAGCACACCCTCATTCTTACCACTATCTTACAAAGCAACAAACTTCTCTTTGTAAAAATGCCTTCATTTCAGCACTGAGAACCCATAAGACATGTTGCCTTTTCAGGTTCTTACAGCACAGGCAGTGGCACCCAAACACCCTGGTGTGGTGGAGAAAGGACAAGGTGGCACCTCAAGGAATTTGTTGCACGACTGGGCACAGTGGGGCTGAAAACTGCGAAACTGTGAAAATGAGACCTTCTTTACCTTAAATCCAGGGGCACAGGTGCACTTCCCAGTGACGCTGTCGCAGTCAGCCCCGTTCTGGCAGCTGCAGATCTGCTGACACTGCTCCCCGTAGAACCCCGGGGAACACGTCTCGTTGCAGTAGAGCCCAGACCAGCCCGGCTTGCAGGAGCATTCCCCAGACATGGGGTGACAGCTGCCAGGGCGAGGGGATGAAAGGTTAAGTCAGTAATTCAGGGCTAAACATGGCATAAATATTATTTTTTTTCCACAGGACAAAAAAATGCTGTTGCAGATGGGTTGCGTGAAGGGCCTTTCGTGAGATGATTTTACTCCCCAAAACACAGTTTGGTGTATTTATATAAAAATATATGCCAATTAAGATAGGAAATGCAACATTATACAGCATACAGACATTTTGGGAAGACATGGAAAGAAATGAAGAGATATTATTTATCTGTATCTATTTGAAAAGAAACCTTGCTGAAAACCACAGTTTTTACCGTAAGATAGATATCCATGGTTATGAATATTAAGAGGATGAACCCATTAAATTCCTCCAAAATTTGTTGTTACATTTTCACTCTAACAGGAACATTTTCGTAACACTGAAGAAGCTCAGCAGAATATTGTCTGAGAAACATGATCAAGAAAAATAGCATGGCATCCAACACAAAATAATAACACAGCACCCCACCAGCAAAGCAAGAACGCTCTTTTCTTTAAATTAGTTTGAGAGAGGAATCTTTCAGGGAATGGAACAAAATCATTAGCACTGGGCAGAAGCCAGCTATACCATGAGAGCAGTGACCTTTTTGGGGAGTATCTCCCCTCTCTGCTGGCCATACCTGGTGGCAGAGCAGCTGCCTCTACCTGAAACAGCAGTTTCATTGAAGGGCCACGCAGGCAGCTGCCGCCTCATAACAAATGGACATCATCAGCTGTGCAAAGATATATAGGCTGGGAGAGGGGACACAATGGGGTGCTCTGTAGCACTCTGGCAGACAAAGCATTTGCTTAATTCTCACCAAAGGAAAGCCTTAATATCCAAATCCAATATATTTACAATGGGAAGGCTGTTTGGACGTATTTGCCTGCCACTGATTGAAGTGAAGCTCCTTTAAGAACTGTGAAAATTGAAAAAAGGGGAAAAAAAAGAAAAAGAAAAAAAAAAAAAAAAGGCTTCCTCCAGACAAATTAAATGACCCATGACAAGAGCCTGGTTTTGCAAGACTTGCTGACTCTGTGTGTGGGGGTGTATTGGGAACCGAGTATTTTCCTGACCATTTGAAAGTCTGAAAAAATACCTGCTCCACTTTTAAGTGCTGTAACATTACAACAGAAACCTTTGAAAGAGTTGCAGTGTAATAAGGGAGCACAACGTAAGTCACAACTGCTCTTGGACTTGAGGGCTGCTCTTGCCAAAGCAGGAGTTCAGAATTGTTGAAAACAACCACTGCTAATCAGGGAACCAGGAATTGTGGAAGTTGGAGTGTCACTATGTATTCTGCTTTCTGCATATTTAATGCACACACAGTGACACAACAAAAATTCGTGGGTCTTCAAGATATTAAAATACTTTTGACAGAACTGACATAAAGTGAGAGGAAAAACCTTTTCATGAAGAAATAGTTCAAAACTCGCGGTGTTCATACTGAACAGCCCTGGTTATTTGTTCAGGTATGAGCATACCTGCCATGAAACAAGATGAAATGGAACTATTCTCATACAAAACACGTGCAAAATTATGAAGACACAAGATGAAGCAAGATAATCAGGTTTGTCCCCTGTCCTAAATTCCTGTGGGACCCCAACTTCCCATCAGTGGAAGAATAAAAAGCAGGGAAAATTAAAAAAAAAAAAAAATTTCAATCCACAACTAAATAGTTGTTAGGATAGGAATCAGAATATATTCATAACATAAATTCAGTAGCACTGGCACTTTAAGACATAAATCCTGGAATCCTATAAATTCCTGACTGGAAGTGTGGTTTGTTGTCGTTTTGTTTTTTTTTCCCTTGCAGGAGAGAGGGAGCCCACACGCATGAGGAAGCACTGGATATGAGGCAGAGGCATTGATATTCTGTGCCCCCCAGTGAGTGTCACTGAGGCATCCTTGCACACGTATTGATTGGCACCAAAATTAGTATTCCGTGATTTGTAATTAGATGTAGGAAGCCAAAGCACTTCTGAAGGTTTTTGATGGGTTCTCACGCAGTTATCTTAATTGGCAATAATGTTTAAATATTAAGGTAGGGAAATAAAGAGATGCTGAGACATACTGGTATACTCCTCTTTTATTCCTGGCTGTCTGTTCACACTTGCTGGAAATGCAACCCTATCCTACAGAGACAAAAAACCCCACTTGTGGGTAGTTCATATCATATATTTGAATGACTTAGATTAAATTAACGGTTTTTATATGCTTCATGTACGTGTTTTGCTATTAGAACATCCAACAAAATTGGGCAGCACCCTAAAAAAATAAATATAAACATAAATATGAATAAATATGAAATTTCCATGAAAAGCTCTTGTACCTGTATGTACAGGCTCATTAGAAAAATGGAAAATTAAAATACCCTAATCTTTACTTTAAAAACAGAGCCAAACTACATGAACCAAACATGTATTACACCAGTGATACTGCAATAAATCCTACATACGTATCTCAGAAAGGGCATGAGACAAGAAAAACCCCCACTAGTGCTCGTGTCATGAATAAATCTTAATTGCAAGCTGAACTGCACCAAAAGGGTTCATCCAAGAGGGTTGTTACCTGTTGCTGTCCTCTGGGCCCCTCAAACAGATTAAAATCTCTCAAGTATAGCTATTTTTATGCTCTACAGAGCATTTAATAAAGGCTGTTGGTACAACCAAGAGCAAGGAAGGGCTTGCCTTTCATCTCCAGGAGCTGCCATCAACCAGGAGCAGGAGCAAAATCCCTACAGGTTAGCCTACCCCAAATGCAAATAATGAATTATTGTCAGAGCTGTTCTGATGCGATTTTTTTCAATCATAAAACAGTAATTAAAAAAAAAAGAATGTGCATTTTTCAACTGTGTGTGTGAAGAAAATGACTAAAAACATAGTTGTATTCTGGAATTTACGTGCACTCGCTTTAGAGCACTGTTTTTTTGGAGCGAAGCTTTTTTTTTTTTTTAATTAACCTTTAGTTCATTTCTGTATTGATTAATACTAATAACCTAGAGCTCTAAGCCTACCAATAGCTCCTCTTTGAGGATATCTAAACCAGTGATCACACCCAGATGAAAAAAACTTTTATGATATCAAAGGCCCCCAAAACAGAACCCCAGACCCACAGACACACAACATTTATTTGCAGAAGGAATTCCACCCCTTTTTTTTGTACCCTGGGATTACTTTGCTGCTGAATGGATTAGTGCTATGGACATCCTCTCAGGATCAGCCAGGCCAAGCAGTGCTTGTGGCAGGCAAGAGAGGGTTGAGGGTATTCCCTGACACGATTAAAGAGTTGTCTCATGGCTGACTGACATCGAGAGACGAGGACAACCAGACACAATTGACTTCTACAAAGATTCTCAAAAGCCTCAAGTGCCCACAGGGAGCTTCGTCTTCTATATCATTACGCAGATGCCCCCCTGATTCCTGCTATTTGATGGTCTTGGTCACTTCCTCACCCACGGGGAAGGCACTTACGTGTATGTAAAACACACTTGTTAAGCAATGAAAAGATTTATTTTTCTCACACATCATCATGCTCCGGCAAATATGCTCCTGCACCTTCAGGGCTGTTGAGTGCCTGTGGATTTGTCATACAGGGGGGAAAATGTCCAAAAAAAGACCAGCCATATGCTCTTGTTTACTTGTGAACATTTGTGATCTGATTTGACCACGAGCTGTCTCTTCCAGTGGTATAAATGAAGGAGCAGCTGTGTGGAACATGAATCAGAAGTAATCCCTGTAATATTAGAAATGGTATACAGTGCAATGCATTCCTGTCAAACCAGGCTGCTGCAACAGTCTGCAGACAGATTTTCAGGGAAGTAGCTAAGTATAATTCATAACACAATAGTATTTGGTCTGCTAGCCTAATCTGAGAGCTGGAAGGCCCAGCATTATGGTGCCATTTATTCCTGAACATATTGCCCAAATAATAAATTGCTTGATTTTACATCAAAGCACCTCTGTAATTTTTTCAAGGTATTTCAGGCAAATGGGATGAGTGGAAGCACAAGTACACAACTGTAAAAGTGTAGGACCGGAAAGGGAAGAGAATTCAGTTTGCTGTCACACAGTTGTCAACAAAAGATGTGTTGAACAACTCTGACAACCCACAAAATAATTTTTCACAGAGAATTAAGAGAGCAGCTATTTCCATGCACGTCTCTGGATTCAACATCACTGCCTTATTCTGACTAAAGGCTTTTATTTTATCTATGAGGAAAAGTGCATCTTCCATTAATGTACAGCAGCATTCTATGTGACACTCAACAGTTCCTGTAAATTCCCCTCACAGCTACTTTTAGCAGCAAAAATTTAGATTGTGCTCACAAACCTTCTCCAAGGTACTGTTATTAGTAATGCAATTAAGTGCAAGTGAATGCACAAGGACCACAGTATCTAATCAGAAGAACTGTTTTGTAACAAGAGAAAGCTGTCCACAATTGTTCTATAAATACGCTGCCTCGCCTCAACTGACATCTGACATCCCTCCCTCACAGCTGAAAGTTTGTCTCCAAACAACTAGTTTTTATATTTTCATCATAATATACTCAAATGCTGTCAAAATCCACAAAACCTCAAAAAATAGGGCTCATTACTGCCTGAATAAGGAGAGACGTGTGAAAGCTAAGCTAATGGGAAAATTATTTTCATTTGATTTCCAGGGATGGGTTTTACCTGCTCACTACAAGAAGCACTTAAATGACAAAAAATATACTTTTCAAATCCAGATTTACAATAGGTAGGGCTTCTGAAACTGAGTATTAAAATAGTCACCTACAGCAATTCTTATATACAGAGAGAGAGACTAAAAGAGAGAAATGCCCAAGCTTCTCACGCCCAGCTCAGAAAACTTTACACATCCATTGATTTCAATTCAGTTATTTCTCATCTACAGTAAACCAGAGCATGTGAGAGACAGACCGTGTGTAGTGACTTTATGCAGTGAACACCATCATGATTTATTCAGGTGGCAAACATAGATGAAGGTCACGCTTTGTCTTAGTATTTATTTAATGGGTCAGAAACCAAACACAGCAGTGAATATTATGATCAAATACGCACGCAAGTAAAAATTCAAAGGCTCTTTTGGGTTGGTGTTTTCTTTCTCATTGTGGGCAGAGAATACCAAATACTTACAAGTCTTGAGCTGCTTCAGTTTGCATGGAAGTATTAGAAAAAATCAAGACATATCCCATTTCAGGTTATATTTGGATTTCTCTGTTCTATTGAGGAAAAAAACAAAGGTAAAGGGTGTAAAGCCTACCTCCAGGTGTTGGGCATGTGGCAGGGACACTTTTTGTCACACCTGAGGCCATAAATTCCCTCGGGGCAGAGCCTGGTTTCACAGTGCTGCCCGGTGTACCCTGGCTCACAGAGACAGGCACCACTGATGTGGTAGCACTTCCCACCATTCACACATTTGCAGGTCTCAGCACAACGCAGCCCGTAGCTCCCCACTGGGCACTCATCCTGGCACCTGTCAGGAAAAAAACCCACCAAAACAATAAACCAACAAAAATTGTTTCATTTCCCATAAACGACAGCTTCTGCAGGTTTGAAGGCAACATGGTTTATGAGGAATGTCTTTTACTGGTTGAAAACACTACTCAGAGCAAAAATCTGTGTAACTTGGAAAAATATTCAGGAGCTCAAACTCTTTCTTTTAGTCTGATTTTTCTGACAGATGAAAATAAAAATCACCAAACACTTGAGTTTAACCCACCTGGGGAAGTAACAATGATTTTTGTTGCTGCTTAAGGAAAATACATCTTAAGAGTCCTCTTCACCAAGCTTTTCCTCTCTCATTCATGGAGTTTTGAGAAGACAGACGCTTTAGCGAACAGACTAATTTCCTTTATTTTTTATACATGGAAGACATTGTTTAACCTAAAGATCAGTCTGTGTCTTCAGCGTGGCTACTAAAAAATAGAATTTCGGTATCCTGCTTCTAAAATTTGCAACTCATTAACCAATGATTTTCTGGATAGCAATTTCATTTGGCTGTGTCTTTTGAGTTTGATGTTTTCAGCTTTGTCTTCTCTGTGTTCTACAAAGGCTTTGTTAAATTCTGAATACCAGTCAAATTACAGATTGTACAAAAATACTACTTGACAATATAGCACATTATTAATGGTTTTCTTTCTTTTTATTTTTTTTTTCTTTTCCTGTTTTTCTTATAAATTTGACTTTTTTGGTTTAGTTTGTTTTAATGTATGACTGGTGGTTCATTACATGGAATTTCAAAGACATGATACAAGGAACTGCAAAATGTAACAGAAATTAGCAGAGCCCCCTGACTGAATTGAAATCGGTATACATGTTCGTTTCATGCTTCTGCAGTATTTTTCTCAATCTGATACTGATATTCAGAAGTTTCAAGGTATTCATAACTCTGTCCTAACTTAAGTCACCAATAAAATCATCTTTTCTCCTGAGGTGTAGCATAATAATAGAGCTAATTACCCAGCATCGATTATTCCTGATGAAGTCATACAAACAAAGCTGTGACAGAATTTTCCTCAAGTGACAACCAGGAACTCCAGCCAAACTAGAAAAAAATTAACCTCAAATTTTTTTTTTTATTTAATTTAACTTGTAAAAAACAACTCTTTGGTGGAGGTGGTGTGTATGGGCTACCTCAGACAGTTACATGGCTGGTAACAGTTCTCTGACATGAAAGAAGGACCAGGTCTACAACCTTGCCACTGACTCCTTCCTGCCCTCGGAATTATCTCGAAAAATGAAAAAATTGAAAATACAGCCTCTTTTGTAGGAAGAGAGGGAGGCTCAGATTTGCAAACGTGATCAAAATGCTGCAGCCTGTAAGGCATTTCAGATGGAAGTCAGATTTAAATTACTGCAATACGAAAAATTTAAGTACTGAACACCAGTGAAGAGCAGTGTGCAGACACTTGTGTGGTTACTCCTCTGAATTCCCTTGGAGCCCTGTCCATGTCTGTGTAAATGCATCTACCACCTTCTGCACTGTTTCTTCACAGACACAAACATAACTTCAGCATGCAAATGGCTCTGGACTAATTATTTCTCTTCTTCATGAGGTCTTTTTCCACATGATGTCTGGCAGAGCACTCCCCACGTCCTGTGAACACTCGTGTGGGAAGTGCATATGGTTACAATACCCACAACTGCTGGCAGAGATTCCCTGGACTGACCCCAGTGATCAGGCTGCTGCTGACTCCAGAAAATAAGTTGTGTGCTGCTTAAAATACATGCAGGAAAACATTCTTTCATCACTTTCCATTGCCTTCAAAAGTGATGTCTCGGTCTACTATCTTTCCAATCTGCCAAAGCTGACTTTTAGCCGTCAGAAAATGAAATGTTTCATTTCATTTGAGCAGAGTATTTTTAGGAGACAACCCTCTAGCCTTCTCCCTTTGAAGAGGGATGAAACAAGCCTCCCTTGCTGCTATGAGTGCCAGACATCTGCACAAACCCACGAGCCTCCCTCCTCACCCCTCCACCACAGCCCAGGCTGCACCATTCTGCAAGACACTCCAAGGGAAGAAGACACACAAGAAATGCCGGAGCACAGGCCCCAGCAGGAAAACAGTGAAACCCAGCAGTTCCTTCACAGGAAGTGTTCTTTCACGTGGATGCTTGCAACTTGCAAGCTGGCATCAGCTCAGTGACACGACAAACATTTCATCAACAAAATCAGCACTTTTAATCGTATCACAGATACTTTCTACTGTTCTTTCTACCAGCTTCTGAAGTTTCCCTGCTGTAGCAGAGCCCCCCGGGCTCAGCAGGCCGGCAGGAATGGGTTTTCCTCACCGTTCCCCTGTGTAGCCTGGGCTGCAGTGGCAGTGACCCGTCGCTGAGTCGCAGGTCCCTCCGTTGTGGCACTGGCACTCCTGGGAGCAGTTCTTCCCATAACGACCCTCAGGACAAGGCTGACCACAGACCATGCCCTGTGAGTGCAGAAGAGAAATCTCAGTGTTAGAGTTGGGACTGCAGCTTGAAATGGACAAGGAAGAAATGAGGGAAGATCAAGGAGATCCCATATTACTCGCCCAGTGCTGATCTTGGAAATGCCAGACCCTTCTCCAGCTTTAAATGTGGGGCATGTTCCAGCACTGGAGGAATAATCTTCTAGGATTTCCACGCTGGAAGTCAAAGCTCATGAAAAACACTCTGCCTAAGCACCTGTGAAAACACTTACGCATTTAAGACTAACTGATGTCAAGCTCTTCCCAATTTATTTACCAGGAGTGCTATATATCAATACACCCAGTAATGCCCTCCAGTGAACAGAGGTGTAGGAATCAGCAGTTGCTCTAATGCCCCAATTATTTGACTTTATGGTAAGATGGGGGTTTTTTCTGATGAACAAAAAAGCTGTTTGTAATTTCACTTAAAGCAGCATGTCCTAAAAGCTTAAGTAGCATGATTGCTCCTTTGAATGGGTTTTGAAATTCTGCACTGCCTTTTACATCCTTGGAACTAATTACACCTGGATGTTGGGGGAAACATCAGAACATAAGACTTTTAAGAAGCCATTTCAAGAAGAAGGTATTTACAGGCATTTCATCAGACAAAAGACATCCAGGTATTTCATCTAATATAAGACACTGTAGCATTTGCACCTGGCTACTTTAAACCTCCCGTACAGGAAAACAAAACAAAAAAAAGGTTATATTGACAAAACAGTGTTTCACAGAACTGAAAGTTCTAAAACTAAAACTTACGCTTAAATAATTACTTGGAATGGAAAATTCGTCAAAGGTCTAAAAAGTAATGTACTAGTTAACATACATACTAGTATAAAATTTTCCTCACTGCTTCATGTGCTATCTCACTTTTTAGTAGCTGTGTTTAGGCAGATAAAGAGGGTCAAGAACTTAAGCAAACATTCATATTCTGTGACCAGTAATTTTGCTCTTTTAGAGTGAAATGGAATAAAAAGTAAAACTAGCCATATTCCAAGCTAGGTAGACAGATGTGCTACTCAAACTCACAACCAGAGACTGTATTTTATAGCCATGCTCTCTAGTTGGTGAAAAACTGACCTCTGCCACAGGTCACCTCAATACAATATAACCACAAGGTAATTAAACGATCAGTAAATGTGAATTTTCACATAAAATGAACATTCAAACAGAAAATATTATCAAATGCCCATGATCAATATTATCAGTAAATGTAATTAAAGAATTTATTTGGGCCTTGATCACCTTCCAACTGCATTATCTGCCAACTCAGAGCAGGCAGCCTGATAGGAAGGGAAGGCAATTTGCATCTCCAAAGTCAGGTCTTCTTTCCCCATCCTCTGATAAAAGGGAATGAAGACTGAAAATAATGTCAAAGATCTGATGTCCCATCTCCTGCCCAAAAGTGAACACAATATCTAAAAGTTTGGGGATTTTTCCATGCATACTGGACATACAAAAATGGGCACAAACCCCACTATTAATATATACAGTGGTGTCCCCTCCCTATACTATCAACCTACATGGAGAAATCAATGACTTCCAGGCAAGATCTAAAGGATATTGCCTTGTCACAACACAACTCACATCTTTTGCTTCCCAGAATCTGACACAGTTAAAAAGGCAGTGCAGAACTGGAGCATTTTCAGTAACAGATGGTTTTGCAAGTATTTCATTTCAGTCCCTTATGCTAAAATATGTTTCTCATTACTCCTGGCTACAAGCAGACTGCATTTGCTATCCTCGTTTGCTATCCTTTTTTCCTGTTGAAATGTACAAATATGGAAGTTTTGGGGGGAGGGGGTTGTGCAGATTTCAGAGCGTGTTTTTTACCATCCATCCCGGCGGGCAGGAGCACTCCCCGGTGACGTGGTGACAGACGCCTCCGTTCTGGCACGGGCACCTCTCCTCACACTGCGGGCCATGCTTCCCGGGGGGACACAGGTCCTCACAGCTGTGCAGGGGGTGGGGACAGCACAGACACCCGTTACCACAAGCCCCAGACAGCTCTTTTACTGCTATCATCATTAATTCTTCCAGACAAAGTGTGGAGCAGAGAGCAGTGTGACACATGGAGGGATGCACACTGGGTGTTGTGCAGCATCCACACAATAGATCTGAGGAAAGAGACCTGGCATTCTAAGAATTACTCCTTCCCAAACCATTTATTTGTACACAGTTTGGCATTCACTCACTGCTGCTGACACAGCTCTGGAATGACCAAGGCCAAACAACTCCATGTTTCAATGCCATTTTCCAAACCCGTGGCCAAACTGCTTTCATGACGGCCACGAAGAACCCCCTGCTACTCCTTTTTGCGCGTTTTTACCGGTCTGGGTCAAGGCTTTTTCTCTTGGCTGCACATCTGAACGTGCCCTGCAACATGGGTATGCCCAAACCTGCTTACTCAGCTCTTCAAAACTTGTATCCCTCCCCCAAAAACGACATGGCCACTGCTTACAAGGCACCGGTGTAGCCGGGGGGACACCTGCACTCGCCGGTGACGTGGTCGCAGGTGGCTCCGTTCTGGCACTGGCACTTCTGGTGGCAGTCGTTGCCGTAGGAGCCGGGGTCGCAGCGCTCCTCGCAGCGCCAGCCCTTGAAGCCCGCGGAGCAGTGGCAGGCCCCGGTGATGGGGTTGCACAGGGCCCCGTTCTTGCACTGGCAGCGACTGCTGCAGTGGGGTCCCCAGTGGTCGCTGTCACACGCTGGATGGGCAGAGAGAGAGAAGTGCAGCGGTTTTAGAGTAGATTTTATGTTAACAGCACTGGAGGTGTGGCGAGTCGACCGCATGACAACAAGAAAAAAGTTATGAAATGGAAATAGTTATTCCTCCTTGGTCCTTACGGATCGTAGCAGGCAGATCAGACTTAATTGATGCAATTTATGCAATTGATTCTTCTCGAGAAAAGCCAACACTATAAAACACGAGGCTGAGGAATAAATGCAAGTTCGAATCTCTTAATTCTCCAAACTCTTTATTATGACTCTCCACACTCTTCATTATGACTCTCCACCATCAATCCATGAGCTTCCCTTTACAGAGGGAAGTCTTGCTAACTTAAAAAATGTAGTCTAAATCCACCAACAACAGTCTGAATCCCACAAGGAAGTTGCAAAGCTTGCTCAGTGTAGACTTACAATTTTGGACAAATCAAAGAATTCCTACTTGTTCGTGTAATTGCAAAGATTCCCCTTTGCAATCTTGCAGTATACTGATAGGACAAAAGAAAACACAAGAAGCATTTCACCAAGAAATAGGAAATTAACAATTGCACGGTT
This sequence comes from Falcunculus frontatus, assembly GCA_013398115.1. Classification (NCBI taxonomy): domain Eukaryota; kingdom Metazoa; phylum Chordata; class Aves; order Passeriformes; genus Falcunculus; species Falcunculus frontatus. The sequence goes on along the minus strand of VZRV01007876.1, from coordinate 53,653 downwards.
AAACTTCATCTGGATGTTATAAATTTGGTTATCCAATGTGTCTTTACAATCATTCAAATCCATCTTTTCTTGTCTGCCCCAGTGCATCCCATTAAAGTCCTACAAGCAAACCATTCAGATGGTATTTCAGCATCAAAAGAAGAACTTAATGTTAAGGAAGAAATTTTATCCTAAGAAACACAGGAGTTCTGTAAAGAGCCAGCAGATTAAGGTCACCTGGAGTTCAACAGGAATGTGTTAATCATATGGTCAAATGATCTGATTTTATTTTTATGTTCTGTTGATAACAGCAGCACAATGGGAAAGCCTCAATTGCAGCGACTGTGAGCCCAGGCTCTCCTCTTGGAGACTGACAACCATTGTTCTCCCAGTCTTCTCCTGGGGCAAAAAAGCCAGGCAGAGAACAGGCACACTTTCCTAGACTAATGCAAAGTAATTCAAGAATGCTCCTCAGGGTAGGAATTATTCAGCTGTAAGAGCTGTTCACCCAGGCTACACAAAAAAAAAAAAGGAATTAGGGTCTTTTCAAGAATCTACTCCTTAAGGTTTTTTTTTTTTCCAGGACAGGTCACTAGAACACGCATCCATAAATGGAGATATTGTAAGCACTTACACACAAAAAAATAGAACACAGCAGAAAGTAGTGTTATGTATTATAAACACCCAGCAATGCTGCTGGGCTGTAAGAACAATTGCCCATCTATTACTGGCCTCTCTCTTTAAAGATGTATGGGTTTTGTTGTGGACAAACAACAGGTCTACAACAGTTTTGTAACACACTGCTGCCTACAAGCACACTGCATCTCTCGAATTGCCTTTTGCCATGATAACTTTCAGCATTTTCAGCATATCTGCATAGAGTAGAATGTGTAATCCTCATGCTCAACCAGTCAGGAAACTAGCTATTTTGGGATATATAAAAATACATGTATGGGTCTCGAGATGCCTGAGACCGTCACGTGTTCTGTCACGATTGAGCAGAAACCACTGATTTTTTTTTTTTAAATTAACATGTTAGTCCAGATTCAGAAGAAAGTCTTCTTCCTTTCAGGCAAAATTTCAATTTCTGCCATTCCTCATGGAAAAATTAATTAATAAATAAAACAATCAATTTAAAAAACCCCAAAAAACAACAAACCAAAAAAAACCCTGTCCAGGCTGGTATGATAAACAGGAGAATTCAGACTGATTGCCACACCACAACTGTTCCAGTGCAGAGCTCAGGCAAGGATGGAGGCAGCCAGAATATGCCCTTGCTACAAAGATGGGACTAGCAAGAGAAAGATTTATTCTTGGTTGGTAAGTGAGAGAATGAGAGGTTGTGTTCTTTCACCAGCTGCTGGGAATGGGGTATTTGGTGCAGCCAACAACGTTCCTGAAGCTTCCTGAAGACCCAGTGCAATGAGTCTGCGACTCACAGGGACCAGAAACTTCTCCTACCAAGCATCTGCCACTGCACCCAGCCTTACTTGGGGGAGCATGTATCGCCCCGTGCATAATCATTAATTAGTTTCCTGGCATGACCTTCTCATTATGTTTGCAGGAAATCATTAAAATAAAAACACATCTGATGGCTGGCAAAGCATTCCCAGTCTCAGGACCGTTCTCCTGGCAACGAGCAGGTGAATAACAAATACTGACTTTGCAATCTCTCATTACATTCCACCAGGACAGTGGTGGCACCACCACAGAACAGTTTTGCCACAACCCTTTCACACAAGGCTTTGTCACCAGTCTTCCCTCCACCTGTGACTTATGGGCAGAACTGTGGAGAAATGTGCAGGATGAAGGGGAATAAATAACAATACTGAACAAGATGGATAAATCAGGTCTTTTACCCCTGTGTCCCCTGACTGATCAACAATAATATTCTCCATAGGAAATTAGAGTGCTTTGTCAGAAACTGATGCTCAGTTTGCTATTAAAAAAGGAGAAGGCAAAGGGTAGAAATGCTTCCTGTGGTGAGTTTGGATTACTTTTAATTTGTTTTGGAGCTTATATTTACCAATTATTACATGAGACTCTTTCTGCTGCTTTCTAGGATTCAAACACTGAGAAAGCTGGGTTGGAAGTCTCACACATCTGCTAATTTGGTGGAATGGGAGAGTCTTGAAGTTAATGACTGTCAGGTTACAGAGTGTCAGCTGGAGTTTAATGAGAATAGCTGTGCTGGCGGCACCCAGGTCACAGGCACACAGGCACAGGGCACACACCCCAGGCAGGCACACGCAAAAGCCCCAGACACTGATTTTCTGAGCAGATCCAGAGCTGTCCATCGTCTCTCTCAGCACAAGGGGAAAGGGGAGCAATGCACCGAGACAAGAGCCCCACGCTGAGAATTTCAGTACAAGGATGGTGTATCACAGCTCCAATCACTCCTGCAAAGTCTGAATCACTCAGAGGTGCAAACCCCAGCCAGTAAATCAGCATTAATTTTGTGTTGATCGTACAGAACTGACTTATTGTTGTTCCATCTTACACAGCACACCTTCTTTACAAAAGGCCCTCTTTGCCCTTCACATGTTATATTCACCCTCAGGTTCTTATGTTTTAAACAGAAGAATAAGTTAGGCTCCCTGTCAGCTTTTGTAGCAGATTCACAGCATCCTTTCTGCCTTCACCTTACACTGCAGAAGAAAAAACAAAATACACATAAACACCACTATTAACGCTACATCTTCTTATAATTTTCTCCTTTTATCCATTTTGTTCATCTGGGAATATCTTTTTTGTCACCACAGTGTGCACTGTGCACATCACACAATGCCAAAGGCACAGGAAGGAGAACTTTGCTCTCCAAAGGCAGCTCAGCAAAAGCAGGAGCTCACCTTTGGAGTAAGGGCACTGCATTGCATAAATTCTCTTTAACATGAGCGCTATAGTAAGAATCTCTAAGGCTGTGCAGGTCTACCATGATAAAAACTCTTGCTGACACTGAGGGCCAAGTGACTTGAGAAACAGCGAGAAGCTCAAGGATTCAATGGGGGAAAAAAAACCACCTTCGAGAAGAAACTGAAAGCTGTGATGGAAACTGCTACCAATTTGGGGCCTTTTGTACCATCTCTGAAGGTGCAAAGTTCTGTTGTATGGCATATGATTTCCTTGTAAAATAACTGTAATGCACACTGTTACTGTGCTGGGCTAAATGTGGTTTTATGCAAATGCTTTTTGTGATTTACAAACTGGGGAGGTGGGAACCCCAATATTTAAAATTTTTTTAAATTTTTTTTTTTCTAACAACCTAGAACACATGTAGAATTTGGCAACTACTTTATTGCTCGTTATAAACAAAAGCCACTTTGAACTAAATATGGTCACACGCTTGTACGGTTTTTTCCCTGCTTTTTAAAAATGTTGATTTCATTAAAGGGCAGCAGAAAGAAAAGTGTAAACAAGTCCCAGTTTATTCTTGACAAACCCACCTTGATCACCTAAAATTCTGCACCTCTCTAAAGGCTGGCCAATAAGGAGAAAAAAAAATAAGGCTATCAGATGAAGCCAAAGAACAGTCAAGAAGAAAAACCTCCTTAGAAACTCTAACTTGCAACTACCTTTTAACTATGCCACAGTTTCCCTTATACCTTTATACTCAAGCCAGACAATGTTTATTGCAATGCTATTTTTAAAGATCTTTTCTTTTTTTTGCTATAAGGGAGGCAGAGGAACTACAGCAAAACTAAGATTTACTATTCTTGCTATCAGTTTTTCGCAGGTGTCTCATATGTAGCACCAAGACAACTAAATGAGATTTTAGTCTATCTTATCCATCTTTCTGCAAGACACATTGCAGTGTGTTCCTGGAAATACACACCACTGTTTCAAAACAGAGGAGATTCTTATCACTTCATTAAGCTTATGTATTTTTATGGTCTTTTAGAAAAACTGAAAACAAAATTCCCTACAACAGACAGCAGGGAGTGAATACTCCCTCCCTCGGAATGCAATATTGTGAAGTATAAATTTAAAATAACCTAACACTGGCAAATACACATATTCCTATCTCTCTGCCCTCAAAACTCCCAACATAGTTTCTTCAGAAAGTTTCAAGGAACTACAGCCTTCAGTAAGTGAAAGGTGATTTCCCTTGCTTCAGCATGTAAAACAAACTGAAGATGCCCATAGCTTTGACATCCTTCTTCCTTTTCTTTTCCTTGCTTCTTCCTTCTCTTGCCTCCTTCCTTCCTTCCTTCCTACTTTTGCTTCCTTCTTTCTTCCTTCTCTTTTCCCTTCCTTCCTGACTTGTCACATCAAGGACAACTCCCAATCTTTGTACCATCCTTTGCATCCCTCCTTTGATTCTCAGATCTCTGCTCCCTTGTCCTTGTTCTCATGACCTTTATGGTCTGCCCTTCATCCATCAGTTTCACAATTACATCACCTGATGTGAGTAAAAAAGGCCAATACTGAGGAAACTTTGATTTATCTAAAGGAGTACCCCACTGACAGTCTTGCTACTACAAACAAGATTGCTAATCCCTGGACATGCCCCAAGGCATGGCTTCCAAGATCAACAGAAGAGAAATCCATTGATTCTCTGAGGAAAAAAACATAAAAATATGGATGTTATCACTAATCTACACTCACATCACCCCTTACTGGAAAGTTTAGAGTGTATTCTTGAAACTACTCTCTGCTATTTCCATCTGGTTAGCTGCAGATCTAAATGGACGGCATTTGCTTCCCTCAGGATATTCCTGCAGGATACGAAACAGATAATAATTCTCCCAATTGGAATTTAAGCCAAGTAAAAGTAAATTCCCGCTGATTTTGAAAGCTGTAAATACTCAAAGAGTGTTTTAAATTTGAAAAGATGCATTAAGCCCCTAGTGACATCAGCTTGTCTGTCAGCCTGGACAGCAAGACAGCAAATGTGGAACATGGCAAACAGAAATTTCAGAGATGAGTCAAAAGAGCCAGGAAACAAAGCCAGCTACTCTGAAAACCAGAATAAAAACATCCTGTTGAAAACATTCAAAGTCTTATTTCATAAAACCATGGATTATTCTCCATGTAATTTTTTTTGTTTTGCTCTGTTCATCTCAAAATGCTATGAAAATACAGGCAGATGCATATTAAAAAAATCTTTTTTCCTTCAGAGAATCACTCATAATAATTATAAAATACCAATGTCTTTTACTAAAAGACCTACTTTACCTACATCCCAGACACAAAAATGCATGGAATTTTTTTTTTTTCAGAATGCCATTTCTATTGGATCTGGAATTTTCTTTCAGTCTTTTGTTTCTATCTGATTGCATTTGTTATACTGTAGGCCTTCTACCCTGTGGCGTATTTTTCATTGTTACTTTTTGTTTTGTGTATAAGAAAGGATTTTTATTCAAAATGCTAAGCTTAAATTTAATTCAGGGGTTTTTCTTGTTTACTTTATAAAAGCCTTTTGATCTATGAAGTGGAAGAACAATGAAAATGTGTTTTTCAGATCTTATGAAAGACTGGAACTATATGCCTTTCACATGCCATAAATTTCCAAGACGCTTTAAAGTGCTTTGGACAGCAGAATACGAGGACGGATAATTGATAAGGAAAACACACACAGATGGTTGTTGGTGTTCATTTTATCATGTTACTGAGATAAAACCTGTTAAAAATAATTATTATAATAGGAAAAATTTTAAGAACCTGTCTGTACCGCATCCTGTCCATGACCCTGATTTTGCACAGACGTCCTTGTAGAACCGTAAGTTAGCTTTTTCCCTCCCCCCCCTTTTTTTTTTTTTAAATGACTTGAAGGTCATCTTAGTTGTTTTTTTTTTAATTCGCACAAATGGTATCCTTCACATCCTTGAAAACCTACTAAGTGAGCCACTGAAAATATATAAGCCTGCCAATATATAAAGCAGATTAAAATGAAATCAGCTCTAAAAATACTTATACACTGCTACTAGGAAAAAAGCACCCCACAGACCTCATTAAAAAAAAATCAACTTAGGCAAATAGTACAAATTTGGAAACTGAAGTTTCCAAAATGGTGAAAAGCAGAAATGAAAAGTTTCGCTGGTTCAGAAAACATTTACAAAGCAATAAAACCATTACCATTTACTGAAATGCCTTCCTTTAAGTAAATCTCAACATAAGTAAATTTAATAACTCTGTTTTGTAGGAAACAATTTTTTTGTTTCTACTTTTGCTTAAAGACCGATACTGTAATTAAGCAAAATTCTGAAGCATGGCCATGAAATCTATTCATTTCCCTAGAACTTCAAAACCGAAGTGGTTCATAAGACAAAAAAATACACTAAACATAAGAATATTATTATTTCAAATGCATAGTTGTACTGAACTCTAGACAAGCAGAGGTGCAATGTAGCCCTGGAAATTTTGATGCCACCTACCACAGTGACAGTGTAGTGACTCTGTTAAAAATGAAGGTGATGGCAACTTCCATTAATATGTTTTTCCCACTTGCACCTCATCTGACTTGCTGGTGGGTTAGTTTCTCAAGTCAAAGATATTCAGCCTCGTTAGAGGAGAAAATTAAGTGTTCAGCTGGAAAAACTGAGGAGAAGTCAGTCAGGGAAATTACAGCAGCAAAAATTACAGAAGAATTATGGGTAATGACCATAGGGAAGACACATTAAACACGAACAGGTTAAATTCAAGATTATTTATGACCTGCTGGCACTTTTGTTTGGGAGCTGGGCTGGGGGCAGTTCTGCACTATGTGAATGAGCTATTTCTCTACATTTTCCATGAAAGTAAATAGCTCTCTGCCAGGATACTCTGCAGTTTTGCCTGTGTGTTTACCAGCTCCCCAGTTCTGGGAACCAAGCCTTCCTAGTGCAAGGATGTGGTTAAAACCAGAACTTATTTCTGCAGCCTGCTGGACGGCCTAGAAAACTCAGGGATGAGCTAACTCTCTAAGCACATCTTGCAAGCTCCATTAGTCAAAATGCTCTCGACAAAGAAAAAAAAGGAAAGCGATGCCGTGGCCAAAAAAAGCTCAGTTCAGGATTCTGTGTCGTCAGAGTGTGCAAGGTGGCTCCAGGCACCTGCCTGGCAGCTGCACCACGGGGGCTGTCTCACTTGGAAAAGTCACACATCCACCTCGGCAGGGTTAAAGGAAATCAAGGGGTCCACTGGGAAACTGGCACTGCTCGTGGCTCACGTGAGTGTCTCACACACATTAATGCCAAGGGATCCAGTTTCTGCCACAGTCTGCATCTGCCAAGTCCCATGAAGAAAACAGTGAGATTTTCACGGAATTTGCAAACTTTACAAAACACCCACGGCTGTGAAGGAAATCTGATAGTAGCAGAGCTACTGTAGCTTAAAAGTTACCTTAAAAAGCCCATTTAAAGGTAAAGGTTTCTCTGACATGCCAGCCTTAAACCTGCAGCTTAATGTATTACGGAAAAATCTAATTTTCTTCTCATGCTTTAAAAAACCCCGGAGACAAATTATGTTTTCATGGCACTTTTTCTACTCCCATGACTTCACCCTATGGTACCAATAAAGCTCTCCTAATCACCAACAGAATCAAATTACAAATTAAAACCCAGTGATTCAAACAAATCTCAAGATTACTTCAGCACAATAAAAATGGAAGAACCCTATTCCCATTTTCACAAACAATCCTAACCACGCTTTGGTCATAAACCAAAGACATGTCATTCCCTTTCTGCTTTACCACTCAGGCCAGCTGGGGGGATCATAAGGCTGTAACCATTTCAGATGAGTCAGTGTAACATTGATTTTTGCCTCTGCTCCCGCTTATCCAGAAAGTGTCCTATTGATTTTGAAGGAATTATTTGCGGATTGCTAGGCATGAGGAGAAAAACAAAGTGGATGTCCTGGTTGCTTCGTGGCACTCCACCTTAAGGTGGTTGTGGATCTGAACTGCATACACACTCAAAACTGGCAATCAGGTTCATATATTATCTATTATAGTATGTAGTGTTACAAGAATGTGAGCAGAGAACAGGCAGAAAACATAAACTACTCATGTACAACAGGGTTTGATCATTTCCAGATCTATACAGACAACTATTACCACATGTAGCAACTTCTACAGAAGGCCGTTCTATTCTCAACCCATAGTGAAAAGCACTCTTTAGACAACCAAATCTGATACATGCCAGGTAAAAATTTGATAAAACAGTAATCCAGTTTGGGAGGGAAAAGTTGTGTCTGTTTGTTTGTTCTTCAATAAAATCTATTTGTTTAACCCATATTTAGCACTCTGTGCACTTTTGTAAATTTTGCCCTTGTCCCCAGCCCAGAACTGTCCCACTTATATTCCTGGAATTCAAAGGATTTCTTCAAAGGGAAGCTGACAGCTTGTGGATTGTGCTGATTCACTCACTCAACACATCTTCTGTTCACTCACTTGTCCTGACTGTTGCATTCAGTCAATAAATCTTCATTAGAATAAATTGTTTCGCATGACTGTCACCTCTCCCACTGGAATCGAAGCGCTCTGCAAAGGAGGGATCTCCTGATCCAAGTGGTGTTTCCTCTCAGATGTATCTACATTATCTTCTTTATCCACCTCCCACTGACTTTCACTGCAAGCAAACACAGCCTAATACATTCTATTTGCTTTAAATAAAAAGACCTGAGGAAAAATTACATCTCACACAGGAAATGTTTCCCAAGGAGAGATTATTTAATTAACAACACTCCTAAGCCACCACTCAGTTTTCCCTGCTGAAGAATAGATCCAATCCCATTTTCCACTCAGTTGGGATGTAATTTTTTCAGAAAGGCAGAAGATGTGGTGGGGAGCAGAGTTATGGTCTGGCTTAGAACTGAGCACTGAAAAAAGACAGGCTCAGCACTCCGGTCAAACCATAGGCCTCCTCTCCCTAAGTGGAGAGCAGCCACTGACCTAAGCAATTTGGGAACTGGAGAAGAGTCATGGCAATAAGGAGGTAATATTTGCTACAAAAGGAAATGGGAGTCACCCAAAAAATTTATTCCCTCCTGAGAAACAACAGATAAAAATCTGTCTTGGGGGCTGGCAGATGGACAGATGCTGCAACAGGACTAAATCTGTTCTCAGATACTTGCAGATAAAATTCCTTTGTAAGGAGAATAAACAATTCCAATAGAGATAGGACAGCAATTTGGAAGAAAATGTTTAGTTCTGCAGTTTTACAAAATGTTTGGTCCCTAGGTAGAACAGTTCCTTCCAACATGTCTGGGTCCATGAAAATGAACAGATGACTACATCTGGAAACTGGCCTAATACCTCACACTTTGAGGATAACATCTCCTTTTCAGTCAGGGCATTCTATCTGGTCATCAGCAGCCATAAAATCCCTGAACCTTTGCCTTACAAAAACACTGGCCTGTCTTTCAAATATGGCTCCACCATTCAGTTAAGTAGTTAAAAGGTTTATTTAATGGACATTATTACAGTAGGGCAATTTGCATGTATTCCTACTGATTTAATAACTTGCTACATAAAAAAAAACTTAAAGAAGCGCAGATCTTTATTTTGTATCATTGTACCTTTCTGTTACTAGAACTAAAACCAAGCTGGGGATCATGCAGAAAATACAACTAAAGGCAGAATATCACAATCTTTTACGTAGGGCAAGCAACAAGAAAGCTCAGAAAGCCAAACCCCTCTCACTTACTATCTTTCCAACACTATCCACTGTTCTTCAATTCAGTTTGGCCTGTGCTGTAGCTCTTCAGATAAGGAAATCATGGACAGATAGCAACAAACATCAGCTCTCAAGCTCAGAAGGACAATTGTGTCAAATAAGCAACTTTCTTAGGTTTGCCCATACAAAACATGATAAATCCCAGAACAAATGTTCCTGTAGCACACACACAGAAATATCCCCTTCCTCAGCCTACCCCCCTTCTCCTGAGGCTACACCAGTGATCCCAAACAAATTCTGGCAGTTCCAGGTAGCTGTAACATCACACAGGAGCTTTGAGAGGATCACCAGCCTCTCCAGGGATCTCTGCTCGAAGGTACACAAACCCAAGGTACACAAACAAGGGCTCTCTCAGCTTTGTCCCCCAGCGCAGCCACACCAGAAAGTGTTTCTGCTACTGAGGCTGCTGTGACCAGCAATCAAAGGCAACCAGCTGAGGAAGAAGCAGAGGAAAAGAGCTGCACATGTACTCAGAGTGAATTATACCAGACAGGTTAGAGAAATGGACACCAGAAACCCTGTGAGACGAAGGGTTATTTCCAAAGGCAGATTTAGAGGTTCCTGTCTCATCTAAAGCACAGTTTCAGACTCAAAAATCTCAATAAATAACAGTATTTTTGCAATCCGTGCTGTCTAATGATTCACATTTCTTCTGCATGTTTGATTAGTTACAGAAGAGCTCAATACATAAGGTTTTCAGAAGAAAAGATAGCATGTTTTGACAATTTATTTTGACAGTTCAGTACATTAGATTAAGATCAAGTCTTACAGCAACACTCTGTTGTGAAAAGAACAATGGCTCTTTCAGTTTTATGCCTTATTCAACACATGGGTGTTTCTTTAGAGCTGTATGTGAATCCCATATAAGCATACATAAAAATTACACAACAAATGCAGTAAGTAATTTCAGAATGGTTAAATTCTTCCTTGTGCCACCAAATATGCTGCTGGAACAACAGATCAGTTCCAGGTGAACTGAATTATGATAACACCATGTTTGAAAATTAAAAAAAACCAAAACCATTTCCCTATTTTTGTTAAGGAAAAATTAACGAGAGTTGTTAATTTTATAGCAATAACGTAGTAAGTAAACTAGCAATGTAATATCTTTGCAAGACATCCAGCTCTGGTTTGTTTGTTAGAAATTTATACGATCTATGAAATTTAAATTATACATACAGTTGTTTTTATTGTTTGCTAAAATACATTCCTTTCAACTGGACAGTTACTAGCGGAGACCCACCTTGAACTCAATTGTAACAAAATACGTGGTTTTATGTTAGCCTCAAAAATACACTTTTGAAAACCTTACAAAGGGGGCCACAAGGATGGAATAAATAAAGAATTTTAATGAATTGAAAATTACTCTGAGAAAGTGTATTTCACCCAAAGGGAAGAAAAGATAATGATTTGTGGTCTGCACCATTCTGCTCCTCTCATCTTCCCCTGCACATGCTCTTATGGCAAAGGGACAGGAGAAGAAAGTGGAAGAAATTTGACCAGAGTACAATGGAAAGACACTGGGAGTTCAGGGAATGAGGGGAGAAGGGAAAAATGGACCAGTCAGTGGCAGAGTGAAAAAAGAGGACAGAGCTGTTAGGAAGGCTTTGCTCATAGCTTTTAAATGTGACCTGGCACCATCAAACTTTGCACATTAGTAAAATAAAAACTCTCAGTTTTTCTTACATGTAAAGTAAAATTATGTCTTTACTCCAGATACTGTGCTATCTGCATGTTTCTGAGCACAAAAAAAAGCCCGTTAGTGCTGCTACATGGGAACGCTGTTTGCAAGTAAATGAAGAAAAATCAGGTTACACAGAGTAACCTGATAACTCAAAAAAAAAGCCCTGATCGGAGAGCAGAAGCCCAAGCAGAGAACTGATGATTATCTGTCCAAAAGAGAGGACAACACCATGGAAAGAGTACAAGACAGGCAGAAGCAGGGGAAAACTCACCACTGGAGCAGTTGGGTCCTCCCCAGCCAGGCTCACACTGACAGGTGTTGGGAGCAATACAACGGCCATGGACACATTTATCAGCACAGTGAGCTGTCAGAGAAGGAAACAAAGAAAAAAAACAATTAGAGAACTCCTAACACTAGGAAAAATACTCCTTAAAATATTCTAAAATACTCCTAACTCAGTTCCTTTGTGTCTCAAGTACCTTTTCAAAAGCAAAATAAACATCAGTGTATTAATGTTTGGTGGCATTATCTCTTAAAAATACATTTTGCTTCAGTCTCTTCTATTTCTTCTAAGTTTGAAGACTCCAGATAAAACTGTGTTAGTATTACTCAAACACTTCTGAGGAAACTGTCCAAATTTAATGAAAAAAGGGTATGATCCAGGTTGGAAACCCATCTGACCATGGTCTTGGGCAAGAGGCTCTGGTCGGCTCTGCCTGAGCAGGAACTTGGACAGGACAACTTCCACAGGTCCCTTCCAACCTCAACCATCCTGTGACTCTCTGAAGCAAACCCTCATGCCAAGAAAAAGAAGGGAACTTCAGCAGGCATCCAAAGAAATGCTCCTTTGCAACAGCATGGATAAAATATGATTTGCAACACACCAGTATTTTAATACCGATCTTTTCAAAGTGATTGCACAGTTCAATTGAAGGATAAAGAAACAGTGACAGTGATTAAAGTAAAGCATGAGATATAAACCTTACGAATTACTGCAACCTTTATTCTAACTGCTAAACAGGGCTGCCTGAAATTTTTCTTTTTTTCTTTTTTTTTAATGATTTGCAAGCACATTTCTAAGTTATGTCTTACTTTGAAACAGACCTTTTGTTTGAAACATCTAAGAAAAAGTTGAAATGGCTTTGATATCCAGCATTATTCAGTGACAGAATATAATACACCCAAGACGAAGAATCTCTGACCAGCAACAATTTGCTGGCATTGTATTAATCATTAAATAAAATATATACACTGCAATAATTTCCTTCGACTCTGAATAACAATAAAACTTTAAAAATGTGCACAGGATCAAAATTTTCTTTATACCAACATTTCCAGAGAAACTAAAGCAAAAATCTGACTGCTATACCAATGAATACAAAGTTAACGAGGGGAAAAAGACAGAGTGGACGTTAATTAGAAGTTTAATGGGGCTACATGTGAATCACTGTGATTCTGAATGGATTGAAAATGTTCTGGAGTAATTAGGTATTTAGGTAAAATACCTACAAATGTTCTGGGCTTTTTCCTAATTAAAGATGATGAAGCCCATTGGTCATCTTTACATTTAGTGTGTACACACAAAGATCTGTCATATATAATAAAAATCTTTGGTAATACAGGACCCCCGCCAGTAACTGCTTATTTTTACAGCCTTTTGTTTTCATTCTCAACTTTTATTTCTACCAAGCTACTTTTCAGATGTGCATTACCATTATCTTCATTAGAAATCAACTGGGACAACAATAATTTTTAAACGTTTGATGAAGCAAGGCATTAACACAAAGCATTGTTGTCTATTTATTTATTATGGAAAGACTGAGTTTAAATAATACAACACAATTTTCCATTAGCCCTGTAACTTGACGTGAATCACTCGTATCTTTGAAGAGTCTTTCCTAGTTAAGTGCTGCCTGGGGCACTGAGGCTCTCCACAAACCAAATGTGTGAAAAACCTTGCCAGCAAACCGTGAGGCAACAGGAGGGCACTGTACACATGCAGCGTGGGCACTTGTATGAATAACCCAAGGAATGCAAACATGCTCAGCCCAAATTTCTCAGCACTGAGCCTTAAATACAATAAGGCAATGCTCCACCACCTCCTCTGTGAGACAGCTGGAACAGAACCGAAAAATAAAGAAGTCGCAAGAAACCAGACCTATCTCCTTGCACAGCCCCTCATGCCACGCTGAGCACACAGACCCAGCGCTCTGGATACACATAAAAATCTGTTCTCTAAGCAAAAGAAATTATTCTACAGACACCTTTTGGGCTAACTGATTCTTGGAAACTGAATCCTACATCTGTAGGAGACAGCACAAGTAAAAAAATTATTGCAGCGGACACGGGGATGAGAGAACCAAAATTTACTACACAGAGCTACAAAGAGGTGAAGTGAGGACATGAAAAGCCCCTAGAAGAAGTTGAAAAGACATGAATGACACCAGGAACAGAAAAACTACTTTCTCTCGGTTTTCTATGGACTTGCTGGACATGGTATTAAAAAAATACTTATATACAAGAATTGGTGAAAAACTTAATATGAAGGGTTTTTTTATACTGACCAGTGTGAAGAAACACCAAAAACTCCCTGGCAGAAATCGCCATGCCTTCTTTCTTTGTGAAAGAAAGCTCAAATATTGCCTGAAAAGCAGTCTGGGTTTACTCTTGCACACTTGCTTTTACATCTTATTTGCCCTTATCTTTTGTGCCTTGTTGTTTCTTCAAGATCTTTTCTACACTCTTGCCTTCATTATCTGATGTTAAAAGAAAACTTGAAAAAATGTATTTTTATCTTTAATGAAAGTTTATGCATGCATTTTAGGATCTGCTGTTTTTTCACTTTGAACAGCCAGCCATAAATTTGCTATATAAAATTGAAACATTTTGGGTGTAATTATGCACATAAAGTAAATGACTGCAAGGTTTAACTCCAACTTCCTCCAAATTAATTAAAACAAGCATTTATGGTGGGGAAAAAAAAAAATCAAATATCTATTAAACTACATTATAAATATGTTTTTTCAAACAAATTCTTCACTTCTTTACTGTATGCTAGAACATACCCTTTGGCTGATCTTTTTTTCCTGTGCTTGATGGCTACTTGCTACTAAAGTGAGTGATATCCAATTATACCTTAAGACAGATGGTTCATTTTCTATTTCATGTCTAGGAAATTCAACAGGCATCTCCATTAAGGTTCTTAGAAATGTACTACAATGTTAGAAACTATGTGAAGTTAATGTTCAAGCTGCCAGGAACAATCAACCTTTGCTTGTGTGTCCATCTACAAGAAACACTAGAAGATGTCTTAAAACTTTTGAAATCTTTCTTTCCAGAAACATGCTAAAATAAAATAAAATTGAACTCTTTGGAAAAGTTTCTAGTCTGTAGCTAAGCCAAACATCTATATGCCAAATCTCCTAGGGATTTCAGCTGATATTAGCATACAAGTGGCAGGAAATTCTTTACAATAAATAAGAAATTTAGTTGGTCACTAAGCCTGGGGTGGAGTTGTTAAGGCCAGGAGTAAGCTCCTTTACAGAACTTCACAGAATTACTGTTCTACCTTTGTATCTGCATATAAACTGCATTCAGATCACCTCAGAAAGTCCATCAGATCTAAACATTGCTACATGCACCAAAATTTTTAAGAGCAAGAATTAGAACCCAAGGTCCAGTTAACCTATTGTTCTACAGAGGTACTGTCAATAGTGAATACAGAGGTCAGAAATTTGTACATTATTTATGTTCTCTATAAACAGGAGTTTCATGAGGACAGCACCAAGCACTCTTCGTTAGTGACAGTTAATTAGTAATTACTAATAGGTATCTACACTCTTACAAAACAGTCCAAGCACTGACCCCATATAATGTTGGATCTGAAATTAAAATACAATTGATTTCTTGTCAATCAACCTGAAGACGAAATGGCACAACTAATAAAATACAGATTCCTATTATTTTTGAGAAGAAGCAATGAAATTTCAATTCATGCAATGTCAAGCCATACGAAAATCATCTACCAGTAGACTTTTTAAATTTACGTTTGCAAATTGAGAAGTCAAATAAAGGAACGAACAAATAACAAAATATCACCAGCACCACAAGGATGTTAGCCTTTTAGAGGCATCTTACATCCTCCCCTAAGTAAACAAACTAATCCACACTGCATGGAAAATAAAACTACAGTAATGGAAATGCTCCAGCTGGAGACCATGAAGACTGAAGGTCTCTCTCTGCCTTCCAAGGTCAAATAAATTCAAACTCAGCTACACTGAAGGATCTGCATTTTCACATAATTTAAGGTTTGAGGCATTCCACAATCGCTTCAGAAGTCAGAGCAGATATGCCCTGAGTATCAGTATCTGGAATATATTCATGTAGTAACAGGAAAAATTAGTATGTCCAATGGGATTTGAATTTTTCAGGTTCTGAGTGTCACTGTGTTAACACAATGTATTTACTACATATGCTATAGCTGTGTAAAAGCTGTAGTCACTTAAGACAATGATCATCACATTTCTCATCACATGATGAGTCAAACTGTAACACACTTCAAAAAGTATTCTACCTAATAAAAAAAAATAAGTATCATCATTCATCCATGCTGTATAATAACCAAATGTAGTCAGAAATCGGTTCTTGTGAGTCTAATACATACATACCGCAAACAAAAAAAGCTAAAATCATTGCCAATCTGATATCAGATATATCAATTAAAAAAAAAAGTATTTTGACCTTGCTTTTTGCACGTGCAGAAAATGTTTTGAATCAAAGCTGTATTTTCAAATTCCAGGACATAAAACATGCTCTTAACAAATACCATTTCAAGACCTCCCTAGGTCTGTACAAGGCCACACAAGAGAGAGAAAGAACTGAGCCAAGGTTGCTGCCAGACCCCAGACACGAATTTCCCCAATTTTGGGTTAGATGAGGAGACAGGGGTGTGTGCCACCCAAAAAAGGTGGTGCTGCGACCTCCGAACAGTTGTTACAGATCTCTGTATCTCCAAGAGAGGTTCAGCATGAGGATCTGCTGGGGTCTGTTCCAAGGAGAAAAAACTTCCATTTCCCTCCTGGTTTTAAATTGTTTATTTAATGTGTTGGAAAACGCCCTGATGCTTGCACTGTGCATTTTCCACACGATCATTAGGTACAATCACACCAAGGCCGGCCACTTAGACATCTGAAATCCAATCATCCTGTCATTTGCATATGCACAACCCCAACTGGCTTCAATGAGAGCTGCATGTGCAACACTGATGAGAAACTGGGCTCCTGTAACTCAGCCTCCAGAAGCCACCCATCAGAGGGGAGTCACACCAGCATTGTGATGAATGTATGGAATTTCAAAGCCAAAAAAAAGCTGCACTTACGGACACACATGTCCCTGCTTTCATAGAATCCAGGGCAGCACTGGGATTTGCGCCTGTACATCGTTTTTTCACCATGTCTGTAGGCAGTACGGTAACTGATCCTAAAGAAAGGAATGAATGTTTGTCACATACCTTGGTTCAGAAACAAGACGGGATACACTCTGACACATTTTAAAAAACATTCAGGTGTCATAAGAAAAGAGGAGAAAATGCTCAAAGTGGTCTTGATTTATCTGTTGCTGAGTTCAAGAGTGCAAGGGGTTCCCCGACATGCCTTAGGTTCATGGGTGGTCAGAAAGCAGGAAAAGAATGGGGACTTTTTCACTTGTGGTTCATAAGTCCTGGTTCATACATTATGGGGATATCGCTCTGAGGAAAATGCTCTTTGCAGACGTCACCAGTTTTTAATCAGTCACCCCTTGCTTGCTTTCTGCTTGCACAAGAAGTTTCCCGTAAGAAGTAATTTTACTTTCATTTCAAGAAGCATACGCTTCCCTCAGAACACAAGGAGTAAAGGGTCTCTCATAGTATTTCTGAACAAATACACCTTTCAGGGTGTGGAGATTTTAGTTTTTCCCAAGCTGTTTGTTGTCTGTTAGCACTCCATGGGATGGCACACCCCAGCCTGCTAATGAAACATATGTGACATTGCCTGGACAGGCATTTTCTGGCTGACACAGATCACAGCAGTTAGACAGGCTGGACACTACAGCTAAAAAATCCAACATATCAGGCTTGATTTTGAATCAAGAATCTCAACAATATCAGCAGATTGACAATATTAGGATTTATACATCACCTGTGTCGTGTGCACTTGAACCAGTTTAGGATGTCAGTACAACTGGTGTAGTAAATCTGATCAAAAGGGTGTGGATATGACTCCTGCACTGTAACTGAGTAACTGGGGAGAGACAGAGAGAAAAAAGGGAGATCATCAAACAAGTCCTTTTAGTACAGTCTCATTTAATTAAGCCTTCTACAGAAGCCTGTTACAGAATGGAATAAATATAACGAAATAGTCACGTGCAACAAATTCACACAGACAGCTTGCGAAGAAAATAAACCTGCAGAGACTAATCATGTTTCTACTGCGTGACACATTTGATGAAATTCTACTAGACATTTAAAGAAAAGTAATGTAAGCCTAAATTTTTTTAGAACCAGAACACCTGTATTTCAAATAAGCAGCAAACAGAAGTAGTGTGTAGTATGTGTTCTGTGAAAACTTTTATTAATGCAACTGGATAACTGGACAACTAGTTAAGGAGCCAGAAAATGAGGTTTCTTCTGTTATCACTCAAAATGGAAAAGTAGAAAAATAGGACTGAGAAATTTCTTGTAAAAACTGTATCTGTGCCTATAGGAAGACATCCATTTAGATACTAAGTGAATGTTAGCACAGAAATACACCTGAGTAGTAACTACTGAAAAATGACATAACAGTCATACCACCAAATAGTCTGTTCAGCAGTTCGAAATTAATAAATATTAAAGACCACACTTTATTTTGCTTACTGGATAATTTTTAACAGAGAACCGCCCACACCACACCCCCAGAAATACTGTAAGAAATACTACTATTCTTTTTTGCCAAATTACACAATTATACAGCGTCCTAGAAATAAATCTACGCTGAGAACCTCAAAAGCTGTCAGTAGGGCAAGAGAAGCAGAGCCCTGTCACAAAAGAGGAAAATATTGAATCATCCTAGAAAACTCTTTGAGAGGCTGTTTGTGCTGGCAGCCAGTCCCGGATTGTGCAAGGGAGTTTGAAAATACAGGAATGCGTGGCCAGCTTCTGCAGCAGGACTGATTCCCAGGACCGGCCAAAACACTTCACAGCCTGCCCAGCTCTCCCTCACTTCCACTCACACCCTCTCTGACCCCATAGCACCCACTGCAGGGTGACAGCCACAGTCTCCTCGTCTTACTGTCACCATCTAGCAGGGCAAGCACATCCAGATCCACTCAACCCCAACTGCACACACCCTACTCCCTGCTTTCCTGCATGAAGGCAAGCTGCCCTAATCCACCCAGCTGTCCCAGCTCAACAAAATACCAATGGGATGCTGGCGCTTGCCTGAGGCTCTGTGCTCTTGGCCTGAGGCAGGGCATACTCCACCCCTTCTTGCAGTTCATTTGTAAAGACCATTTTAGTCCTGACTGAGGTTTATTTAAAGCATACAACACTGCCAGTGACAGTAGCAGTCAAGAGCTTATATCTGGGGTTTTCCTCATTCATGCTTCTGTCCCTTTGTCACCTTCTTTGGGCAGCAGCATGAATGTTGCATTAAGTTTATTTGGAGTTCTGCCCCATTTTTGAGACACAGCAGAAGAAGGAAAAAAAGTTCACGCAGCAAAATGGGCACGCTTGCTAAATGCATTTTTAGGTGTATTTTCCTTTTGCAGACTTGATTTGATTAGCTTGCTTGATAATACATTATGCAGTGTAAATAGTTGTATTTGGGGTTTCTTTCCCATTTTGCTTTCACTATGTTGTAGCTTCCCCCAAAACCAGTTTTATCTACAAAAACTGTAAGCAAAGCACACAGAAGATAGGACAGTAGCCAGTAAAATTGAAGACAAATGCCTGAGTACTACAAACAGATATTTAATATGGCAACTACTTCATATACACATTGTTGTATGAACTGTACACAACAGCTGATGAAGAGGTGCCAAATGCTTCACATGAAGCTCAGACAAATTCCGAAGGAAAGTCCTTAAGTACTGTTTTTGCTTTTTAATAGGGAGACTTTATAAAAAAGTAAATACAAGTTCCAATTTTCTTTGGAAAGATTCAGCCATAACAATCACAAATAAATGTACAGTGACTTAGCAGCACTGCCCATGATTAAGCATAAAATATAGTTTACATTAAGTGCAGGAAATACTGATGTCCTCAAGTGAACTGTGAAAATTAGACTTTCTCATGGACCAGCTGATCAATTACAGGCACAACAGTTGCAATGAGACCAGGAGTCTTGTTTTCAGTATCATAACCTTTACACAAGGAAAGAAGTTCACCAGATGCTTGAGGCTCAACCTCTCCTACCCATTGTGGCATTTGGCAATTGACATGAAACTGGATGAACAAACAGACCAGCTACATTGATGATGAATTTCATTTTGCATGTTATAAATTTTTGAACCTCATCAAAATAATTAAACAACAAATCTTAATTCAGATCCTGTGAGTGCTGAATAGGAGAGAATCAGCATAATCAAATTTGGCCAAATTCCAATATGGTTAATTATATTTTGCATATGTAAAACTTATTTTCACTTAAATTGGAAAGAGCTATTTTTACTCACTTCTTGTACCCAGATGGTTGTGTAACATTGCTGGTACCACTGTAGTGGTTTTTTGCATCCTAACCCCCACTGCAAAGATGATTGCATTTCAGCCCACTGTTAAAAACAGTCTTTTACTTATCCATGAACTCACCTGCCCATGCAGTAAAGTGAAAATTTCCCCCCATTTTTTAACTCAACACAAAACCTTTCAATAATTTTAAGTGTGCCAAGTAAAGCAAACCAAAATTGTTACATCAGAATTTGCGTCATTTATTTTTCCAAAAGGAAAGTATTACCTTTCCCAGTGGCTACACACATTGGGATCTTCCAGATTCAAAGACAAAGTTGAACCCATCCAATGGTACAGGAGTATGACAGGGAAGCCAAAAAGGGAGTTGAAATGAAGAACCATCTTTCCAAAGAGATGACTGTAAGAAAAAAAAAAAATTGTCATACATTAATAATACCATACAGAATATAAACAAGCTAATAATGCTGACCCATCCATAATCGATCTAAAGCAAGGGGTACTTCAAGGAACACACACTGCTTGCCCAGCAGCAGCAATATCATGCCCATTTTGGAAGAAGAACCCAAATGGAGAAGCTTCACATGAGGTCAGCTGGTCAGAGGTCCCAGTGTCCACTCCAGCTGCAGCCACCCAGGCTGGGTGTGCTCAGCCAGGCTCTGCCCCCTCTGACTGCAGAGCTGCAGCTCGGAATAAAGGCTGGCACTTGCTCAAGACCACAAGAGTGGAGAGGCTCAGCTGTGACACAGCACCAGGAGCCCTGCACGTCGCTCGCTCACAGGAAGGGTTTGTGCCTCTCCACGTGCTCCCCACGGCCAACACAGCCTCACGTGTCACCCTGCACTGTTACTGCTCTTTAAACTTGAATCCCCAAAATTCCATTTCCCCTCCTCAGCTGGTTGTGTAATTTCCAAACAAAATAAACGTTCATTAAAAAAAGCTGTTGTAACATGAAAGTCTAAAAAGATTATCCTAACGCTTTTACTAAACGAATTATTTTAATTTGCATGCTGAAACACCCTTAATCCAACTGGCCATTAACCCACAAATGCCAGAATGAATGCCATTAATATGTAATTTATTTATAATGACTTAAGCTACAGTTCTGTTTCAGTGAACACTTGACCTTATTTCCTCACTTACACACAAATTCTAACATTATGTGGCTACAGAGATAAAAAAAAATAGATCTTTGAGTCTAATCTGTAGTATAGTGATCAAATAATTTCTAATAAATATGTTTCATTTCATACAAATATTTTTAACAAAGTAAATTAATCCAGAAACAGAAAGTTCTTACTTTAAATATTATGGAACAGAATGAATCAAACTACCCCTACAACTTTATTTTATCAGAAAAAAGTCCACAGAGCCATGGAAAAAAAAAAGATACTAAATAGTTTTACTTTACCCTGACTTCAGAAGTCAACATAAAAAAGCTCTCAACAAGAAACTTCCACATTTAAGGTATCTGAGGGTACAAAGATGATACCATTTTGCTAAAGTTTTCTTGAAAAATCAGGCTGCTTAAAGATATTTCATGGTCTGTAACTATTTCTCTGCATGCAGCAAAGTAGTCAATGTGAAGTTATTTAAAGAACAGCTGTATTTTCAGCTAATAATTCCAGTGAAGTGGTGATTTCATTGAAAATAGTCACTCTGATTAAGCACACTGTAAAGGGTATTTCCTTTTTTTCCTTTCTTTTATTCTCAACTTCAGCAACTTTTGCAGGATACATTTAACAAAATTTAAAATTAAAAAAAAAAAATTTGCATGAACCCCCTAGAGTAAAACTTGATTGCATTCCAGATCTTTAGCTTAATTATTAAGGAAAATCAAAACAGAAAATCAGTACAGCTGATTAGCATTGCTAAAGTGTTGATATTAGCAATAAAAGATGTAGATGACTCATTTAACTCTTGCTGCCTATGGTTTCCACTAAGGATAACTGTTCAGAGATTCACTTTCCATACCATATATTGCTCAAATTATCTCACCCACTAACACAAGAGTATTTTCAGTATCTGCACGTATACAGAACCTGTAGTTTAAGTACTGAAAATGCTCATTTTGGGGAATGCCTTCCCTGAGCAAATTAGTGATTAGTAGATCCATGAGGCAAAAAAAATCCCAACAAATTCAAGCTAATCCTTGGTGTTTTACCACCAGGACTTTCTTCCACAACAGAACACCAAAATCATATTGCCTGTTAGCTTTTTCTACAGCATTTGAAGCAAAATCTCTTGTTGACAAAGCCGTATTATTACTCCTATTTTGGGCAGGAACTTTAAGGCAGGTCCAGTGTCTGTTCAGATCAGACTTCTCTGCTTCCCTCAACTTTAATCCAGGCCCATGATTTAAAAATGTTAACAGGAAAGCAGTGCAGCTGCATGAAACAACTGTAGAGTACTTCCCTAAGCCTCTGTAAACTAATTAAGGAAATTTAACTCATTATGTATTTATTATATCAAAATCAGATAATCAATAATAGTCATACTAAAAAATTAACCTGATCACCCCAAGGTTTATTATAACTACTAACATGCTCATTTTAAAATGGTGCAACACGTGTGCAAAATATACTCCCATAAATTACAGATACTCCCCTAAAATACATTTAAATGTGAGCAACTACATAAACTGCATTTGTTCTCACTAGCAAGCACATGAAAAGTCCTGTATGTGCACTATATAAACACAGACAGTTAGCCATTAATACCCAATACCTGAGATTTGTAGGCACTTTCTCTGCCACTACCAACCCTGTTGACAGTTTTGGTTTGGTTTAGGTTTTTTTCCCCACGTAGAGCTCAGGATCAAAACCAGAGAAACAACAGATAACTAAAAAAAAGGCCAAAAAAAGCTTCTTCTCTATGAGGTGAAAATGAAGACATGATTACAAATTAATCTCTTCACCCACCCAAAGCAAAGCCACAAGCAAAACTGCGGGCACACAGCTCTCCCTCAGATTTGTGGTAATAAAAGGTAAATAAACACAGGTGGAACTGGGGCAGGGGGGAAGGGGAAGGTATGATGGACACTGTAAAAGAAGTGAAGGTTGCTCAAGGCTGCAAACAAACATTTTTTGGTCAGCAAAATCAAGTGCCGCCAGAGAATTAACCAGGATTAGAACTGCATGAGCAACAGAGAATAGTATGACACAGTTGCTAGCATGACATAATGGACCCAAGACCAAGGGAAACGCTGATGCAGCTTTCCCACTACTGTTGCAAAAGCATTTTTATCACCTAAACATGAAAAATGCAGCAGGAACGGGCCATTTAGTTAGACGACAAACTTCAGAGTCGTGAGAGCCTTTCGTACTCTGTCACAGTATCTCAAAGGTTTTACAGCACTCAGTCCTGCTTTTCTGCAGTGATAGGGCACAGGGACATCAAACGTTTTTCTGAGCTGCAAACCCATGGGCTACTCTTAATTGCACTGACATGGCATCAACCTACACATACAGCAAATGCTATTTCACAAAATCTTCTCTCTGTCCATCATAGTTTTCTTCAAATTTCAGGCTGAATTGTAAACCACACAGTCATCAGTGCAGAGCCCATTGCAGGTGTCTTTGCCTTCAGCACCCCACACAGACTTGGTGACTGCTACCTACAAGTGGAAATTACAGCTCCACATGAGATAAAAAGAGTTTTTCTAAACATTTTTTGGTGAGGAGTTGTTTGGTCTTTCATTTCCTATGGAGTCTTTTTCATAACACTCCTCACTCCTGAGGCTCAGCTCCTCTACCAGGGACACAATTTGCTTATAAAAACATCTCTCTCATGACTGATGTCAGGCAGAGCAAAATTTGAATCTGACCTAATCTTGTCAATGATGATTAATCCCGTGTTAGCTTCTGTGAAAAAAACCCCCCCCCACAACCGATTGCTTTTATCGATTACATTAGAGAATTAGCGGATGAAGAGCAGAAGGCGTTTTCCCTCTGGAAATCAGTAAATCAGTTTGACACTTTGTCACATGAAATCCCACTCATAAAGCAAATACAAAATAACCTGAATTAGGAGCATTATCACACAGACCCTAAGTTGGCTGAAGATGTACAGTCACAGCAAATGGAAACTGACTAGTCTTTTCTCAAATCCTCAAAATACGTCACTCCAAAGGCAGCATTGATTGTCACTGTCAAGGGGAGCTCAGGACAGACCAAGCTGGCAAGGCTGAGACTCGGCCTGACAGAAAATGTGTGGGATCCGGACAACCAGCATGAGAGTTTGCTAAAGGATAACCCAATAGTGCCCTAATTCGAAGGACCCTTTCACACCCTCCACGATCAGAGATTATAAGGGCCCTTCTTGATGCAGCTTAATCAGATCTGACCCTCTTCACTTGTGCTGCTTTACTTCCAAACCTCACTCTGAAACGGACTGACACATTTGGAGAGTCCAAAGGTGTTGAAGATGGGCTAAGCACGTGATGTGGGAAAAACAACTCATTTAGACTGGTGTCTGAAGAATAACCAAATCAGAAGCTGAGTGTGCTTGAGCAAGTCTCTTTGATGGAGACAGATATGCTGCTACTTTTTTTCAAGTTATGTTACTAAGAAAAATAAATCAGTAATCAACTGCCATTTTTCTTCGGTTAATAGATTAGATCATTCTTATTTTTCAGTCTCTCTTTAATTATCAGAGGCTTCTAAGAAAATGAGGTTTATGTAATCACAGCGTTTCTCTGTGTGTTCTGGCCTCATGCCCAGTAACTTGTAAATTTATCGGTCACTTAAACTGGAAGCAAGAGAGGGGAAGAAGTCTTGAATTGTGGAGTTCCAGAGAATCCAGTGACAATGCACAAGTCTGGAGGTGACCAGGCTTTATTTGCCAATAAGTAATGGAATTACCAGTTTTGAAAGCTACAGCATCACAGTCCTGTAAGTAATGCTATCATTTCACAGAATGAATCTCTCTACCATTCCCGCTAAATAAAAATGCAATAATACATGATCTAATATTAAATGAGAGCATCCTTCAAACTGTATTAAACCTGTAAACTGGAGTAAATTTTGGAGTTTAACTGTATTTTTTTTTTTTTTCCACTTAAACACAAAAATTTTCTGGTGGAAACCTGGAGAGGTTGGTAGCTGTCACACCGCACGTTGTTTGGTAAGCATCAAACAACCTCTTAGATTGTAATTACAAGCACAGAATGAAATAAGGTAGCTGCAAACATGGGAGGAAACAGAAAACCTTACCAAACATCTGGATTTGCACTAGCAATGCCACAAGATTCCAGATGGAATGGGTGGCTGGATAGCATGGATCATGCTGCAGCACAGACCTGAAAGCATTGGAATATTGCAACGAGGTCCTCAAGGACTCTGTCCTTCCCTGCAGAACACTCAGCAGTATCTTTTACAAGACCTGTTCATACTGCAAAAGATCACATGAGAGTTTCCTCTAGGAACTGTCCTCTTAAAAAGCAAGATTCTCTTTGGCCCGCTGACTTCACTCACTGCCATTCAGTGAGATTTTCTGTAGCTGGTAAGCTGGCAGGGACCATATATCCACTTATCAGTCCTCTTCTCCCTCAGATTAGCATTAAAAGGGCAGGAAAAGACAGTTCAGTGGAAGTCAAGTCTGCACAAGGCAAGGAGGCATGGTGAAGACAAATGCCAGTATGCCAGATACTTTGCAGATGGACTCATTATTATTCCTCAGAGGAAGGCAGCCAAACATCACAAACATAGGGTCACTTCACTGTAGCTGTCATTGTCTGCTAAATTAGGGCCCTTTCGCTTGAAAATATTTCCTTTTTTCTCAGGCAGATAGGAAGTATAGGTGTTGAACCATTAAGGTTACCTATAGCACATGGTATTGTATGTTTAAAGATTACTTCCAGGGGGAGCCAGCAGGATGAGCTGTTAACAAAAATCCTTTGGCTAAATATGCTGCCCCCTTTTTTTTCCCCACACAGATAAAAAGTTACCAAATAAAGACAGTTAAAGCTGCGTATAATCCAAACCAAAGTATCTGAAAAGCACATTTGGAGAAGATGAAATACCTCTCAAACATAAATCCTGATATGCTTCTTTTACACAAGACGCCTCACGTGAAACATAAAGAACTATGTCAGGTCCATACACAGAGAGCACCTCTCAGCCCTAGGCATCTTTCCCCAGGTGGATGTTGGCAGTTAAAAGTTAGTTCTCAGCAGAAAACACAACATATAATAGAGCCTATACAGTATAAGCTTGTGACAAAAAATCATATCCACATACACAGACCTTCTTCCCCCCTCCTCCCCCCTTCTTTTCATAATTAATATATTTTAAAATATTTTTTCAAATCATGTATTCCTTGCTGAAACATCTGTTTATATTAATCCCAGGTCTATTTTAATAATATAGGTGAATACTATAACATTAAGTAAAAATGGCTGAATGCATGTGTTTAAGAAGAATTATTTCTGAAATTAGGTACTACTAGCACGTATGAAAGCTTTTTTATAGAGTTTCATGATGAAGAGATCTGTATCAGATTTTTGTCATAGTCCCTCAGCCATATAGCATATAGATTTCTGATACTTTTTTTCTTTTCAATGGCAATCATAAAAAAGGACATTGCACTCGTGGATGTAACTGTGAAAACTTTGTGGTTGCTGACAAGTTGCCTGGGACAATCCTGTGGTTGCCTAAATACAACAATGCCCTGGTTCCACCGCTGTGGAAATTATCATTCATGGTTTTACCCTCTCTTGGCCAAAGTTTCTGTGACCCCTCTTTTCCTATTACCAGCCTTCCAGACACCGTGACACTTTCAGTTTATTGCCAGGATATACAAGAGTACAATCAAAGGACTCAGATAATTACTTCAGCTTCCTATGCAATTTAGGATCAATTTCAAATATGTCCACCTTCCCTTAAAAGTCTGCTTTTCAGCCCTCTTCAAAGACGGTCTCTGTTTCCTTCCCTCCCCCATCACATACATGTTCTCTTTTTCCATATACATTTTCATCATACATTAGATTCTTCCCTTTCCTAGACACAGCCTCTGTTATCACGGGCAAAATTCTTCAGTCTGCAGCTCCCTGCACTTGTCACAGCCTTTCACTGGACCCTTTCATTACAAAATCAGACATATGAACTCCTGCATTTGTTTATAACTTCTAGTTGCTCACGAGATGCTATAATTTGTGAAAAAATTTGCTGGCAACTCTGCTTCAGTACCTTTGTCTTTGTAAATCATCTAGTGAAATGGTATTTTGCACATTACCCCCAACAGGAAATAAAGTTGTCTTTCCAGTTAGCTCCTGTTTTCATGATTTACACCAAGCATTACACTCCTGTAAATCTTCATCACAGCTTACAAACTCCACTGTTCAAATGATCTGCTTAAAAAACCCAAACCTAATTAATCCTGATGCCATTTGCCCTTAACAGCTTCTGAAACATTTCAGTGCTTTACTGATCAGTTTTTCCACCTCCAGCAATCAAAGCATCCATGATTCACTGTACAAAGCTTCACACACCACCACCACCCCACAAAGAAAATTCAAAACATTCTGGCAGAAGAATGAGGAACGCAGAAGTGTTTCCTTTGGCTGTTCATTCATTCACTCCTATCTTTTATTTTGCTTATTTGCAGAGGTTGGAATGGATGTAGTAGTCCTGCACTCAAAGGGGAAAATGGAAGAACATAATGCAAAACTGGAAGTGACTGGTTAATTCTAGATTTTTTAACCAACCCACTATTAAAGGGATAAATCCTATCTCTATTTAAGTCTTGAAGAACTTCTGCCTTGAAGAACTTTCATAGGGATTACATTACCTCAAGAGGCCTATAGAGTGAGCAACACGCAAAAATGTAGTTTTCACAGTAAACTGGCTTAACACATTACATCCTTTATAAACAATAATACAAATTTAAAACCATGTTTGCAGTAGTGGAATGCTAGCACTTAGTGTCTCTATCTGCCGGCAGAGGGAAAAAAAAAATTCCTGGGAAGAAATTCAACTTGCCAGGTGCCGGTGGTGTCTGCAAGTTTTCTGCACACTGAGGATATATAAACATGCAGGTAAACGTACACAGGCACAAACTGATTCAATACACTCCTGGAGTATCAGCTGAAGCTGTAGGACAAGATGCTGTGCTTCACAGAATAAATAAAACCTCCAAGAAATAAAACTGCTACTAATGCTTGCAGCAGGCAGTAAAAAATCAAATTCTTCATAGGAATGACTAAGTAAACAATTTTGTACTTTATCCCTTTTATACTAACAGAGTAATTTCATATCAAAGCTTGTTGTTCTGATTTGTATCAGTATTAGTTTTCTCTTACCATAAATTTTAAGACACCTCAAATCATTAAATTCTTAAATTGATTTCCCCTAATGATGAACCAGAAGCTTTTTTAAAGAGTGCCCAATACAGCAGTAAAAGAAACTAATGAAAGCAAATGCCTTAGAAGCTGTAACAATGAGAAGACAACTTTTTTTGGTTGCAATGAATACTGTTTTTCAATAAAATTTCTTTTATTTTAATACGTTAATTTACCTGGGTTACAGGTTATTTGAAACCTTTTCAAACATTTGCTGCTAATTTCAGCTGAGGGCAGTGTAATTTGAACCCAAAAGAATCAAGACCACGTTTTTATTAACTTGAACACAAGGCCCTAAATCCCACAAAATATTATCCTTCAGGACACATGTTGACTTCTTTAAGCCTGTACCTCTTTGCAGTGCGCAAAAGGACAGCAGTAGCACAAGCACATATTTGTCATACAAAAATGGTCTGTTCATATCATTGTCTGACAAAGCACCTTTAGTAACAAGGCACCCCATTCAGAGATCTAATTTTTGCAGACATTTGTATGCCAAATTAAAAAAAAAATCTCTATGATGGTGGGTTTAATGAGGTACTCTGTTATTCTCTGTAATAAAAATTAAACGAGAGAGACAGAATTCTTCAGCTTAATTGCCACATCTGTTATTAGGCACTTTACTTTGATTGACTGGAGTGTATGTGTCAGAGACTGTGCCAGAAAACAGGCAAACTTTGTAAAGTAGACTTATAACTTATAGCCCAACTGGCACTAGCAGCATCTCTGTTACAGCTTCTGCTGCCTCTCAGTTAAAACTACAGCAACATTGGCCTTGGTTCAGTCATTCATTAAAAATTAAAGTAACTATTGCAAATTGTGCCTTTTTTTTTTTTTTTTTTTTTGTTCTTCAAGAGAAATGAAAAGCAGTCTCTGCTTTCAGAAGGAAGAGCACTGGTTATCTGAATGTGTGAAATGTGTCATCTCTCATTAATGGATGAGAGAGACATAAGCAACCCAGAGTTTGGAAATTGCCACCACATGAAATTTCACATTCAGTGGTGCATCTGCTGCTTTATTTTGCCAGTAGATGAGCAAAGGGCTGAGGGGACAGTGACAAACAGCACAGCATTTGCAGAGGGACTGGACAATTACAGCGAGGGAGTTCCTGGAAAGAGCAAAAACAGAATGGACACTCTCCCCTGATCCGCATGGAAGCTGGGGATGAAACCTGAACTCACCAAACTGCTTTTTATTTCTGAAATCTGGAGATCACGACACCTGGTGAAAACCCCAGGTATCTCGAGCTGGCCAATAACTGGTTTTATGACCAGCTGATCTTCTCTTGGCTCTAGAACCCAAACTCTTAGGATCTACCATCCTGACATAGCAGAATGACACTTTCTCGCTCAACTAACTACTTTTTTCCAATTTCACACAGGCTTTCTACCAAGGGCACAGAAATGTATGTTGCTATTGTCAGCATGAAGACAGACAGGCCAGCTGCAGTATTACTGAAAACTACTTTTCATCCACTTCATCCAGTAAGGAGCAAGGGATTATTTGACCTTCCTTACCAATTTTCTCTGCTGCTCCAGAAAGTGCAAAGACAGGTAAGAGCGTGTGGAAGAGCAACAAAACCTGCACCAATATCCATTGCATCCGCTCCTGAAAGGTAGAAGGATGCTTTTGTGCTGGAAGCTGATGCAGAGCTGTCCACCACGGGCTGGGCAAGTGATGGGCACTTGGCCTGACCCAACCTGTCAGCTGCCCACAGAACTAATCCGTGTATAAATCTTTCTTCTCTCTGGAGGGCAGCTTGGGACACTCTTAATTCTCCCCCTCCAGGAGAGCAAGTGACTGTTTTTTGGAAGGAGTCTGCCCTGATGGGCGAGATGAGCCAGGGCAGATGCTCTTTGTCACTGTTTGAAGGTTTTTGTTGTGCTCTCAGGAGTTCAAGGCTGCTCCACGCTACAAGGGGGTCCAGAGAGTTTCCACATGGCTCTCTACTCTGAGGTCTCTTTCCTTTTGCAAATATCTGTTTTCCCACAACCTATAGTGAATATAGCAAAAGATAGCACTCACTTATGCACATTTATTTTAGATACACATTGTACAGTAATCTCACCCACAGTATTTTAATTGACATTACTCCCCACAAGATCTACAACACTTCTAACACTACATGGCTTTTTGTTCTTGAGGCTACTCTTAATAACCAAACTGCACACGGAAAGTACTCAGCTCCTGTCTAAATGTTTCATCTAGTTTCACAAAACAAGTCAACAGAAGAGCTGAAAACAGAATTTAGGTCTGCTAGTCTCCATTTTCAGTGCACCCTCAGGACCCATGCCTCCAGTCTGATATTCTGCCACAGTGGCAGTGACACAAGCATCGTGCTTACAGTACTAACTGGGTGTAGCAAAACATGAAATACAGACTTCCGGGTCTAAACATTTACAAAGGAATCACCACATCCAATGTCACGACTGAGAGAATTTTTTTTTTACAGATTTGGGTCATCTCTGAAGAGGCCAGTAATGCCCTCTTGTCAGTCTGCTTTTTCGTTTCTCTGTTTTTCCCACTGGTGCTCTTGTTGGAAACAGCAATGAAGAAAAAGACACACATAAGCCTAAGAGAAAACATCAGTGTACTAAAACTTTGCTATTTCCCTGGAGATAGGCCATGCAACAGAAAGCAGGGTAATTTTCAAAAGTCTATTGAGAGACCCCCACAGGAGAAGACCAAGTTTGAAGTGTGTATCTAGAAGGCAGGCTCCAGAAATATTACTCAGTGGCACTAGACGTTTTTGGAGTGACTGCAATGGATTCTACTTAACTCCAAAAACCCCCCTGTGCAGACCAAGAGGCAGCAGCAATCTCAGGCTTTCGTCACAACTTGTCTCACTGCTAGATGAGAAAGGGCATTTCCTCCCTGGATCCCAGCACTACTACTTCAGCAAACCAACCAACCAAAAATCTCCTTTCTGAAGTTGACACATCAAAATACACACAGAAACGCTGGCAATCTGCAAAATCACAAAAAAATTTTCTCCTGCATATTAGTGGTGCAGACCAGAACCCCAAGTCACTGCATCCTTTGAGGTTAACTTACCATGAATGCATATCCTGGCTGTCATTATTCATACATAATGCAAATTGGCATGAACTAGCGTTCAGCAAGAAAGAATGGAGCACATCTAAAAAGTGTATTGAAGTTGCAGAAGAATAATATTGTTCCAGAGATGAGATTAAGGCTCACAGCTCTCTGAAATGGGTTATGGAGATGGAAAAATCTACTGACAAGCAGTGGGGATACTTAAAACAAGGAAGCTTCTCTCTTACTGTGTTTTTGTTTTACCCTTTCAACAACTACTCACCCAATCTCCTTATTCAATAATTAAAAATGCAGTCTTTTGTGGGTTCAGAGTTTAAACAAGTTCCCTGGAAGTAGTGATTTGTTCTTGAGGACCATGTTCTCTTTTAAAGTGATGGAGGCTTGTGGCATACCTGCACAGCAGAATCTGTAATGTGTAGTGCCTTTAATCCAAACCAACCCTAAAGCACAAAGAGCACCATATGCACTCTCAGCAGAGTCCATAGCAGTGCTGGCAATTCTGTGTTTGTCTAAAAGAAAATTTAATTATCTATTAAAAGAGGCCAGTTGTTCTGGCTTTGGTGGATGCTGCTTTGGTATATTTGGATGACACAGATATGTGTGTCTTCACAGATCCTAAAATGCATGAATAATGGGTCTGGGATCATGAACTTCACCTCGGTTACTCTAAAAGTTCAGTGATCTCACTGGAGTCACCCCTGGTTTACTCAATGTAAGTAAGAAAACTGGAACCTCATCCTCTGTACAGTTACACCTTTTATTTTAAAAGAAATGACACTAGCTAAAATTAATTTATTAAAAAAAAAAAAAAAAAAAGAAGGACATTCCTTGCAGTCTGATAAAATCTTCATGAACTCTACCCCTGAATTTAAAATACGCATTTCAATCTCACTGGCAGGTACCCTTCAGAAACAGTTGTTATCTGCAGTATCAGTCTGGGGAGGGGGGAAAAAAAAAGAAGAAGAAGAAGAAGAAAAAAAAGATTAAAAGATCAAGTTACTCTTCACTTCCAAACAAGCCCGGCCACAGCTGTACATCAGCTTCCGAGCAACTGCTCTACAAACACACAACAGGGCTTCTGTCTTCCCACAGGGTTTGCTCGGGTCACCCACATGTGGCGTGGATTAAAAAGGCAGGAAAGCTCCATTATGGAGCGAGCGCAGCCACGAGTTAAACAGGGGAGCCGGTGGTAAATATCCTGTCCAGTGCTCCATCCCGAGGGGGCTCCCCCAGATCCGGAGGAGCCCACACACAGCTCCCGCACTGGCCACGGCTGCGCCGGAAAAAAAGGGCCCAAATCATCATTCTGCTTTCATGCTTTCACCATCTAAGCAGGAGGAAGTTGGAGGAAAGGAGACCAGAGGGTTAAGTGGGGTTTTCATAGGCAAAAAGAAGATATTAAAGAGGCAGCCTCTGATTTTCTCTGGTGACAGAGTGATGGATTCAGGCAGCCTGTGCAGATTGTGAAATTTTTCTTAACGTAGGAAAACAGTAGAAAGGAAAAGTGACATGCAGCAGTAGTTAGGGAATAAGGCCAAACCTCTTTGCAGGGTGTGATCACCGGTGACCCTGACCATCATCAGGTGCCACCTCCCATGTGCTGGAGGAGTCAATCCAGCCCTCAAGGCTGCAAAGGCAAACCAGTTGTTTTTAAACAAATACCCTTCTAATTGAAGAGCCCTCCACTCCAGCTGCCGTATCCTATTTACTCAGTAGATTTCCAGCCTGCTGCCTTTGGGACCAAGACTGCCACAGCTCACAACTTGTCAGGGACATTTCTTCATGTATCAAGAGCTCTCGAACCCTTTGAAGAGGGTTTATAAATCACCAAACAAATGCTTCCCACAAACACACATAGCCATTATTTGTGCTTAAGTTCCAGTGATCGTAACATGTGTGTATTGACAAACCAGTGTGGTCCAAAAGATTGTAAACACTTTAGAGGAAACTAAAACTCAGCTATACAGAAGCAAGCAATGGAGCAAAGAAGCAAAGGAAGTGGAAGATCCACTTGGCCTGTTGGCATACTCCATCTTATTCCCACTACATCTGCTCTCAATACTGTGTTACATGTTTTTTGCTGATTCCTGACAACAGCTTACAAAAAACCATAAACAAATCAATTATGTCATTTTGTACTTATAACTCAACCAGACCTTGGCGTGCACACACACGCACACATGTCTTTTTCTTCCCTTTTAACATGCAAGCGCTTCCAGTGCGTTCACATTCTCAGGGTGATCAAGCTTGGTCTGACTATTGGCTTTTGGAGGATCTGATGCCAGTCAGCCGTGCATAATGGCCTCTTTGTCTCACTGTCACATGAGTAGCATTGTGTTACAATCATTGTCACTCTGGGCTCAAACTGCAAGGCATGCTTTCACACAAAACACTCACTTTGGGGGCTCCTTTTGGCAGAGCCCTGCGATCGAAACTCTCTTGCTGCTCTTTAGTTAATCAGCCCAGCAACGCTGAAACTTTAAAAGTCAGGATTCAAAAGCTCTCATCCAAATCAACCGATTATGAAGCTTCTCTATGGGCCACATGAAGAGTGGGGCAAGTAACGTAACATAGCCATAATTTATTTAAATCACTTTAAATCACTTTTCCTAAGCCCTTTGATAGCAGAAGATTGTGCTCCAAATAACAGTGGGGGCATGGAAAAAAAAAAAAATCCCAAGTCAAAGTTATCTCCACCTTGAATATTTTTCTCCTGTACTTCAGAAAAACGCCTGCAAGATAAAATCAAAACATTTCCACAGGACAAAGACAAGTAACTTACCAGGGACAATGTTATTTTACTACTTGCTCTGTAAATCCTTTAAATTCACCAAGAACACCCAACCCTTCTCTGTCCAAAAAAAATTTCTGAAGACTAGATAGACAAGATTACTGTATAGGAGAAACTTCAAAAGCTGCTTTAAACATGCCGAACTCATTGAAACGCTGCACGGATGTCTCTGTTTTCATGAATGAAAAACATTCTCACAGGGCTGAAACCAAACCACGTTAAAAACGACATCCTCCTGCCCGTACTGTCTCTTCAACAATTTTGTACCGAAAACTTTTGTCTTGTAGAGCTACTCCTGAAATACAGCACTACTCACTCTGAACAGGACTTACAGGACCCACCCCTGAAGAAAACAGGCCCTTTGTGGGAAGAATTCATGATGTAATAGTTGTGATGTGCAGAAAACTTTGGGAAGCAATGGCTTCTTCCCAAAAGAAATGGGGTGGTGCATGGAACAACAAACCACCAGCTCACATACCATCTTCCGTCCAGTGCATTTTTCTTTCCTTTGCAGCCCATCAAAGTAATGTAACGTCTTCTGAGCCCTGGTTTGCTGTTCCCCGCTGGTACTGCTCATACACATGCCAGTTGCCCTGAACACACATTATCCTTCTCTGGCTCATTTTTCTTTATTAAGCAGCCTGAGCCAGCCTTTCTCCTTCTCTCCACCTTAGACCCTCTCTCCACTGCTGCTTTGAGCAGACCCTTCCAGATCAGCATTGTCCCAGAGAAACACCACCAGGATGGGTCAAGGCCACCCCAACTCTTGCCTGGACAATTCTACCCATACCACAAATCCCTGCTGGTCTTCTCCTGTCCAGCCTGACAAATTCACCTTCTGCATCATCCTAAGGTCTTCTCTGAGATGCCCCTTGCCTTTCATGGTCTCTTCCCATGCCCAGCATTTCCAGTACTTTACAAGATGCTGACCCTTTTTTTGGCAAGGCCTTGGTTCCAGCCATCACTGGCAATACATTGGTATTATAGAGAAGTAGTTCTTCACTGTCTCCTATTTGAAGACTCTCATCTGAAAAAAGAGCTATTAGTAATCCATTTAAATATATTAATTTCCATGACTTTTGATAAAAAATAATGTGACTGTAGCTTGACACCTGTTTTCATTATTTCATTATCTTTCCTCATTTCCTCTTGCCTTTTGTCTTGGGAGTTTAGATTATAAAAGGCAGTATCGTTTTTTGGTATTGTTGTTGTGCTGTTGTACATCCCCTATGGCTGCAGTGGTGGACATTAGAGCAATACACACGTCAGCTCTTCATACTAGTGATCCTAATTCTAAAATGACACACTAATATGAGGTCTTTATATTCAAATTTCTTTGAAAAAAGAATTTTGCGCACACTTGCACCTCTGTGTGTTCAACAAAAAAGATCTGGTAGGCTGAGAAGGGTGTTCTTTTACAGCAACAGAAAAATGATTAAATTTCTTTCCTGAAGTCACATAGCAAGTCAATGTCAAAGTTAAAATAATGTTTTCTGCTGTATCTTTTCACTGTCTTGCATATCAAAAGAGCTCAGAATTAGTATCTCACTGCTGACTATGGCCTAATTCCTCTGACAATCAGATGCGAAACACAGATAAAACATGAAGAGATGGCTGTCCATGTTTTAATATAAACCTAATGTGTACATCCAAAGCCATGAACCACAAATCCTTACACAGGCAAAACATCAATTAAAGACCAGACAGTTTGAATGGGTTAATTAACATGAACGCTGACACAATCAATAAAGCTATTCCAGTAAAGCAAATCCCTCCACAGAATATTTCTCCTAGTTTTCTGACAGATGGCTTTAGATGATACATACTCTTTTCACAACTAAAAAAAAAAAAGTTTGGAATATCAAGACACAGATTCTTCTCACAGATGAAAAAATACTGCAGTTATATCTACGTTTATGCTATGCTGACTGGAGCATATGAAGCCAGTGCTAATTACTGACAAACTTATCTGTTAATATTAAAAATCAGGATCAAATTCCTGGCAGTGAGTCAGTAACATAACTACTACATACTGAAATCTGATTCTACTGGCATCATTCATCAAGGAAGACACCACTTAACAGGAGTAAGGATGTAAGAACTTTGACTGTCATTTCACTACACCATTCCAATCCATACCTAAAGAAATATTACTCATCTACATTGTATTCCATTAAAATAAATTAAAAAGAAAAAAAAAAAAACAGAAACACATCCATCTCACAGTACTAGCTACATAACTTAGTGATTTTTTAAACCAACATATCTTTGGTTTGGCTAAAACTCCTGGCACATATGCAAAGAATCTGGTTTTTACCTTCCTCAAAAGCCACTTGCTTCCCCTTTTTCCCTTGTTTCCCCACTTCATTTTCATGAAGAGAAAATGCCTAGACAAGAAGAAGCTATGTAGAGAAACCATGCAAAACTCCTGCCAAGTAATCTGAATATAAATTCAAGGGATCCTAACCAGCTGCAGTCAAAAGGCCACTCCAAACTCTGCTAGATGTTAATCAAACTTAAGTATGTTAATGCACAGTTCCTGTGTTCTTTGCATAGATGAGTTAATTGCTTTTGTTAAACTGCACTTGCTTCCTTAGCGGGGTGTGTGTACCCATACAGCTGAACAGCTGATTGTGGAAAACACGGTTTTCCAAGTCACCAAAGGACTGTTCACTTGGTCAAACCCTTCTGCTCACCTCAAAATAGCTCATTTAACACTGTAACCCCTGGACAGGTCCTCCAGGTGCCCGCTCCCACCCCACCAATCGCATTTAAAATGATGGCATTAGCTATCTGAGTTTTAAGTAGACATCTAAATGGTGAAATTTATACATAGAGGGCTAATGCATCTCCTCCCTGAGGCAAAGGTAGGACAGTTTCTTTCTATGGGGACTCAAACCTGGGGTGCAAAGCCCTGCCCGTGGAGAACTGTGCCACCTCTGGACCACTTTACCACCTGATATACCAGGAAAGGGGAACTCTATTTCCGGGGAAATTAGGTAGACACAGCCAGCTGACTTCACATAGGTCACTGAGCTGCCTGCAGTTTAGAATTTTTTTGCCAGATACGGCTTACAATGACTGAGCAAGAATGGAAATTTCATGGCCAGTCCTGTGAACTGCTCATTGCTCTCAGAGAGTTGTAACACTCCAGACTTACAACCACACACTAAGGAGCCAAGCACAAAGCCATGGCATCTCTGCAGCATATTACCAGTCAATACTAATATGATGCTACTAATTCACCCCTTGTGGGAGCAATATACATTTAAACTTGATTGTACGACAAGGCCACATCACTGGCTGTGTGAAAAAACCGAAATTTTATTACAAAAGGTGCCATATATGGATGCTATGCAGGTGCATGAGTTACATGGGCAAACAAGTAGAAACTTGGTCCTAAATTACAGTTTATTTGGCTTTTTAAGAATCTGGAGCACACCCACTCAGCTGGTCTTTCTGATTTGAGATGGGAAATCAAACTAGGCATGCCAATACTATTTCATTTGCAGGGCCAGTAACTCGAAACCAACACAGATAATTTGGCCACCCACCCTCGTATTTTCCTAAGTTCTGTCTCCAGCTCAGACAGTTGCACCCCCCTTTCACTTCAAGAAGAACACACACACCTAATTACATATGCTTTCCCCCAGTATTGTGCTATTGGGCAGAAATACCATGTAGGGATGTTGACAAGGCAACTAAAGACAGCTTTCAGTTTCAGTCTCACATCAGACATGCTGCTCAATCAAAGAATCTAAGACTTATCAGCAAAGGTCTGCAGCTTATCTGCTCGGAAACAAATGCCACTCTCCAGGCTTGTCTTTTTGGAGTTTTATTTTATTCTTCCAAGATGCTGGATAAAAACATTTTTCCTAAATAGAGTCATTATGTTAATCAGCTTTCTAAGACACTGCTGCCAAAGCTCAGTTACCGACTTGATAAAATAAGCTACGAAGCATCTTCTATACTGATGACACATTCCAAGTGAGGTTTTAAACTGACTACAGTGAGAAGTTGGTACTTTGGAAAAACTTCAGAGCTTTACATGATTCTAAGAAATGCATGTTCGCTTTGACTACATTTCAGTACTCAATGACTGGCAACAACATTTAACTAATTAATAAGATTACCAAAAGCTTTCAATTCCCAGCTCATTCGAGGAAAAGCAGCTGCATATTTTTCCTAATTGATTTGTGCCTACATTTCCAGATTGAACCTACTCCTTGGCTGAAAAACAAAATAGGAAATGTTTACGCTATTACTGTCGTCAAAAGAAAATCTGTGGAGGATACCAACTGACAATTTCTCTAGGCAGCTTCTGCTGAGGAACATATGCTGGAATGAAATCAAGGTATTAAACAGATGTGCATTTTCACGTGCAGGTCACGCTAATTTACATCTATATACAAGCATCTCTCTATTCCAGTGCATATGCTCGCTCCAGTCTCCGCTCAGGACTGCCAAAAGCCTTCCGTGAAAACGAAGGATAACTTTTAAAAACAGACACTTAGTGGGAAAAAAAAAAAAAAAAGTGCTCTGAGGAGAGCCTGAACTGACTCGTCCCGGCTCGGCATCGCTGGAGAGAGCCGCAGGAGCTCTCCCGCATCCCGCCCCACCAGCCCGGTCATCCCGCACGAACGCGGGGACAAACACGTTTGGATGCTCTGCAAAGGTGGAGGCAACGCGGGCGGCCCCGCATCCCACCCGCTACCCCGAGGATGCTTCTGCCGAGGGCAAACCCCGGTCCGGGAGCGCTGCTGACTCGTCCCCGCTTCCTCCCCGCGGCTGCCGCACCCACACCCGGCACCTGCGGGACGGGACGGGACGGGACGGGTCCGGTCAGTGCCTACCTGTCCCGCGGACGCCCTCCCCGTCCGACCGGCCGCCGGGAGCCGCCGCCAGGAGCCGCCGCCGCCGGGACTTGAGCGAGGGGCGGTGGGGGCGGTGTGAGCGGCGGGGCCGGCGGGGATCAGCCCCTCCCTCCGCCTGCCCCGGACCGCCCCCGGCCAGACCCACAGACATCTTTAACCACTTACCCGCTTTTCCAGCACCAGGCTCGCTCGGGGCGCGCTGCTCAGCGGACCGTGCTTTCTCCTCGTTCTGGAATCGCTGCCCTCCACTCACTTAAAGGCAAAAGTGCGAGCTACATCGGGGCCTCAGAGGTCATTTTATTCAGCCTAGTGAAAGATAGGTAGTTACCCAGCGGGTGATTGAGGAATGAGATCGTTTTTTCAAACGACTAAATGCTTAGGTCTCGCAATGAGGGGCTGATCCTCAGCCCCGTCAGGAGACGCAAATCTGCAGAAAAAGAAACGTCATGTGCTCCTCTTCAGAACGGCTAGGGAGAGGAAGGGCATTGTGACTCTTGCAGTGTTAAAGATATTCTAGTATGTTTAAGATACGTACTCTGCAAGAACTTCTAGTTTTGTTTTGCGGTTTTTTTCTCCCTATTTTAATACACTATTGTAGAACCGTTACTACGACCTTCGCTTGGCTCGGTCTCTGCCAGGGCCCGTCCTGGGGCAGGCGCCATTGGCTCTGCGGGACAGGGAAGAACCTTCCAGCACCTTCTCAGAGAGGCCATCTCCGCAGCCCCCCGCTTACTAAAACCCTGCCATGCCACCCCATACAGACTTCTCCCCAAACCTATGAGGTGTGGGGGTGCTGAGGGTGCAGTCCCTAGGCACTGTGGGGTTATTGGGTGCCGGCGTAGCCCCAGTCCGAGCTGTGGGGATGCCGAGTGGCCCCGCCCGTGGGTACTGCTGCCGCGGGCTCTGTGAGTCTCGGGGGTGTGTGTGGCTGGGCGCTGGTGCCGCTCGCCGTCCTTGTCCCGGCCGGGCTCCGTGGGAGCTGCCCGGAGCGGCGCGGGGCGGGAGGAGAAGCAGCGGCGCTGCCGCCTGAGGAGGCGCGGGCGGGAACTGGAGATGGCCCCGGGAGATCTAGGCGGGCCTGTCCAAGGGGGACCCCGGCAGTGGGAGCTTAGTCGCCGTGGCGGGAGCTACCAGGGTGCAGGGGTTGCCTGACGGCAGCTGTGGGGATGTCCGTGGCTGGTGCTGGGTGTGAGGTGCTGGACGGCTGCTCCTTGCGGGTCCCAGGCTGTACATCAATGGGATGAGCCTGCAGCAGTCGTCAGGCACTTTGCCCGAGCCAGAGTAATCTGATGTGGTGCCGAGGGAGATGATAGGGATTGTCCGCGACGCGGAAAAGGAAAACATTGGGCTACTGATTGCCGTTCTCCGTACAGTGCAAAAGGGGAAAGCTATATAGTCGGGAAGCTGCGGGTGGGGGGCGGGCTCGCGCACCCCACAGGAAAAGAAAAGAGGGAAAAAAAAGGCAAGCAAGTTCGTGCCCACAACCACAACTGCAGGGCCGGATTTGGCCGCCGAAGAGTTAGTAAACCCTCATGACCTCCTCGGTGCATTTATGTTCCTGTAGGAGTGTGGGGGCCCCTTGGAGATGATACACACACCTCGTTAATTGGACGTTCTTCCGCTGTTAAGTTGGGGCTTTTTGTGTTACCTGGGGTTATTGATTCAGCTTAGGAGGGTGAAATAAAAATTATGCTGTGGACCCCTGTTCCACCTGGCTTTATACCTGCAGGTCACCTGGGCTGGGCCGCCTTCTGTCCTGAGCCTCTTGTCCTCAGCTCCATGGAGGAGCTGGAAACGGGACAGGCAGAGGGGCAGGGAGTGCCTGGCTCTGTGGTGCTGGGGCAGCTGAAGCTCGACGCTTTCCCCTCCTTGTCTGGCAGAGCCCCATCCCAGGAGAGCACCCGAGGCTGGGCACTGGGAGGTCAGAGACACGGCCGGGGCGATACCAGCACGTGCCTGTGGCCGGGAGGCAGGGATCAGACGGAGGGAGAAGGGTGAGATGCCAGAGCAGGAATTCTGTGCTGTGCACGGGCTGTGTGTGTGTCCGTGGGCTTGGGGAGGAAGGAGTGAGCACAAGGGCCCAGCTGAGCCATGTGTTGCTTGCAGCACTTTGTGCTCACAACCAGTGCCTCGTTTGCTTCTCTGGGTGCTGGGAATTGGGGCTGTGCTGGTCCTGCGGTGCCCTGAATACTCAGGCTGCTCCTGCCTGTTGGATGTTCCAGATGTGCCTCTGGGCTTGTGGGTGTTTGAGGGTTGGGGAGGGGCTGACGGGTCTTGTAGATGTGCCGGGCACATGGGGGAAGCTTCCAGCAGCATCTCAAAGAAGCCAAATGTGTAGCTCCCCCCACTACCACAATCTGGCCCTGTAAACAACCTATAGAAATTTCTTCCCAAATGTATGAGGTGTGGAGGTGCAGGGGGGTGCCTGACGGGAGCTGGGGGTATCCATGGCTGATGCTGGGTGTGAGATGGCTGCTCTTTGCTGGTCCCAGAGCGTGCATCAATAGGATGAGCTTGCAGCAGTTGTCAGGCACTTGGCTGAGCCAGAGCAATCTGATGTGATGCTGAGGGAGATGATAACAGCTGCAGCATAGAGATATGGGGACACCAAGTGGCCAGAGGGACTGCATGGTTTTGGGATGGCTTGGGGACGTTGGCAGACGAAGTCCTGCTTTTGAGGGGAGTGCAGGGACATAGGAATGGTGAGGAAGGTATCCTGACGCAGGTTGTAGGTAGCCAAAATTTCTTGCAGAGTTGGGAAGCTGTTCTTAGGACAGGTGTCATTGGGGAGCGTGGTTCGTAGTGCAGCCGGGTGAGCCCAATGAGCCTGGGGTGGAAACCTGGCTGTGGAGTCCCCATTCGGAGCTCAGAGTGGTGACTGCTGCATCCCCAAGAAGCGGCACCACGTGGTCTCAGAACTTGTCTGTCACCTGCAGGTGGAAGGGGACATGTCCCTGGGCAAGTTCTGTGCTGAGGCCCTGGGTGGGCAGAGTTGGTGTAGGTGAGATGCAGAGGTAGCAGAAACGGAGACGCAGGTGGAAATGGAGACTGGATGTAAATAAGGGAGACTCAACGGACCCAAAGATTTGGGTATATTTGGTGTAACCATAATGGGAATGTAGGTCTAAAGGGGAATGGAGAGCTTTTTTTTTGGGAAGGCTGGAAAAGCTTCCTGTCTCTTGTTGGTGTGTCCCCCCTCCCCATTTTAGGGATCATCCCTCCGTTTTGAGATCCTCCACTTCCATTTACTGTGTCCAAGACCAACCAGACTGTAGATTGTAGTTCTTCCCTGTTAGTATCCACCCTTCTCTTGTGCTGTCCGTGCCCGTTTTGGGTTCAGTATCAGAGCAGTGTGTCAGACGAGCCTGGAGCAAAGTGCTGACCAGCTTTTTGCTGCTGTGTGTCTGAGCTTTGGATTGTTTCTGTGTTTCTGTTTTGGGGATGTACATGTTGGTTCTTTCAGGCTGTGGAGCACTATTCCAAAAAATCCCAGGAAAACTCTCTCCGGAGAAGAGAGTCAAAAGTAGGCTGGAAAGCGAGCGTACTCCACTCCCCACTGCCACTGAGTATATCCCCAGTAGCCTGTCTGTCCTTGAACACCAACTTTGTTTTTAAAACAGAAGTATCTCAGTTTTTTCTTCCCTCTCGCAAGCTCAGTTTAAAGGCACCAGAGCCAGCCTCCAGAGCAGATGAAATGGGATACGTATTTCATATCATAATGTCACCCCAGAACACCAAGGCATCTGGAGGGTGGCTCAAACAACTCTTTAATGAAATGGGACTTCCCGAGTGGGGAACTTCCTTAATCCAGGACTGTTGGATGTTAAAGGTGGGTTTGTGGGTATTTGTGGGTTTGGAGGTGGCTGAGAAGTTGTGGGTCTGGGGGCTACTTCTAAATTTGGGGCAAATGTGAGGGTTTGTGGGTGTTTCTGTGTGTGTCAGGTGTAAACTGCCGGAAGTGGGGTCCCGTGTGCCCCATGTGTGGGGCCAGTCTGGGCCGTGGGCACGTGCTGGGGCATCCATGCCTGCCTTGCCCTGTCCTTGAGCCAGCACAGCCAGGACAGAGCAGGGCATTGGGGTGATGCTGCATGGACACTTGCCCTGCCCTGCAGGAGGGCTCATGCCTGGGGCACTTGGCTCTGTAGCTCTGTGTGTCACCTGTGTGTGTTCTGTGTTAGTGGGGAGAAGTGGGCTTGGGTATTTGCAGGTGCACAGCTGCCCACAAATGAGCTCTATGTCAACACGTCATGGCTGATGAGTTTTTGTGGATCTCCCTGCAGTTTTGTATCGAGGCCACTCCTCCTTGACCTGAGGAGCTGCAGGCCTTTGGTGCAGTTGCTGGCCAGCTGGATTTTGATAGACGAGAGCTTGAACAGCTTTTAGATGTGGGCCAGCAAGCACACAATGCTGGAGGCAGCCAGGAGGGCCGGCAGGAGACGGCAAGAGCGGGAGCTTTGGTGTAGCAGAGGTGTTTGGGAGGTGCTGGTGGAGGGCAGGAGAGGAAGCGCAGCCCTGTTGGCAGCTGTGGGACAGAGGGCTGCTGCCAGCAGCTGCCCTGGCAC
Organism: Falcunculus frontatus; assembly: GCA_013398115.1. Lineage (NCBI taxonomy): Eukaryota > Metazoa > Chordata > Aves > Passeriformes > Falcunculus > Falcunculus frontatus. The sequence goes on along the minus strand of VZRV01007876.1, from coordinate 10,014 downwards.
AGGCAAGGCTTGGGGCGCCAGGCGGGTTCGGGGCTGTGCTGTGTCAGGGGCACATCCCTGACCCAGCGTAGGGGCGTGGGGTGGCCAGGCAGCCCCGAGCGTGCTGCTGAGGGGCTGCCGTGCTCTGTCCAGCACTGCTTCATTTGCTACAAGATGGGGGCTGCCATCACCTGCTTGAGTCAGGCTGCTGGCAGAGTTTCCTGCTGCCCTGCGCCTGCCAGGGGGAAGGTGTCAGGCAGTCCTTGTGGCTGGCCAGGGAAGGGCTGGTAGCCATGGTGCTGGGGACTCTGCATTGTCATTGAGCCCCGTGCTGTCAGCAGTGGCCACCCAAGTGAGGGAGCACAAGTACCAAGAGCAGCAAAGTGCAGAAATCATCCTTTTGTACAGAACAGAACAGCCAGCTGAAAATTACAGAACATCCTGCAGGAAGATAAGTGCTCAAAAGAAGAAGTAACGTTACAGCTTCCTATGCATTCGTTAGTATGTAGAAAGAACAAGTAGACATTGTTACGTGGAAGCTAAAACAGAATAAATATCTGCACCTTTTTTCAATAAACGTCCTTGCATCATCGATGCCTGGTGGATGTGTTTCAATCGCAGGGGCACATGCTGGAAGCCTTGGCACTTGTCCTTCCATTCTGTGTGCCTGCAGGTCCTTGTGCTGGGATCAGCAGGCTCAGCAGCCACTGCAGGCCTGGCCAGAGCAGGAGAGGACCTGCAGCATGTGCCTGGAGAGATTGCACACTGAAAGCTCCTTCCAAGCTGTGGTGTTGCCAGCACGGTGAGGTGGCTGGTTCCATGGGAGCTGCACCCAAGGACAGGCTCTGCATCTTGGCATCTTCTGCTCCTGGCCATGCCAGTAGGAGAATGAGCCATTGGTGTGCCCAATGCTCACCACGAGGATCCAGCTCTCCAAGAGCCTGGATTTTTCTTCCTAAATGCTTAGGCACCAGGCAGAAGGGCAGTGCCAGCCTCGGCCGTGCCGCCTTCTGTCCTGAGCCTCTTGTCCTCAGCTCCATGGAGGAGCTGGAAACGGGACAGGCAGAGGGGCAGGGAGTGCCTGGCTCTGTGGTGCTGGGGCAGCTGAAGCTCAACGCTTTCCCCTCCTTGTCTGGCAGAGCCCCATCCCAGGAGAGCACCCGAGGCTGGGCACTGGGAGGTCAGAGACACGGCCGGGGCGATACCAGCACGTGCCTGTGGCCGGGAGGCAGGGATCAGACGGAGGGAGAAGGGTGAGATGCCAGAGCAGGAATTCTGTGCTGTGCACGGGCTGTGTGTGTGTCCGTGGGCTTGGGGAGGAAGGAGTGAGCACAAGGGCCCAGCTGAGCCATGTGTTGCTTGCAGCACTTTGTGCTCACAACCAGTGCCTCGTTTGCTTCTCTGGGTGCTGGGAATTGGGGCTGTGCTGGTCCTGCGGTGGCCAGGGAACCCAGTGAGGCTGCTCCTGACTGAGGAACATCTGAAGCCCCTGGAGAGCGAGGGCTGTGCTGGCCCTGGCAGCAGTGAGAGGCAAAGCCCCTGGGTGTCCCTGAGCTGTGGTCAAGGATTGGCTGCAGGGTCTGAGGGTGGGCTGGGTTCCAGCAAGGCTGTGGGTTCCACAATGGACTTCTCTGCCCAGGGTTTAGATAGCCCTTCTGCCTTTCCTTGTGCCTCCCGAGACCATGCAGATCTTTTCAGCCCCAGCAGTGCCAGTCCCACGGTGTCAGGGATGTCCCACAGCTCCTTGCCACTTGAAAGGGACAAATACTCCCAGCTGTGGCTCATCCACATCTGGCGTGTCCTGTGGCAACAGCGTGGGGAGAAAAACTCCTACAATTGGTCTGGAGGAAAATTCTGACCCACTCCACCACCAAATTCTGTCCAGTTGGAATGGTCTGAAATTCATCTGCACCAGAAGAACCCACACTCATTTTGCTGTCATTCTCCTGTGCTTTTCCTGAGGGCACTGTCCTGGGGCATTGTCATCTCTGCCACAGCTGGCGGCACCTTCCCCAGACTTTCCTTCCGCCCTCCTTCCTCTCTCTTGCCTAGAGATGGAATTTTGCTCTTTGCCTTTTGCAGGGTTGTAATTTGTGAATCTTTGTTTGTGGAAGCATGATTTGATTTTATTCTGCTGTCATGGTGGGGTGTGAAGAAGCAGCGCAACTGTAAGAGTTACAATACCATCTGTAGCCAATATATTCAAATTGCCAAGGGAAAAAAAAAGCATAACCCAGATCTTTTTATTTTGTCACCCTAATCGAACTAATGTCGGTTTTGTTTTGATCTGAAGCTTAATGGATTAAAAGAGCCTTCAGGAAATGAACTAGAATGACTGTCTAAAAAAAAAAACCAACAGACACCTTTGATGCGTTTTGCCTTTGAGTAAGAAAAACTTTCAAATTATTGCGTGGAATATCTGGATTCTAGACACTGAGCAGAAATCACGAGGGGGATTTTGTTTGCCTGTATCAGCAGCTCAAGGCATTTATGTACACCCACAAGAGATTATGTGAACACACATAAGTGACACTGGGTAGTAGTAAAGCTTCGGAAGGAAGAGCACAGGTCCTGAAGAAATTGATCACTGTCTACTGAGAAAAAGAGTTATATAAGCACAAAATAGACATGTATATAGACAGCTCAGAAAGTATCACCTACATATCTAGTTATTCAGTATTTTCACTTTTATTTACTTTTCCAGCCAAATTATTTGATCTAAAAATAACTAGATGTGAAAATACATTACACAACTGATCCAGCTTTTGCATAGAAAAGTTTTTTCTAATGCAATTAATCCTCAGTTAGTGCAAAATTTGCACTCACAGTCCAGATTGTGTCCACCATTTCATACTGTCATGGTTGGAGGATGAGGTATTCCTTCTCAGAAGATGAAGGAGAGAAGTGTTATGACTATGAGCTACAAGTGGTTTCATCATACTTTAACCTTGAATGGATTGGTGCTGCATTTCCTGAGTGCCTCAAGCTTACAGTGTTTTTCAGTGATGAGTGGATTGCTGTTTGCTTTCCAGCTGGGAAGAGGAAAAGTGGGAAAAGGAGATCGCTGGAACCAGAATGATCTTTAGAAGGCCTAGTTGAAATGGAGCCTGGCCTTTGACTTTGAAGGTGAACGTTCTGGGGACTGGAGACAGCAGACTGGAGAACAAAAGTGCAAAAAAGGAGGAGGAAGCAAGGTGCCAAATAAAATATAATAAGGAGTAAAAGCAAAAATAATAAACCAAATGAAGAAAGAGAAAGGATTAAGTAAAATTTTGTAAAAGAGATGATGCAAGAATAGTGTTTGATTTGTGAAGTTTTTCAAAGACATCCATCCTGCATTTCACGACACACTATTTTTTAAACATTTCTCAGTGTTTTACGGCAAAAGCACTGTGGGCCTAATTCTGGGCATGACTCCTGGTGGTAATCTTGTTATGATATGTAATAACTATGTGGTATCAGAGAGAAACAGGAAAATTTGAAAAGTGCTGACTGAATTTTTTTAATGTATCTTTGGGTACATAACAGGCTTTCAAATACCTAAGTGAAAAAAGAAGTGATGAAAACTTTAGATATAGAATGGAATGATCTATGATTTGAAAACATAGATAAAAAAGAAGAACATTCAGTATTGGAATTAGTTCCTGAACGCTAACTCTTGCAGAGCAGAAAACTTAATATCAAGTGGAAAAAAAATACTTGCTGGGGTCATGACACAACTGCTTAACATTCAGCATTTTCAGTCTCAGCAACAGGCATACACTTTGTTGGAAAAATCACTGCAGCAGCCTGAAGACAGTGCATTTTATTCTTCAAAACCAACTTTTGTCTGTATCATTCCTGTATACGGTAATCATAATTCGCAGGGAGGGTATTATGCTCCATTCAGAAACAACATTATTCAGGGATATTTCTACCTTGAAGTTGTTGTCTTCCTTATCTTTTCACGATCTCTCTGCTACTGACTTTGTATTTGTATTCATTTTTTGGAATCCGAGCGTCTTTTAAACTATTTTATTTGGGTTTTTTCTGTGCTAGATTTTAAACCTTTGTGTAGAACAGTCAAGTCAGTCTGTGCACAGAAGGCTTGTGCAAGAAACAATTTCTAGTTTATGCAACCAGTTTCTTGGAGCTCTTGGGCCATAAATAGCACACAATCACTGACACAATCTATTAGATGTGCTTTACCACATGTTTGTACTGTTGAAAATCAACCTATCATATGGCCTTCGTTGTTGTCATTCATAAAATCATGAAATTGGCTTTCACATATTTAATTGTTTAGAGATCAAGTTAAGAGTTGTTAAAGTTGTTAATGTAAGTAAGTGTTTAAGTGTTGACTATTCCCCAAATTAGAAGGTTTATTCCCTGTTGGTTTCTTATTGTTCCAGTGATGTTTACAAGTTCAATTGACATTATAAAGTTGTGTAAAACCCTTTTAATTCCTGTCCAAGTTAGATATCTTACAGAGAAAGCAGATCCTCACAAGTGGCCAAAGGACTATTTTTAGAACCAAACCGTTACCTTGTTAATGAGCTGCACCGCAATGTGGAATTTTAATGAGGACTTTTCCTGCCACTGAAGCTGATGTCATCACTCAATGACTGTACCCCTGGCAGCAAGGGAGCCATTGGCAGATAAATATTACCTCACTCCAAGACTCCACCAATCAACCCTGTGCCTTGGGGGCTGGACAGTGGGCGGTTATGGGAGGGGCCAAGGGGGTATAAAATCCTCTGCAAGCAAGCCGGAGCTGGTTTTTGCCTTGGGTAAGCCATTGGTGAAGCCTGGCGCTGTGGTTCTGAGGCCTGTATCTCTAGCTAGAGACTTTACTCGTGAGACTTTGCTTTAGATTAGCCGAAGCAAAATCCAGCACTGCAGATCTCTGCCTTGAGCGAATAGCCTGCTTGTCTCTAAGGGTCTTATCCCTGAGATCCCGGATTTGCTGTTTTATTTAAGGAATTGCGCTCTGTTTTTTTCCAAAAGCTTTCCAATTTTTTCTTTTAATAAATTACTTTTCTTTTAATTAAAAACCAAGAGTTGCCTTTATTCCTGACAATTTAATAGCTGGTATTAGGCTAGCAGTAACAGAAACCACTGTCTATAAGGTCCAAACTTTTATTTGTTAAGTCATAGTAATCCTAGACTTTGTAGATAATATTTTTAAAAATTACATATTTTTATATGTAATTTATGAAATTTAATATGAAATATATGAATACAAACATAAATACAATTGTATATAATTATATATCAGGATTATGTCTTGTATTATATGTTATTACATGCACAACATTTCTGCAAAGAATTTGACTCCCCATCAGTGCAGCACCCATGGATTTCAAATCCATTTTTGAATTCTGATTCATGGTTCAAGATAAGGAAAATGAACCAGTAGCACTTTCAATGAAATAGCTACTCAAACATGCAGGGAAGAAACTGACACAGACACAAAATTTTAATACTTTTTTTGTAATCTCCTGTTTTGAATGTCTCTCAGTTGAAAGTATGGCTCTAAGGGTACTTATTAGTTAAAATATTTTTTTTTAATTTTTAAGACAGCATAATGTAAGTTAACATACTGTAAAAAATAAGGTGTAGAAATTTAACAGAACAGATTATTGCCATTGCAGAGAATCTAAACAGTTTTTTTCCTTCCACTGTTTTGCAGTATCACCTCTTAAAAATAATTTTTCATCCCATTACGAGTGAACTTCTAGTGCTTTGAAAAACATTGTCCAAAATATCTGATTGCATTAGGTTCTGACAACCTGCCACTTCAAATTCTTGAAGGTTGCTAATGAAATTTTATTTATGGGAAAACAGTTGCTCTTCTGCAGCAGTAATTGTGGGTCTTCAGGCTGATACATTACACAGGAGTGAGAAGGAGCATATGTAAATGTCACTTATACGAAGGCACAACTCAGATCCAACAGAATAATTTTTGCTTGAGTGGTGACAGCGGACGAACCTGAGGTTTCTCTGCTTGGATCATTTAAGTTGGAAAAGATCCTTAAAATCATTGAGTCCAACTTGATAAATTTGGAAATAACTAAGTGTTTTCTGCTGTATTACCAGCCAGGGAATGTGTTCATGGGAGGCAGATGTGATAACCTCTGCACTACAGAAACACCCCTTGAGTAGTTGCTCACGTTGTCTGCAGAAGTTCTTATAGTCAGCACAATTGCGGCATGCAATTTTATTTATTCAGTGGCTAGTGTAAAACTGTCATTTCTCCTGTTCAACTATCAGACCCTGCGTGTATGAATGGTATATATTAATATATTCGTTTGAGGTGACAGGAATGAGCGCTATAATTTTCAAAAAATTCCCTAATCTAATGACGTTTTCAATAAGAATATTAAGTTACTGTTGCCAAAGTTGTGTTTAGATCCCACAATAAGGAAAAACCCATTCACATAGATGAAGAACCTTATATGAAGTTAGATCTGATTTGTGCAAGTAACATTTAGACACAGTTGTTGCGCTTCCTTCAGACAAAAGGTTTTCTTGGACCCACAAGAAAGATAAAGTGCTTCTTCTACAGGTTTTAGTACCTTATGGGAATATAAAATTAAATTTTTGCAGTTCACTGCAAGAATCACTCTTGATTGTGATTACATTTTCGTATGGAAGCAACAGAAACAGATTTGGTGGCAGAGGCATTCACATAAAATTCCTAAGATACAGCTCTTCTGAGGTTGATGTATTGAGTAATTTAACGTTAAAGAGAAGTTAGGCAAGAGAAAAATGAGGCAAACTGTTATATATGAACTCAGTTATTGATTTTTGCTCGTTTAAACCCCCAGTTATAACATTAATCAAGTTAATTAAAAAGTTCTAAGTTCTAATTGTTGATGTTAATGAAATTAAGAAGTTCTAGTTGTTATGAAGTATTCCCAAGTTGTTCCCTATCCCTCGTTCATGATTTAAAGTTAAACCCTCAAATATCTCTTCAAATGTTTGAAACTTTCAATTGTTCTATATTTTATGTGTAAGTCCATGTTCTCCCAAATTGAAAAATGTATTTTCTGTATTTATTTGATACTTTAATGTATGTTTAAATAAGTTTTAATCTATGTAAAGGATTGAGGGCTCCTCCAGCTAACTGGGCATATGAAGTGCCATTTTCTAAAAATAACTCCCTCACTGCTCCTCTGTCACCGAGCTCCATGGAAACCATGAATACTAATGAGGCTCCTTCCCACCAAAACCCTACCCCTGGACAACAACTGAGCCATTGGTGGGAAGGAGTGACCTCATTGGAAAGTACCACCAATTATGTGGGACCATGGAGGCGGGACAGAGGGCAGGCAGGGGCGTTCCTGGGCGGGGCAAGCACACGATAAAAAGCCCTGTC
>VZRV01007873.1:280624-354802 GCA_013398115.1 Falcunculus frontatus | reverse complement strand
GGCCTGTCCATCGTCCTGCGGAGAGAGGCAGCGGTCAGGGGCGGCCCCGGATGGGGACCAAGGGGGGCTTTACCCCTACACGGGCACCGCCCCGACGGGAGGGGGCCGCTTCGGGGCTTAGACCGCCTGGGTGAGAAACGGGGGAGTTACTGATCACCCCAAATCATTCAGAGTTTTTTGGCGGGAGGGGGGGGGTGTCTGTGGGTCCACCCCGCCGAGCCGTGCGGTGTCGTGACGTCACGGGGCGCCCCGGCCCTGCCGTGACGTCACGGAGCCTCGCGGAGCGGCGCTTCGACGTCTCGCAGCGCCCTGGTCCCGCACGACGGGGACGGGCAGGACTCCCCCCGGGCTCCCGGCTCCTCTCGGGGATTCACATCGGCACCATCGGGGCGGCTGGAGCAGCGAGGGGGGCTCGGGCAGCGCCCGGAGCGCCGCCGACGGTGCCGGTTAAATTATGAGGCCAAATTACGGAGAAGGCTCAGCACACACCCTTGCTTTTTTGGGGGTATTTCTCCCCATTTTGGGGTCCCCGGCCTTGTTTGGTGCCCTGCGGCGACAGCCCAGTCGCGGCCCGGCCTGCCTGCAGCGGCCTTAGCCTCACGGGCGGCACCTTCTCCTCCCATGATTATTTTTTATTGTTATTTTTAAACTATCGAAATATACCTGAAAACACTTTTGGGGGAGAGGGGGTTAAGTCAGCCCCTAACGGAGCCAATCCCCCCGCGCATTCGCTACCGCAGGAAGGAGGAAGGGGCCCGGCCGCACAGAGCATTGTCCCCCTTCTCCCACAGAACAAATGCTGTCGCGACAGGGCACCCCGCGCTAAGGGCCAACAGCGATATCGCGATTATTTCTATGCTTTATCTCCCACATATTCCCTCATTCGGTTTTAGATTATTTTTGTTTGGTTGATTGGTTATTCTTTTCCATATAAATAAGGAGCTTCACGGAGCAGAAAGCTGCCACCCATCCTTCTGGCTCCTTTGCCTAGGGTAATTTTTTATTTCGTTTCTGATAAGCTGAGTCGCGAGAAAAAAAAAAAACCCTTTTTTTGGCCATATCTCACTATCCCGCTGGAAAATAAAATAATAATACAACTCCCCAACCTAAAGCACAAGTTCTCTGCCTTCCCTCCAGCCCCCTTCCCGCCAGCCCTCTAGAAAGAAAAATCTAATTGCCTATTCCGATATTGTATAGGAAGAGATTACTCACATGTGTCATATTTAAGTAGGGACACCGCAAGTCTCTCCTGTTTCAACAAAAGCGCTCTCAGTGTCAGGCTGAATTTACTCCTCCCACCTCAAGGTACTTACGACTTTACAGAGAGGAAGGACACCCGCATCGGGATAAAACTGCTAAATCCTGGGAGGAAGAGAAGGGGGGGAGAAAAAAAAAAAAGAGGAGAGGGTGGATCTCGTGGGTCCGGATTGCCAGAGATCAGTGGAGGGAGAAAGGTGCAGGGGAGAGGGAAGGAGGGGACAACACCCCGGGGAGGCCCCTGTGATAGGGGACAGCGGCCACCCCCGGGTTCCCCCCCGCCGCCACCGGGAGCCGCCGCCTCCCACACGGGGCCACAACGAGCGACGGCCATGGCCTGGCGTGGAAAAAAAAATAAACAGAGAAAAAAAGGCTTGAAAAAAAGCGCCCTATATTTGGGGCGAATTGGGCGGTTTTTTGGACACATTGCAAGCCCCGTCTTCCCGGGAGGAAATCACAGACGGGGCCGGACACGGGGTTGTTTTTCTCCCGATGGGCTCGCACGAAGCGGTGACGGCGGCGGCGTTTCTCCCACGTCCGGCTGGAAAATTTAATTCCTAAAGGGGCAAATTAAATTCCTCAAGGGGCCGGTTAGCGGCCGCGCTCCCGGCCGAGGAACCGAGACAGCCGGCACCGGGCCGGCGCGGAGTGAGCCCGCTCCCCGCCGCCCAGCGACAGGAAGGCGAGGCCGGCTCACCCCGCCAACGAAATTACGAAAAATTAGGTTTTCCCTTTCTTAAAAAAAGAAATAATGCCGATGGCGTCTGTTCCCGCATTCGTTAAAAAACGAAATATACAAAACCGCAAAGATAGCAGCAGTATTTTGCCTTAAATTGGGGTGGTTTCGTTTAGAAAAATGGAGGGGGGGGCATTAAATCCCCGCCCGCTGGTTTCTGCTCCGCAAAATCCTTTTGTTTTCCAGCAGCCGATCGGCAGGAAATTTCCAACCCAAAAGCGCACCTCTCCCGCCGGCCCTTTGTAGGGAAATCGCCCCAAAGCGAAGGGGCGGGAGGGAGCGGGATATCGGGGACCCCCCTCTCTGGGAGAAGCGCTCAGGTTCTGGCCGTCGGCCGGGCCGTGTCCTGGTGTTTGTCCCTCGGGAGAGGCTGGAGGACCCACGCCCTGTGGGCGCTTCGCCCCCAGCGCCCCCCCAGCCCGTCCCAGCCGCCTCCTCGCAGCCGCAGCCCGAGGGTCCCGGGGCGGTGGGGGTGCCGCACCCCACAATTTCCAAGGTGAAAGCGTATTCTCCTCCTCATCCACCCCGCAACAAAGAATAAAACAGATTAAACCCAACCGCGAGAAAGATTTTGTGTTTTTTTCCCTGCTCGCCTGTCTCTCACGTGGGGCAGCAGCCCCCCAAAACCCACTCGCTGCCCTCCCGAGTCCCCCAAAACCGCATCCCGCCGCCCCCAGAGCTCAGCTCTCTGCAGAGCTGATTCCTCTTTACTCACCATTTGCTTTTCATTGGGAAAAGTGAGTGGAGCCATTTTGTGGCCTACGCATCGCGGCTATATTTGTAGTAAGTGTTGGGTGGCTTCAGCTGGGTAGGCTCTAATTCCACATCACGTCCAGTTTCCTATTTAGTATGGAGAGCGGAACACTACTGCAATGTGGCCGAGAGAGATAAAACCCCAGCAGTGGCCCGCCTGCCCTGATAAGCTTCTAAACCCATTATTTATGAAATGATTCATTATTATTTGGCAATTTTATCGAAGGAAAGCGGAAAATTATTGCAGGGATATGCATAGGAATAACTCCGGAATGCATGCCTTCTAGCTTTTTATGTGTGTGTGCTTAGATGCTCTTAAAAAGACACTGGGAGGAAAAAAAAAAAAAAAAGTAATAAAAAATTGCACTGTGGCTGCCCGCATCTGAATAGCGATTCTTTATTTTAGTCCTCTTGGAGGTTATTATGCCCCTGGTTTTTTTTTTTCCTTTTTTTTTTTTTTTATTATTATTAAATATGGAACACCTACTCCGTTCTTAATTAAATTTAATGAGCCAAAATAAATTGTTGGAGATGTTGAGAGAGGGGGAAGGGGTGTGGGCTGCTTTGGGACAAGAGGAGGTAAATAAAGCACATCAAGAGGAGATGTTTTGGAGAAAAGCGGCCCCATCCCCAGCCTTCTTCCCCCCACACTGTGTATTTTTGCTGAAGGGCTGAATTGTGGCGAGCTCCCTGTCTCGTCTGCCGTTCTGGGGTGGGAGGAGGCCGAGCATCCTTGCCTAGCTGGGGGATGCTGGGGACTGTGAGCGGAGCGGGTACCGAGCCGGCACCTCTCGCCCTCGAGAAATTTGGGATGTGAGCGGCGGACCCTGGACGACAGGGGCTTGGGGAAGGGAGAAAGGGGACCTGGGTCGTGCTGTAGCAGTGCGGGGCAGCCGGCAGGGCTGGGCTGAGAACCCCGTGGGGGCTGGAGCTCGGGGCCGGCTGCGCGCCCCGTCGGGGAAGGGGCTCAGCCAGGCCGCGGCGAGCTCCGGCCCGGGCGGACAGAGACCCCCGGGCCCGGCCAAAGCCGCCGTGCCCCCGGAGCGGCTCCTGGGGACCGGAGGCGGGCGCTGCGGCGGTCGCGGTGCCCTGCGCGGCGATCGCAAAGAGACGAGACGCGTGGAAACCTCCCCGAAATGCCAGAGGGTACCGGCATGGAAAGGGGGAAGGCAGGAGTGGCTGGAGGGTCCCAGATCCGCTCCTCCGGGCACCCACGGGTAGCGCGGCCCTAAAGGCAGCGGCGGGGAGCGCTTTTGGACAGCTCAGGGGCCGGCCTGCGCGGGAACCCGAAAATCAACGAAATCACCCCGGCGCGGGGCGGGGAGGAAGGGACCGGGGCTGAGCCCCTCCCGGGACACCCCCCGGTCCCCTCTGCGACCCCGGCCCTGCGCGGGGCTCGGGGGACAAGCGGCGGCGAGGCCCGGCCGCACCTGCCGTGCGTGAGGGGGCCGGCGGCGGGGCCGGGGTTCGGGGGTCGCTATTGTCTCCCCGCCACCTGCGCGCCCTCCCGCAGGGGGAAATGCCGGAGCTGTTATTCTTCCTTTCACTCCTTCCCCTCAGCCTCCCGCTCTGGACGCGGCCGTGGGAGAGGTTTCCACAAGCCTCGGCCGCTCCCCCCGCGGCACGGCCGGGGCCGGGGCCGTGTCCCGGCCGGCAGGAGCCCGCACGATGCCGGCAGCGTGCGTGGGGCGGCGGGGCAGGGACGGTCACGACGCGCCGGAGAGCCCGCCGTGCCTCCCGCCAGGAAACACGACCATTTTTGAGCCGGCTCCTCTCACCAACAGGAAGCGTTAAAGATAGAACAGCCGGGGCTGGGCGGGGGAGATTAGGAAGCCGAGCATCTTCTGAGCACCGAGGGCCGCTGCGGGGCCATTCCCAGCCGTGCCTGTGCCCGCTGCTGTGGGAGCCGGGGCCGTGCTCAACCCACCTCCGACCCGCATTTTTACCTCTTCAGAGAAGAGGGATCAAACCCTTCAGTCAGGGTGGGGAGCACCAAAAGGTTCCAGAGTAAAGTCGTCAGTGATGCTCCGAGCAGGCCCAGCACCTTTTCAACTAGCACTATAAATGCCTTCACTTAATTACAATAAAAAATAGCTAGAAACAATAGAAGAAAGAAAAAACGCAAACAAAAACCAAATCAATAAAGCCTTAATGCTGCCCCATTAGCCATGTCATTGCCTGATGGGCCAGCTCTAAATCTTGGACCCCAGTGCTCAGTTAACAAAGTCAGACCTGGCTTTCTGTGTGTTTTTTACCTCAAATTGCAGCAGATGCTTCAGGTGAAAAAAAAAAAATCTAGACATCTTGAAATTACTCAGTACCACATTATGAAAGGAAAATGCTGCTTAAAGGAAGGGTGTTTTTTGTTGTTTTGGTCCAGTAAATTAACATTTTGCTTGCTTGGAGGTTGCTGTCCAGGATTATATGATTTGTGTAACTTATTATAACACCACACCCTTGTCCTGAGCTGTGTGGAAGTAGTTTGGCTTTTGTTTTCAAATTGTTTCTAGCCCTTGAGCATTTGAAGAAAGTCTTTAAAATATTAACCAATACAACTGTCATCTTCCTGTGTTTCCAGACATTTTACAATAGGAAACAAAGAACAAAACCCTGCAACAATAGCTCAGAGGTATGAATTGCCTCATTCATCTCACTGGAATGTTCAAAAACATTAACTATTTTTTGACTGATTCAGCAGAAAATGTGCTGGCAGATAATAAGCTTATGTGCCTGATCCAGGGGAGGATTCAGGGACTGAGAAAGGTTTTATTTTTCAGCACAGCAAAGTAGCACCTTTCCTGAAAGGAAGCAAATATCCTTGTTGATGGAAGAGGCTGCGTGAGAGGAGAAATTCTGACACGGCTTAAAGGGAGCTGCTGCCTTCCTCTCTCTGTACTGGCTTCAAAATGGCACATGACTTATCACAGCCAAATTCTGTAATAAATTAATTAGCAATTAGTGCCCACTCAAACACACCACGAACTAACACTGCAGTCCTTATGATTTGACTGGGAAAGGCCCAGGATTTCAGTGGGGGGGGGTATTTCAATCTCTAGTTTAACACTCAGAACAGGAAAGGCAAGGTCAGCACCGCCAGCTGAACTGCTGTTGAGACAATGCCATCACTAAAACAAAGTTTGTTCCAACGCCTGTTAGAGAACGCTGATGCACTAAAAGGCCAGTGAGAAAACACATGGCTCCACCATCATTCCACTGTCCTCCCACCAGGAACAGTGGGAACGGGAATGAATCACCACTTCCAGCCCAATTCTTCACCTCGTGCAATATTATCATCACAAGGTTATGGAAAAGAACTGCTTCATCAATAGACAGTAGTGCTTGGTGACAGAATATTTATGTGTTAATTCAGCACAAAGTAAATCTATTATTTCTGCATACCTCACCACCCAGTCTCAGATTCTCAAGTTCAGTAGCAGGTGAACCAGTGAACCTCAGGTTAACCATTCTAACAAGGACTGGGAAGCCACATGTGTCTTAAATAAAGGCAGCATTAGACAGCTGAAGATTAATTTTTTTTTAATGGAAGCTTTGACCTTTATGAGCAGTATGTAATTTTAAATAAATAGAAAACACAGAACTGGAAAAAAAAAAAATCACAAAAACTTTAAAAGTGCCAGCTTTCCCCCCTTTCTTTCCTTCAAAGATTTCATGATACAGAGTTACATGTGCCATTTTGGCTGAATTCAAAATAATTTTATGCAAAGTAAAGCCAAAGTTATACTTCCCTTCCCCACAGACACAACCCCCACACAATAATCCAACCATTTCAGCAAATTTCTAGAAATTAGTGCTTTAGCTCTGTTACCCCTGCTCTGCCACACACATCATCAGTGGCTCACAGTTGGCACAAACATGGAAAAGTCTGTTTTTAAAAAGTCAACAGAAGAATACTTAAGTAATCACCACTGTTAAAATTATATTAAAAGTACATCTTGGGCTCAGGTTGATTCATCTTCACTATGCTTTAAAATCACACCTAACTGTAAACAAAAGTGCACACATATGTCAGTGCTGATCAGCACTGCCTCAGCCAGGCACTTTGAGGTGGCTGTCCCTGAGCTGGGCTGAAAACTCAGTTCTGCAAATTTTACATTGCTACAACAGAGTGACCTCTTCAAAGACAGCTCAATCCGTGGTTTCCTGTAGTCTCTTACAGAGAGGTCCCTCTGATTTGAAGCAGTGGTTGCAGTCATCTCAGGGGATGTTCAGAATAGCTTTGGTAATTGCCTGAGTTGTTTCACATCAAGAATGGTGCCAACAGAATTTATGCTGTTTGACTGGTTTAACATTTCAAGAGTTGGACTATGTAGATTTCCACGGAAGGCCTGAGTATCTCCTTCATCTTTCCTGAGAGGTTGCTCAGTGAATTCTACCCTCCCAGGTAACAATCTGGTTTTTGATTTTAAATCCTTTAGGAACTGAAGTGAGTTTTCATCTGCTTGATCTGTTCTGGGAGGAAAAATTTCATTTGTAATATTTCTTAACACTGGGCTGTTTAATTCTGGTGGAGAAGCATTAGTAGTCAACTCTCTGCTGTGACTTTTTAGGTGAATGGGAAGTCTTCCATCCATCCTTTTGGATAATTCAGTCTGGTGGCTGAAGCTGTCCAACACAGGGGTACAGTTTTTGTCTGGCATGCTTTTGCTTTTGACAGTGCCAAAATTGCCATCTTGAGCCTGCAGTTCCTCTTCATCTTCACTGCTGTCATTGGCCTGTATCAGCCCGTATCGCTTCATGTACTTCTTGGTTGCAAAGGACATATTGTTGGGTGAAATTAAACTCAGACCCACCATGCTCTTGTCCCCATTTGTTTGCAAGATGTCTTGGAAGGAGAAATCTGCAGGAGGATTTTGGCGACTGAGAGACAGTCGGGATAACTGATTTTCACTGAGATACTTGAGTGCTATGGCATTGGCTTCCATGCTCAGATCAACAACGTTGGGACACATGCTGACACTGGCAAGTGACATGGAATTTAATCCAGGCACCACTGCTTCGGGACTTATGCACGCCAAGATGCTGAAATAAAGCATCACAAAATTAGCTTAGCATTACAGGAAAAGCATGAATTTCACAGTTTTTCTCACTACACCGATTTCTCCTTTATTCTGAACACCACAGCTCCATCAGGACTGAGATCATATTATCTGCATGTACTGAAAAGCAGCTACTCATCCCCACAGTATCCAAACACTGTCAGAGAATGGATGATATTCCCTTCTCCTTCAATACACAGCACCCTCATATGAAGAGCCACCCATCTCTAGCAGGTTACAGAGCTGGTTTTGGTTTTAAGCAGGTTTGAGCTCTTGGTCTTTTCTCACCAGTGAATGTAACATTATGTGTCTGATGCTACAACTCTGAATTCTACCATACAACCCAAATTTTATAGCTAGAAATACAAGCCCAATGACTGAGACCAAGAACATCTTTCCGAATGCGTGGTAATTCCAGGATTTTTACAGAAACTCTGACATCTGTTTCCAGAAGCCTACAAGGTTCTAGTTTTTGAAGTATCTTCAAATGGGAAACATTCATTTGTTCTGTTGCCTGGTACAGCAATTTCTTGTATATATATCAAGTGTTTAAAGACTGAAAGAACAAGCTCTGGTACACCAGTAATGGTTGTAAGCCACTGTGTTTAGTTCACACATCATATACTAGTTCACAAACCCAAGCTCCTCATATTAAGAATTAAGAGGCTTCTTATTTCACTGAGCACAAATTCTGAAGTTTGCCTGGGGAGAATAACCTGGCTCAGAACAACAACCACTTATTATGCTATGGAGCTGCACTGTTGTTTCCTTCTCTACTGAGCTGTAGACCTTTTCTCAGAATTGTTTATCAGTCTTGAAAGTGGCAGAAGGAAGAACTCCACCCCACTCCCCAAGTTTGAAGAAAAAAACCCCAAGAGTTCCAGTTCTGCCTTATGGGTTCATGTATTAGCATGTTATTGACATTAAAAGAACACTGACAGACTCCAGCCAGGAAGGTAGTCCAGAAATTCCACAAAAACACCCAATAAAATACAAGTAAAACGGAGAGAAAAGAGGTTAGAAACTTATGACTGGAAACAGCTTTTGACACATGGCTGAAGAGAAGATTAATTAGGAGGTGGTTGGATTTTTTTTGTTTACATAACAACTACATCCTAGGATCAAGAAGACAATAAGGATGAAAGTGAAGCTGTACCAGGCAGTCAGCCTATGCCTACACAGCTACACAAGTAAATTCCTGTGCCTAAAAATCGTCCTTCAGAAGTTACTTCTCTGTTCCTTCCTCTGTTTCAACAAGGCTGTTTCCCTCCCCAGCACTTTCTCTGCTCAAGGCACAGCACCCACAGTAACAAGCAATTAGGACAGAACGAGTTTTGATTAGATACCAAAGCCACAATAACAACTTCACATATACTGGTAAAGTGCAAGACAAAGGTTAAGAAGCAATGACAAAATACACAGCTGCTTAACATTCAGTCTTCCAAGCCCAGAGTTTCTCTGGAATACTTTGACACAGACCAAAGAACTGCCCAAAGCTTCTTTTTTGTTCTAAGGAACCGCAGGCTACTGCATGCACAATGCTTTAAGAATCACCAGATGCTCTAGTATCTAGAGCTACTTGTGTTATATTTAAATAATCTGGATTTTGCTAGCAGAGCTCTTAAACCTATCTGAAATACCCATAGCATGAGCCAGCGTTTCAATTTTGCAGGAAATGTAGATCAAGCTGCACCCAAATCCCAGTGGCAGATTCTTCTCTTGACTCATTGAGCCAAATCTTCATTTTCATTTGGATCTACACATTACTATTCAAAGCCACCAGTATTTTACCTGGCATTCTCCACTTTGTGTGTATTTTCCTTCATATTGCCAGGTGAGTCCACTGTCACTCCAAGACTCCTCAGCTGTTTGAGCGTGGCACTAATGACACTCTCTTTGTCCATCCCTCCTCTGTCAGTCTCTGAAGCCACTTCTGCTCTATCATCAATATCCCGATACTGAGGACCATCATCATTACCAGATCCTGATTTAAAAGGCAAGTGATCTTGCTCTTCTGAGGACTTCAAGAGGTGGTTTACTTGGCCCTACAGAAAAAGGGAGCAGGTAAAAGACCACATGGTAAAAACATCATGACATGCAGGAGCTGTCAAATACCAAAATCCTGACTTGTTGTTACACAACTTCAAATACAACTTGATGGATAAATAGCTTATTCTGACAAAGAATGCAAATTCAGATTCAGTTCAGATAAAATCACTTAAACTTACAGCAGTGTAGTCTAACACTGGAATGTCTTACACTTCAAGCTTTCTGTAAGAGTCTGTTCTGAATTTAGACACATCACATACTGATATTCTTATAGATTAAAATATCTGCCCTTTAAGGGACTTGAAGGTAAAATGCTGCGTTATTTTAAAGGCTACTAATTTGGGAAGTTATCAGCTGATGTCTTTGAATTAAAGTATTATTATTTATTAGATAATAGACAGTACTCCACGTATGCATGAAAGAGTACAAAATAACCACTTAAACATTTAAAAAAAATTGAAGAACCACAAACTTGGAGCCTTCTGTAGAGCACAATGTGAATCTGAAAACCACACGCAGTTTTCATTCATGCCAATACCACATCATAACTTCAGCAGGGTGCTGTTCTGACTGTTGCATTCAGTGCAGAATATAAAATGTGCATGAGTTACCAGTAAGTCCTGGTAAAGCTTCTGCTCCTCTGAGGGCTGCCGAGGCAGCAGCGAGGCGGGTGGCTCAGAGCTCTGCTCACTTGTTACCACCACCTGGCTCCTGGCTCCCTCCGATGGCTCTTTCTGTAAAGACACACTGACACTTTCTTCCAAGGATGAACCACGAACAAGTGCTTGGGAAACGTTTCCAGTTCTGGAAGAGAACACCATGATAGCTACATACTTCCTTGAAACAAAAAAGCATCATTATCTCTATTATTTTATTACTTTAGTTTTTTCATGAACACCAGAGGAGGAGAACAATCAAGTACTGCAAACAGATCCTAATGGCTTTTAGCTTGCCTGCTGCTTGAGGCTTTGCTCCTTTCTGCAGTCACTTTCTCTCAAAAGTCATTTGAGGACTGAGGAAATACACCTCCAAGCATGCAACTACAACAGCCTGACTAGTTTTTCAAAAGATGATTTGAAAGTGGCAGTGACATCTCTGGACTAGTCAAAACTCAGTGGCACTCTATGACTTAACCTTAAACCAGATGAAAGGGAAAGTTATTAACAGTTTGGAGTTTGTTTTCAGCATTTCACTTATAAGCCTTTAGGAACAAATGCCTTCCATATGTTCTGACACATGACTTACTCAAAAAGCTGCTTTTACCAAGGTACATAACTTATCATGGGATTCCTGTGGCAGTTTAAAAACTTCTCAAAGACAGCTACAAGTGCACACATACACACTGAGCATCACAAACTGAGAACAAACACCTAGTTGAAATATTTTTCAATAAGCGATGTGAAAGAAGAGCTATAAAGGGTAAAAAGGGTAAATACTCTGAATGAGTTACAACACAATGCTCTGCACCCCCTCAGTTGGTGTGTGCACAGCATAAGCCTTTGGAGACCAGACATATCAATACTACTATCATCCCAAGAAGCTCCTTAAGCGACCCTCCTCCCCCTTCCTGTTCCTCCTGAGGAGACAAGTGTAAGATAAGGGAATTTCAGAACTCAACTGATCAATTGCCTGTGTTGAAAGCGATAAGATTTAAACCACGTGACATACCAGATAGTCAATGTAGGTTATCAGCTACTGTTACACTAGCAATTATTCATCATTCCCAAAAATGTTCCCCTCCTCCTCCTCAAAGAAATCTGGGTGATGCTCTACATTCTGACTATAAGATACTTTACAGCTATTTTATAAGTTTATGAATCCAAGTTGAAGAGAATCTTAAGATGGCATTGTCCTAAAATACAATGTTCATAGGATTGATCTGAACCCATAATATTTGGGGTAGCAGTATATGTTTGCAGACAGTACTTTAATCAAGGACTATGAATAGTTATAGCTTAATTACCATCATCTTTCCCAATATGAATATTTTAGAAACCTAATTTAACTGGAAGGGTATTCCCCCTCCTTTGGCTTTTTATACTTAGACAATATTAGACCACTAAAGTGGTAAATTGTTGAGCTATTCCTACCTGGAAATAGCATCCATATAGATAATTAAAAATATTTTTTAAATCACTTCCCAAATTAGTCTGAGATTAGTCACTGCACTATAAAGAATCTGAGCTTAAAAATAATTAAATTAACAGCAGTGAAGTCAGTACCTGCATGCACCACACACAAAGTAATTAGGCATGAAATAAAGAGAAATTCAGGGAACAGCCACATAATCACGAACTCATCCTAAGCTCCTCAGAAATGGAAGGGTTCTGAATGCTGACAAGGAAAAACCATTGTAGGAAAACAACTGACTATAGCAGCATCTCCTTTTCCAGTCAGGATTTAAGGTAAGAAAAGGAATGCTGCCAGCACAGTGCATGCTTTTGCAAGTTAAAGGCTTCCGCCATCAGCTGCTGCTGATAGGTAGGGGAGCTAAACCTGCATGACTGATAAATGCAGACTCTAAAGTCAACTGTGTTTTGGTGAGCTGTACAATTTGAAGCACAATTAAAAAATCAAGAAGGGAGAGAACACAACAACTGAAGTCAGACTATTTATAACTCCTGAAGAAAAAAAAAATTACAGAAGTAATAACTTTTGTAAGGCAGTTCAGCACATCATGGGAGCACAGGGTGTTTCTGGTTACTTACTGGGGAGTGTTCTGATTAGATCCTTCTTCCACAAGGTGAACACTCTCTACAAAGCTGGGCATGTCAACCACCCTTAAAGAAGAAGCAATACTTGTATTACTTGCATCTTGTTCAGCATTAATTGAAATGTTTATGTCCTCCTTAGAAATCTCTCCATCTTCTTTTTTCCCCCGTGGTATGGAGTTGCCTTGTTTTTCTGAGGCTGTATTCCAAAATAAACTAGCACCTAGGACAAAATTAGAGATTTAACTATTTAGGAAAAGTCATTACTTTCTTCTGAGACCCTTTGGCTTTGTATAGCTAGGGGAATGATTTTCTCCCGTTCATGTTTCTTTCACCATTTGAAAAGTGATTTACCGTTTAAATCAGCTAAAAGTTGCCAAAACATCATTCAACTCCTAGTTTCTTCCAAAGCATACTTGATGAAAAGAAATGGTTGTATTAAATCATTTTAATGCATTGACCTTGAGCCTGTTTCAAAGTTTCCTCCAGACTAACCACAACATTTCCATGGATTTAACAGGAACCAATATGTTAATATGCAGCTGTACAGACACAGCTGCATAACTTGCCTAACTTAAAGCAAATACAATCTCCTCTTCATGCATGATTTACACACAACATCAATAATATATTTACTAGAACACTATATGGCATAGAAGCTATTACTTTTCAAAACAGTGTATTAAGTCAAAAAAGATGTGGAGTTATGTTTCAATAAAGACACTATTTTAAAATAATTCTTTCAGTGATGGCAATCAAAGACAAAAGTAATTCAAGCCTAAACTTGCAAATAGCACCTCAACAACTTAGGTGTTTTTTGGATCTAAGTGCATGTTTGCACAGCTTCAGCATTTCTGCAAAACACTTCCTCCGTGCCCAAACAAACCACAGAAACGTCCAGAAAAAGTGGTGCCAGTCTGTTTTAAAAGAATGAAGCGTTACCTGTGCTCACGGCAACGCTCACACTTTTCCTCTTGTGTGATCGAGGTGAGGTCTGTGTTTCCATGGAAACAAGGTCCCCTGGCTTCTCCGGCTGCACAGCCTGGCTGACGGCTCCCGGCTCCGAGGAACCCGCCTGGCGAGCCTGTGCTTCCAATAAGCGTTGGATCTGTAACAGTCATCACAAAGTTAGGATTTGGACAATAAAATATAAGCTATAACAGGCAAAAGTGAATTACTAAATTGGGTTCTGCTAAAATCTGGATTCAAATGCAGGCTGTGCTGCCACAGCAGTCTGAACACCTTCCAGCTCTCAGCAGAGCACACAGCATAAATCAAAATGCCAATTTTGATGTTGGCAGAGCTAGCAAAGAAGATCTTAAAGCACACTGGCAGAGGCAGCACCAAGACAACTTGGGTAAAAGCTTATTTGCACCACACTTGCTGGAAGTATTCCTCCCCTTTCATTCACAAAGCCTATTAACCGACTTACCAGCCAAGCATTTATATGCCAACTGTCCCTACACCAACTTGGTATTAATTATAAAGCTAAGCAATTAAATGATAAAATTAGGGTTGCCAGGCAATCTTCTCTCTAGGATTTTCATCCACTCTGTTCACCGATTAGTTTGCAGCTCCAGGGAGAAATACAGTAACAGTGAAGGCTGCAGTAAGGAGGGGTTTCCCTCGTGCACAACCCACGCTTTGGGAGCTTGATTTTACATACAGGAACTATACCAAAAACACATTCCAGCTGTAATTTTCTAGTTTAAGTACTGCAAACTTCCCTGTTTGTATTGCTCACCACCAGCAGCAAAATTTAGACTCGAGCTCTTCAGCCCTAAATCATACCCTGCAAAATCCAGGGCCAGCAGGTTGATCAAGGGACTGGTATTTTGAAGAAACTTAACCTGGTGAGGCAACAGAACTCAGCAAGACCCCCAAAGTCCAGTTTTCTAGCACAGCAACAAAGACCTGATGAATCAGGAATTGATGCAGACAACTGAAGTTTTCAAGGCAACAGCTCAGAGAGCTGCAGGCTTGAAGGTGGAAAAAGCAACATATGAGAACGTTCTGTGCTTCATCTGTATGCTTACAATAATTCCAAAGCCTATAGCCTATGCAGTAATTTTTTTTTTTTTACAGACAAGCATGTATCTAGAAAAGCATTTATACAGAAAGCGTACCAGTTTGCATTACGGTCTACTAAAAAGAAAGCCTCATGCTGTGGAAATATCATAAAAATAAATGCAAAATTTAATTAGATATAAGTCAAATAATTTTTAAAAGGACACCAATTGGTAGAGCTGATTGAGTCCCCTCTCCATGCCCAGACAGTATGACAGGCTCCCTTGTTCCAACATGGATAGACAACAGTTAATTTAATTCCTTTGGCAGGGGAATTATCAAAGCATAATCACTAAGAGGGCAGAGGAGAAAGCTGACATTTCCACAAACCTGAGCTTGAAGTAATTTGAGTTGTCTGTCTTGCTCAGTAAGAAGCCGGTATGCATCTGGAGATAATCCCATCATTCCATTATCTGATCCTGCTGCAGGAGCAGGCGTGTGCAGGCACGGGGAGTGGGCTGCACAGCACTGTGGACTCGAGGGGCTTGCACTTGAAGGCATCCTTATTCCAGGTGATAAGCCATTGTCAAGAGAACAGCTCCCTGTTTTCCCAGGATATCTCACGTTTATAGGGCTGCTTGTGGCATATCCCGGGTTGCAGCAAACATTTGGGCAAATGATATTTTGATGGAAAGCTGCACAAGGATTTTGCTGAGCCATCTCTGACTGGATTTCCACTCCGTGTTTGGGGCTCATTTTACCAATTCCTTGCCATGAGTTTGTGGGATTATACTGGAGAGAAGCAGGACACTGACAGCTGCATGCTGGACAACAAGGTGACACTTGAACTGGCACCTGCAGGTCTGGTGGTTGCCTGCAGCTCTGTGGTGACAAAGCAGAATTGTGAAGGACTGGCTGTGTAACAGCAGGAAGCTGCTTGGAACCAGATATTGATGTTCTCCTAACTGGAGGCTCTCCCTGTGGTGTGACACTTTCAGGATTTAATACAAGTTTTTCCAATGGCTTTCTGGGGTGGTGCACAGATGTATCTGGGGAAGGCCCACTACAAGGGGTTGAAGAAGATGATCCTGAACTTTTTCTTGATTGAGGGCAAGCCTTCTTACACTGCACCTGCTGCTGTAGTAGAGCTTGATTTCCTCTACAAGGCACTGAAGCTGGAATTTTCTGGTTTATAGGATTTGGTAATCGTCTCAAAGAGGGATCTCCCATACTAGCAGGAATGTTCTGCCCGTCTTCAGAGTGCTGGCTGGGGTGACACACAGATCTCATGCACCACTTCTTTCTAATAGGCTGATTGGGCACTGTGGGTAGACTTTTAGCATTTGAAGTCCCTACAGGTTTAGACGATTGTCCTGATTCTATGAAACTCCCATCCAAAATAAGTGACAGCTCCGGCACTGAAGGAAAAACTCTGGTGACCTGAAGGGACAATTAGACACATGTAAGATAATTTAAAAACATTGTCTGCTCTTTGAATGCAGAATTTCCTCAAAGAAAACGTTTTCATTTAAAATCAATATATTATGATTATCAGCTCCAAACCAGCTACATGTTAAACACATTCCTAAAAGATTGGAGAATCCAGAAAAAGCAGCAAGATCTCTAGGATCATTCTTAAAGGACAAAACTACTTTCATACAGCACAACAGCCAGGTCTGCCAAATGAATGCTCCATGTAATTCAGGAGCACATTTCAGAACATGGATATTTCCCTTTTAGAAATGGACTATAAGTTCCCTCTTACTAGTGTTAGAGCAGGGAGACAGTTGTGTATAAAATATATTCTGTTGCAGCTATCACATCCTTCTAGACCTGTGCTGTACAAGGGCTCGTATTTACTGTATTTGTGTACAAGTCAGTAAAAAAAGGACAGAGCAGCAGATCTTTTGGGTAAATGAAATAGAAAAATAAAAAAAACCACAAGAGCTTGCTGTCTCTGTCTGAGACACTACAGCTCTTCCATTCAAGAACAGTGAGATTCTTAAAGTAGAAACTACTCTCTCTGTTCCCAAATCATAGCACCTACAGGAATTAAAGTGTCTAGAATCCTTGAAAAATGGCAGGTTAACTAGAGCAGGAGTTGGGACTCTTGGTTCATTTCTCCAATTCTGTTTTCCCCTGCTAGCACTTTGAGAGAGAAGCTTTACACTCTCCAGTTCCCTTACAATGAGTTTTCCTGCTCTAAGTGTCACATCTGAGATATTCAGAACAACTATTTCTTTAGTTACCTGTTGACTCACTGGGTGAGGACTTGGAATTGGTCTGGGGGATAAATCTTCATCTTCCACACCAGAGTCGTGATCACTTGCTGCCAACTTGCTGGGTGAAGAGCCTTGGGGAGGACTAAAACCAAAATGCATCAAAGTAAAAATGTTTGCTTGTCAGATTTGGCAGCAGTAACATGAAACTTCATGTTTTCAATGTGCCATACAGTGCATCATTTTTCCAAGAAGTAGTTGCTATTCATCTTCTCCCCGGTTAACTGGGGAGTTCACCCAGCAAATAGTTCTAAGATCAAACAACAGAAATACAAATGCTGCTTTTGGGCAAGGAGATACAAACCCTCCCTCCCCATAGCCTCACACAAACACATCTTTTAAGTGACATTCTAACAGCAAAGCACTGATTTATATTTAAAAGATAGGAGGTGCTACAGTGAAGATTGTAACATTGTTTGAAGGAAAATAAAGGCCATCTTATAGTCATAGACAAAAATTTGATGGATAAGCCAGGATCTTAAAAACCACTAAGTTTCAACCAGGTCTTGGAGCTCTGAAAAGTGGGAAGGAAAAAAGGAATTTTTAGCAATATAAGTGGATTTCAATCAGAGATTTGCTTCAAAAGACAGATCTCACAAAGCTTAATACAGTGAACTAAGCCTCATCAGTGAGGAAACCTTTTTAGAAACATCCACTGTATAAATTACAACCACCAGTACCAAGTAGTTTCTCTTGGAATACAGTCAGCTTGACCATCTTACTTGAAAAACATTAACTCTAGGAATAATCAAAAGCATATACACAGATTTTAATGCAAGAAAACGTATGCACAGCTAAACTGACACATAGCACAGAACAGATCAAAACCCTCATCCAATAAATATTTCATTTTTACATATAAATGGCATCTGAACAATTTACCTTTTGATTGGAAGTCTCCTGCAAGTTCTGCTGAAGAACTCCGTTTCTGCATTTTGGTTTTCTGCACTCAACTCAAACTGGATAGGGCTCTTGTCTGATGGTTCAACATTCTGGAATGAAGTGTTCCATATTTGAGAAGCACGAAACCTTCAAACTTTTAATCACCGAGGCACTACTCCCAGACAAACAACTTTAAGGACATTTATATGATTATTTGCTACTTGCCCTCTACTTTCAAATTTTTCACCACTACAAGGAAGCAGGCAACTTCCCTTCCTGTTCAACACTGCTCCCCTGCTACTCTGTAAAGTAGTTGGGCTAATTATAGCCATGAGCAGATGCTTCCTCACTGTAACTGCTCAGATACTCCTCCAGAGCTGTCACCACTACAGGAAACAGCAAATGTTCCTGTACTGTTTCACACACCACAGCTGGGTAACTCCTGGAGACAACAGAAGTGAGCTTCTGTGGAGAGATCTGTCACCTTCAGAAGCTAAGCTGTCCCTAGGCTAAAGGTAGAAGGCAGCCCTGAAAACAAGGAAATTCAATTGGGAAGACAACTGTGTAGACAGCACAGGACACACATTACACTCACTGCTTCTCTGACAGAGCATAGCAGCATTTATTAAGCAAATTAACAATTCAACTTCAGGTTCTGCACAAGCCTAGGAAGACACATAAGGAACTGAGATTTCCTAGAACTTCCTCAAACCTTACCAGCAATCTCCCAGACATGGTATCAAATTCTTTCGAAGAGTTACTATGCACAAAGATAAAATTTGCAATCGATAAAACTGTGATGAAATTAGTAACCACTCAATTATTTTCTGCATTCAACTTCAAGCAAAGCATGACACTCAGCTTTGCTCTCCAGCAAGCATCACCCAGAGCAGCCGTCAGATGTGGCCAAGGTGCACACAGCACACCAGAGTAACAAATGCTATAGGAAGTCTGAGTCTCTGCTCAGAAGGCCAGAAGGTCACTAGTAGGAAGGAACACTAACCAAGTACAACACAGCACAGTATATTTATAAAACAGAACCTTAATGCTATTAGAAAAGTGAGCAGTGCTGACTTTGGAAGTAATTTCTCAATTTGAGGGACAAACTGAACTTACAGGGTAATCATGGGGAAAAAGTAGCTTTATTAGAGCTATAGCCTTTTCAAACACTGCAGATCCATTTGGGTCACATCATAATGACTCCTTTAAGGCAAATTATGAAGCACCACAATGCAGTAGGAAAGCAAGACACTTACTTTGAAGAGGTGAACTGTTTCATGGCAAGTTAGGATCTGAAACCCCAGCTCAGTCTGCCCACTGCATGGAACACACTCATAAAACTCTGGTTCCTTGTGTGTCAATGAATAAAGCACAACAAGAAAACTCCCAGATTCTGAAAAAACCCTAAAATAGAAGAAACACACATCTCTAAACAACTTAAACATGAAGAAGACCCTTAGATTTTCAATACAGTGAGGAAATCATTGCACAGTTTAGCAAACTGGTAAATCACAGCATTCTGAGTGGTGCCGAGCTATAGATAGTGCAGATGGATTTATGACTGTAGCCACATGCAAGAATCAAAGAAAAGTAGAGAAATGGGAATAATTCATCTCCTTTGTATTTCCAACCTTTACAATCACTTAGTACTTTAAATGAGTTCCTGGAAGACTTCAAGCATAACACAGAAGAAAACATCTGTAAGAATGATACTGTATTTTATTTTCATTTTAGCTTTTAAGTGGAGATGTATTATAAAGACACTTAGTAACTCGGTTATCCCTAAACATTCAAAAAACATGCATTAGCAAATAGATTTTTTTTAAGGAAAATTATGTTGAAGCTCTTTTTATACAAGTTGAGAATAGTGAGTAACAACAATCAGCCCTTAACACAAGTTCAAGGATAATGACAATAATGTGTGTTTCCAGGAAAAGGCAGAACTACTTTCAGAATAGTTTTTCTTTTTATAGCACTTGTAACATGCTTGTTTGTAGGGCTTTTTATTTGTTTGCTTTTTCATTAAATAATATATGTGATAGAAAAAGCAGTAGAAACAGGATGCTTGAAAAACACATTCAGACAACTTCAAAATTATACTTACAGCTTAAAGAGTTAAAAATGTATGATGCATAGATTAGGCAGTTAGCCTGCAGAGGTTAATGCTGTTTGCATGGTTCATCAAATCTCCCTAATCCACTTCCATGATGGAATCAGTGGAAGTTAATGAGAGTCAAGCATCTAACTTGCCTATCTAATAATCTAATTGGTCTCTTATCTGTGTTTGGACATATTTCAGTTGTTAAGGGAAAGAAGTCTATTTTGTAATTGCAGACACATCTGTTCACCAAATGTGGTTGTATTTCATAATTTAAAAACAAGCGTGGTCAATCAGAAGTGCTTATGCATATAGCATATTTTAAAGTCTCATTTACCTGAGGTGCAGTTTTAAACTCTAAACACCTGAACTCTCTCCCACCTTCCATACAAATAGAACTTGGCAAATATTACAAGTGAAAAGATGCAGACAATAAGGAATGATTATCCATTAACATCACAATGAAAAAATACCCCAGAAATGCAAACACACTTAAAAAAACCTGAACATTTAACAGGAAGTCATAACAGGACAGCAGAGGCTGCAAATCAATATGCTACAATACCTTGGTCAGCCACAACCAGGAAGAAAACTTATCTCAAAGAAAACACCCCCAAGAAAAGTTCAAAACCAAAACCCCACCACTGTTTAAACTACTGTTTCCTGCTTGTGGCTTCTTATTTAAACTAAAATGCAGTGACCTTAATGATATTAATGTTTACCCTCTTCTGACTTTGAGGTATCAGCTCAGCTTTCCAACACTTTGGTCACAGAAAATTTCTGTGCAGAAACCAAAACCAAAAAGAACATTTAAACCAGACAGTCTTACCTCTATACAACCTATAAATCACAGAATTTCCTCAAATATGTTTGAGCAGAGCCCAATGTTGTCATGCATTTCTGTGGAATACTTGTTTAGGCAGCCAATAGCTTCTATGTTTTCCCTATAAAAATGACTTGCCTTTCTTGAATCGAAGAACTGAACAAATATCGCAAGCAACAGGCCCAGACTTGAGGACTATAGATATGAGTAACTCCACTCAGCCAACTAGAAACAAGAAAGAAATCTAATTAGAGACAGTTCTGTTACCAAGTTTTTTGCTATGTAATCCCTCAGATACATCTCAAATCAATGTGTGTATTAATCTGGACAAAAACTTACACTCCAACTAATGGCAGAGCATAAGCCTTGGGATCAGACTCAAGCAGCAAAAGCAATTTCCGTGTTTGGTCCATAGTAATGTAGCTAAAAGAAAGCAGAAGGTGGGGTTTTTTAGTATTTTGGAAGGCAGTTTTTCAGAAAAAATATCCTGAAGAAACAAGTACAAGTTTAGAAAATACTGTAAGAAAAGAAGTTTGGGGGGAAAAAAAAAAAAAAAAAAAATCAAAACTACTCTTACTCCACACACTTACAGCAACTCCCCAGCTTTTCATCAATTCCCTGTGTATCAAAGAGTTACCAAGGACAAAATATACTTTGTACTATTTGCAGCATTTTAGTGAATACCAGAATTAGTATTCATAACAAACCCAGAAGTATAAGTCATGTTAAATTTGAAGAGTAACCTTTAGAGAGGCATTTGTAAAGTCCCTCTCCAAATAAAATGACATTCAGTTGCTTCAAATTATTTCCCTGATCTATCCTTAGATCATCCTACTAAATTAGTTACCAGTCAGAATGATGACTCCACAATACCATCTCAGAAGCACAATCAACAAAGAAAAAAAAAAAAAAAGCTTTGATTTGCATTCATCTGATTTTCATTGCAGGGCAAGCACTGATGTTGTTTAAAAAGCTGGAAGCTGTTTATATTTATTAATGTTAACAAGAGATGTGTTCCCCTGCCCCAGTAGGAAGATCTTTTCACTGAAGCCAAAAGCAAGAACTCATACTGAATCAGTTAATGCTTTTGCTCCACCCCATTTCCTGTTTCTTGTTCATAACTTTTAATATATTTCCAAGGCCAGAAGATGTGTTATTTTCAAGTCAGTTATCTTACTAAAAAGCAAAGTACAGTTGAGATCTCTCCTACCCACCTCCTTTAGGAAAGGCAACAAACTGACAGGCAACTTTGACAGCTTTAGCACCACCCTTTACTCACCCACATTTGTAAGTGCCTTGAACTTGCGCAATATTCATAGGACTGTTCAAATTCCTTGCTAGGGCTGTTGGAATAATTG
This sequence comes from Falcunculus frontatus, assembly GCA_013398115.1. Lineage (NCBI taxonomy): Eukaryota > Metazoa > Chordata > Aves > Passeriformes > Falcunculus > Falcunculus frontatus. The sequence goes on along the minus strand of VZRV01007873.1, from coordinate 332,792 downwards.
GGACAGACTTCACAGGGGTGTATTCCAAAATATTTGCCACAGTAAGAGAAGCCCAGCGAAAATGAAAATACAGATTATCCAGGTTTTCTGTGAAAACAATGTGAGCTCTAACAGTGAGCAGTTTAGAAAGATCCAGAGATTCTTTACTGCACAGACTCTGTTGCAGACCCTAGAAGTAAGAAAAAAAAAAAAGAGTTAAATACATTAAATTATTTTCATATGATTACCATGACTCAAGATGTATTACACTAGGAACTCAAATCATTCATCACAGCTACTATTGCAATAGGTACCATACAAAAAGCCATTAACCCAGGTCTTCAAAGCTCACTGCTCTACTGAAGATAATGAATAACGCAGAATACACCTGAAAATTGACTATGCACACCTTAGCATTGCTTTATGATGTATTAGAAAATCTGGGGTTACTTCAATTATATAAAAATTAATATAATAACAGACAACTAAAAGCTCAAGCTGATCTGTCAAAGTTTTCTTACTTGCATTTAAGAAATTTGTAATTTAACATCTGGATCATGAGAAAGTTCAGCTGTGAAGCAGGCTTAATCTGCATTATAAAATACACACTACAACAACTACAGGGAAAAGTCTACAGGAATGGAAAGTGTATTTAGTAGATTTTATGTCTACAGCAGAGCACAGAAGCAACAGGCACACATTTCAGCTATGGCTGCTAATCTACATAGGGCTTTATACGTTTTGGGCGAGTCACTTGCCTAGCAACACTTCAGCAACAACTGCCTAAATACTGCAACTCATGAATGACAGTTTTGAGCAAAAAAAGAAAAAAAAAGCTGTTTTCTCTTGTTTAAATAAGTTTGCTGCAATCACTTTTGTTTTGCTGGTTTTGGTGATTAAACCAGCTTTGGCCAGCTGGCAAGATTTTAGTCCAAGATTTAAAGACTTTGTGAGCCTTAAACACCTGTGAAGATTAACTGATTTCAAGTTTCCAATACATTTTTCAATGACACTCAAGCAGCTCATTTCACACAATTAACTATATAGTCTTGCTTCAGCCCTAACCTTGCTGTGTTGGAAATCAAGCCCTGTGCACAGTCCAGCGTCCTGCCCAGCAGACAGTTCACTGTTTAAAAGACACAAAAGCTGCTAAGAGCTGCCTACCTTGAAAGCCAAGCTGATATCTTCAACACTGTGCACTATAATATCATCTGAACATGGTCCCCAGGCATTAACTGTACATGGAATCAAAAAGTCTCCAGGAAGGGATGCAGTTGGAATTTTGCCCGATCCACCAGCAACTTCTCGGCCAGGATCAAAGCGGTCTATTGTTAGCGTTATGCCTTCCCCATCTTCAAAATAAATAGATAAAATTAGAGTCCAAGAGCAACAACTCAGGCTCCTTAATGACAGCTTAACCAACCAACCAATAATGCTTGTCTACCTTGTGTTTAGAATTACCTTCATCTGCTGCCAGGGTCCCAAGCAAAAAACAGGAAAATGATTTCTTTTCATTCTGCTTAGCATGGCGATAGGCAAGCCGCAAGGTTTTCTCCACCAGAGATAGTCTGGGGTTTCTAAAAACAGATAATAAGTAAGTTTAAATCACAAATTCTTTTTAATGCTTGTTTTTAAAAAGTATCACTTATCCGTATGGGAAGAACACTGAAAGAAATTTTAAGTTACTTTAGACAGATGCATCTTCAAGCCACTGGACTGTGTTACACAAAGGAAAGGAAACTCAAATCTTTCCAATGAAAATCCCTATATGCTTATAACAAACACACTGCTTCCTTTTCCTTTGGGCCTTGCCATACAACAGAATCAAAGGATAAAATGAGGCTTTGCATCACACAATTCATCATTTATTTTAACCTTTAGCTTCACTGAAAAGGTTATTGATACCTGTAATAGGTGATGTGTGTGCCAATGACATCGCCCAAGGGGACTGGGTCCCAAAGTGCACACTTGGACAGAGGGAAGCTGAAAGGGACCATCCTTTTGGGAACAAATCTGGGAAGATCACAGAGATAAAAAAAATGGATTAAGGTACATAGTTATCTTACAATGTTTAAAAGGAGGAACAAAGGCATGACACAGTAAGAAAACCAAGAAACAGGACACAAACTTTTTTTGTTTCAAGTCCAGGCCAACAAAGCAGAAACTTTGTCCTACGAAGTTGTCAGTGTTACAAAGTCAACACAAAACTTTTATTGTCCACCTGAGAGTTTCTTTGTGGAACCTTGGAAGATGTGTAGGCCAAAATACAAGTTTGCAGATAAAGCTTAAGGAAAAGCTGCTCTCAATATAGTTCACGGGAAAAAAGAGTTATCACTAATTAGAAACTCCCATAGCACACGAAAACTGATTTAGCAAATTTAACATTAGATCAGCTTCCCAAAACCCTGTTTCAGTCTTTGGATTTCAAGTGAGCATTCAAACCACTTAAAACTTTGAAGACTTCTGAAATAAAGCCCTGGCTTAACTCGAATAATATAATGCAAAACTTGCAGTCAGACTTCAAAGAGCCCTGAAGAAATTAGTATGTGATCACGTTAACTTAGTTACACGAGAAGGATTAGATTTTTTTTGAGGTATACAAATAATATATATACAAAACAATCAACAGCCCATATCATTTGGCAGATACCTCACTACTTTTTAACAAATAAGCAAGAAGTTTCTTTGTAGTTATATCTCAAACATGAAACTCTGCCAAGCAAAGGTGCTTCCTCTGCATTTCAACTTGCCAGGAAAGAACTTTATTTATAAGGCAGCCCTCTAAGGAACTCAACCTTCTCTCATGTTTCCAGCGGCAGTTAAGTAATTCCCATTAAAAGCCAAGCGCCCAAATAAGCCTCAAACTTAAGTTTGTAAAAGGGGAATTTTTTTTAAAGCCCTACTGTTTCCATTTGACAAGCACGAAACAGCAACCCACCCNAGCCCCCGGCTCGGCCGGGCAGCGGCCGTGAGAGAGGAGCGGTGCCGGTGCCACCGCGGGCTCAGACCCTCAGACCCCCGCACCGCCGCTCCCGCCGCGTCCCGCCCGCCCCGGCGCCTTCTGCGGCCGCGGCCGGCCCTCGCTCCGCGCCGGCCAATCAGAGCACAGAACTCCCCCCATCCGTCCGCAGCGGCCCAATCGGCGCGCGGCAGGGCACGGCTGGCTCGGCCAATCAGAGCGCGCCCCGGGGAAACCAACCGCCAGCGCGCGCGCAGGGGGTTTAAAAATGCCAGCGGGCGGAGAGCGCGCAGGCGCAGTGCGGCGATGCGGCGACGTTGCCATGGTAGCGGGGGCGCCGCCGCTGGGCCGGGGCAGGCCAGGCCAGGCCATGCCATGCCATGCCGGGAAGGCCTGTGGCGGGGCGAACAATGAACCGACACGCCCGGTCCCGCTGGAGCGCCGCGCCGGCCTTGGCCTTCCTTAGCCGGGGTCCGGGGCCGTGAGCCCCGGCAGAGCCGCCGCCGTCAGCCCCGTGCCCACGTGCCCGCCCCGCCCCGCTCGGGACCCGGAAGCACTTTCCCTCCGCGGGGACAGCGCGGCGGCGGCGGTGCCACAGTCACAGCCCCGGCCTCGGCCCCGCTGCTCCCCGCCCGGCTCTCGGCCGCCCCACGGCCGCCGCCCCGCCGCCGCTGTCCTGCTGCTGCAACGCCGCCGCCTCCTTCTCCTCATGAAGCCCGTCGTTGTCTTCGTCCTCGGCGGGCCCGGGGCGGGCAAGGGGACGCAGTGCGCTCGCATCGTGGAGGTGAGGTGGGGGGGTGCGGGACTGCGCGTCCTGGCGACCCCCGGCGCCCCGGCTGCGGGGGGCCCTGGGAGTTGTAGGATCCCTCTGTGGAGTCCGTGACCCTCTTTGGGGTGGTCACTTGGGGGTCGTGTCCCGCTCTGCTCGGTGGCGGGACCCTCATCTGCCTTTCGGTCTGGTCTCTTGTCGAGCCTCCATCCATTCCTCGCCCCTTCCAGGCGATAAATAAAAGTAACTGACCCACATCTCCCCCTTAGTGAGTGAAGTGGTGGGGCAGCCCTTCCGTTCCCTTGCAGGCCCTGTGTTACCCGGTGCCACATTCCCTTTTCTCGCCTTTTCCCTTCTCTCGCCTTTTCCCTCAGCCCCGCGGGATCACACCCCACTGGTGGGTCTGCCTGCGCTGGCATCCACGCTGGGGACACCAGTGGGGTTTTTGCATTCACTTTGGGGACACGCACTTGTGGTCTGGAGGCTGCCCCAGTTTCGGCCGGGAGCACCGATTGCCCACTGAGCCTTGGCGGAGGGGCAGGACAGCGGCCCTGGAGAAGTTCCCGGCTGCCCGGGCGGTGCTGCGTTGTCAGGCCAGTCCCGCAGCCCATCCCGAGTGGGTGGCTCCGTACACGTCCGCATGGCCACGTAGGTGGCTGCGGGGCTGCCACCCGGATGCTCAGGCAACCGGGGTTGTGGCCTGGGAGAGGAGGTGGGGTGTCTTATAGCGATTGGGAGTAGGTGTACGTCAAATGGATCAAGGTCCATGTCTTCTGAGGCCTGTCCCATAAATGTTACAGCTGGTACAGCAGACATTATGGGGTGTTGGCTTTTTGACTCAGTGCCATCTCAGTAAGTTGAGAAAGTAATATGTTAAAAATATAGCAATTTTTTTTTTCAGTGACACAATATGATAGAGGTCAAAGTATATCCTATCCCATAGATGGTTCATCTTGTTCCTTCTTTTTGAAGAGCCTAAGACTGACCGTATAATTTGACTGAACTTTCAGTTATATTATCAAATTTTCAGTTTTCCAAATACGCTTTTTCCGGCCTTTTGAGACAACAAATATCTAAGAAAGAACAAAGGTGGATGATACATGGTGTAGCACTGTCCTTTTAAACACCAAAAACCGCAGGGGTAATTATAGAGTATCCAGGTGGATAATTAGGGAAGTAGTTACAGCTGAATGCTTCCAAACGTGTGTATGTTGGATTTGAAACAGCTCTTTTATCTTTTTTCCGTTTTTGGTTTTTTTTTTCTGAGCGGTTGTACGTACTTTTCTTATGAAAAGCTATATAGGATCAGAGATTATCCATACTCTCACTGAAAGAAATGGCTAAGAACTGTGGTGATGCCCATGTTCCTGAAACTATTGGTGGGAAAGAACCCCAACACTCCTGGAACAGACACGTAGTGTGTGTTCTCTATTCTGGTGGTACCCTGGGAGTGCTGTTACAGTTTATCCACGCTGCTGTTACATCCCAGACCTCAGTGTTGTATAACTAAGTTAAGTGAATTTGGTCCAGACTAAAAAATACCGTTATGACTTTAGTTCTGAAGGATTTAAACCTCAAATTACAGACTTGCATTCAAACCAGCATATTCATTAAATTAAATTGTGGGATGGAAGGTTCATAGTGCTCATAAAGCCTTTTTGGTAAGGTCAAATTCAGCCCCTGGCATGTAGCAAACAAATGAGCTTAAACTATAGGGGAACCTTGTAGGATGTCATTAATGGCTTTCACTAAACCATTAGTGTAGCCTCAGGGCTGAAGTACCTTGTGTGGCTGCTGGCCTGTGTTTAGGAGGATAAATGCCTATGGCTGGATTGGCTGATATAATTGGATAAAGACCACTTTTTTAGGAGGAGTTCAAATGGGCGATTGCTACTCAAATTGTATTTCCAGCTAGAAAGGAAAGAAGAAAAACCTTGCTTATGCTGTGTTTATTTTCTTCTCTAAGCCTGGAAAGGGAAATCCAATTTGGAATAAATGCAAATTTACTTTAATTCTTCTAATCCTGTTCACCACATGGAAAGAAGTTTATTGAAGTCAGTGGGCTGACAGTAAAAAGCCCTCAGACTTGTTGAATGCAAAGGACAACCTTCCTGCTGGCTCAGACACCTCCGCGAGAGTCACTGACTAAACTGGGAGGCACAAAGGGTCTGAGGTAGTTTAAAGAACAGTTGAACTGATGCAAGTGTGCTGGAAAACTTTAGAAAAAGGGCACGTGAACAGAGAAGTGTGGATGAAACACAGCAGAGGTACTGGAGAGCAGCAGCTTTTGTAAGCACAGATCCTCAACCTGGCCCCTGGCAGCCCCCAGAGAACCCTGCTGCAGGCAAGTGAACAGCCTGTGTGCAGTCAATGCTGCCTTTAGGTTGGAAGTGTATTTTTATTTGTATTTTAAAACCTGTTGGCAGTTTGCCACAGAGAAAAGGGGGCTGTAGCTGAGTAATAATAAACCTCATTCATCCTTGTTGTAAATGGACTGAATAATATTAGTTTACATTTGGAATGAATCTGACCTGGTATCTTGCTGGAGAGCTGAAGGTTGTGCTGAACAAAAAGTCAGTATGAGCTATAAATATGTCTTGGTTGCTATTCATACTGGGGATTTGGGACAGAGCACATCACATGTGGAAGAGGTCTCATTTGGCTGAGGTGAGATCTTGTATGATTTTAGCATCAAACCATTTTTATTAAAAACCAAGGGTGTCTGTGTTTTGTAAAGTAAAGGGGATATTATGTACTTATTACCTAGGAAGGATTTCTCAAAGAAGTGTTGTAATTTTTTTGCTGACTGTGCTTTACGTTCCCAAAAATGGGAGATGGGTATCCCATGTTGTAGGTGAAATACATGTTTGTTAAGTACTAGCCTAAATCGTAACTGCTCAATATGTGTGTGCTGGAGTCCCTGAATGTGGAGATGGCATGTATTAGTGCCAAATTTGGACACAAATTGAGAAATGATTTGAGGGAAGAAGACCTAATAACAAGTGGAAATGGGTATTGACATAATGTAAGAAAGGGAACAGTGGGTAAGTGATTAGGATTCTTTATCTCCACAGATAAGGTTGGATGAGACAGCTGAAACAGGCTGGTTTTCTCCGATACAGAGGGAAGACTCAACTCCTGTATGTTCCACAGATACACAGAATTGTCAGGGAAATGCAAATGCAGCAGAACTGCTGCTGTTCTGGAGCAGTTCCTCCTATTTAGAGAGGGATGAAGCAGAATTCCCTCTTAAGTTCTTATCCTCTCCCTTCCAGCTCTGCAGATTAACTCCTGAAACCTTCCACAGCTTTGTTAGGTGGAGCTTGCCATCATCTGGGACTGTTGCGTAGCTGTCATGTGAGGCAGAATATTTGAACTATAGTTGAATGATGTCATTTGAATGCAGGTTCTTGCAATAACCTTCATGCTTTCCACAGTGTATCTTCTGTGACTGTGAGATAATGAAATGTGCTTTATTGCTGACTTCTGAACTTTGCTTATAAAATCATTACAGTAAAGTCAAGGAAAAAAATGCATTTGGCAAATCTGCACAAAATATGCTTTCTTATGCTTAAATTTTAAATCCTTGTAACCTCTGCCTGGGATGCAAAGCTCTTTGGTTGGTGGGAAGAATAATAACTAAATCACTCATCTTTATTCCAATGAAGATTTGAGTTGTACTTTTTTGTCTATTTGTTTTGGCAAGGTGATCTGTAGAGATTTGGGATATGCAGGACATCGCTCCCTGTATACCTAAAATATAATTCACCTCCGCCACATCCCTATCCTGTATGTTTGTGGTTAAATCTAAATTTAATTCCACAAGGTGGGATGCTGAGCCTTCTCATTTTTATAAGAGCATAAGTTAAAATCCAAATGGAAAAAGCTGTTAAGTTGCTTTGGGATATATGATAAGGAGATTTCCTAAGGCAAAGGAAACAATGCAAAGAAGAATTCATTGTATCAGAAATGCTCTTCTGAAAGTAGCAGAGGATTTAGGTTTTGCTGTCATGTGTTAATTGTCTTCTATGCTGAGATAGTGTTAACTTCCTTGAAATAAAAATGGGGTTTAAATTGTTTGCTTTAAACTCAACTTCTGAAATTTCTTTAATGAGTGTCAAGTATTAGTATTCTACTTAGCCTTAAGTTCTCATAGTTGATTTTTAGAATATAAATTTATATTTCTGAACTTAGGAGCTTATTTTTTTAAACATGGTGAGTGTTTAAATCTACCCCCTGAAGATTTATTCCTGAATGTTTCCATTTTGCAGAACACTGGGCATTAAATTTTGGACTTTTCTGAACATACTGGGTGTCTTGTATAGAGTCGTTGCTGCTCCTGAAGCACTGGGGTGCTCTGTTTGCCCTCCTCTCCCTTGAGGGCACTGTCATTGGGATCTCCATTGTGTGTTTTGGTTTGTTAATGTGGGGGTTTTGTTTGGTTTTTTTTTCCCCAGAGACAAGAACATATTTCAAACGAAGAAAATTTCTTCCATTTTAAAAATTATAATAAGCAGACAGAAAGTCTATTACTGCACTATAGTCTGTATGCCAAAGATTTAATTCCATGTGCTAATAGGACAGACAAAAGCTTTCTAGGTTGAAAAAACCCCAAAGGCTGCAGGCTTCACACAGTTCTATTTTTATTTTAACTAGTTCTTGAATGGTATATGTAGCAAATTTTGGTTGTTTATTAAAGTTGCCCAAGATATGACAGGTCAGAACCGGGGCAATAAAAGTTTGTATTTTATTTGTTTAAATCTTAAGCCCTGTGGCTTTCATTTTCAAACTAACAATGATAAGCCAAGATAGGAGTCAAGGTCAAAGCAGTAATTTGTGTTTCTCTTGCTTCTTGGCTTCTGCTCTCTTAAGGAAGTCTCAAGCTGTGTGTTTAGTGGGGAGATGTGTTGCAGGACCACACAGGGCTGAATCAGAAATAAACCCTGTGCCCCTCGGAAGGGGCTGTGGAAGGAGTCCCAGCGGCAGCTGCTGCACACCACCGATCCTTCCCTGACACCTCTGATCCTTCCTGACTGCCCGAGATTGCTGGGGCAGACTCCGCCTGGTTCCAGCGTGACACAGATGTGACTCACGGATTTCCAGTTCTATTCATCCGTTTATTGTATTTACGGAAAACAAAGCGTGTTCTGTCTGCAGAGTGAAAGTTGCAAATCCCGGCTGACAGAAGGAAGCTGAAAGGGCTGGAGGACAGGGGAGGGAAGGGCATCCCGGGGAGGCTGCAGTCTCGAGTTGGAATTTGAAGATGTGGAGCACACAGCTTGTGTGTCCCAGTTTATCCTGCTGTGTGGGGATGGATTGACCAGGCAGACAGAGACAAACAGCAAGTGGTGTTCTGATCTGCTCTGTCCACTACTGCTGTGGTGGGATTGATGGGAACTTGAGCTTGCCTTTCCATTTCACAGGGGGTTTTTTAAAATGATTTTTATGTTTTAATTTTTTAAAGCAAAAGAGGAGGATGTCTAGAGTGGTGCTGAAGACAGCACTTTTTCATTCACAATTGATTTTTGTAAGTTCTATTTGGAGATCCATAATTCAAAAAAAAGGTTTTAAAAATAATGAGAACTTGTGTAATAAACAGATGTGGTGCTTGCACTACTCCTGCCGGTTTTAGTCAAGGTGTTCAGGGCACAAAATTTTCTTTTATTTTAGGTGAGAGAAACCCTCAGCAAGTGTCCTGAATTGGAGCAAATCATTGCAGCATGAAGTGCTTGCACTACTTGTGTAATAATGAGAACTTGTGTAATAGTAACTTACTGATTTAATCTTTTTTTCTTCTTCTAGATCACACCAGTCTGACAGCATAGCAGAAAACATTCTCTCTGAAATACGTTTTAGAATAGTCAATTCCATATTTTCTTTTTTCTTCTCTGCAATATCAGAATCTCTCCAGATTTTAGGTGCTTGGCATCCAAGTATTTGGAAATATTTTTTTGACCAAATTTTTTTTTCAAGTCGTCCTTTCAGTCTGACATTATGTATCTAGCAGGAACCGGGGAAACTGCTTTTTCATTGTCTGGCAACCACAATCTTGCTCACTTTTTGATTGCAGAGGAGAAGGATTAGGTGGGAGTGGCAACGAGTCCCATTCTGGGGATTGCATCAAGATGTGCTTGGCACTGCTGGAAAGTCCTGCCGGCACAAGGCAGACCTTGCCAGGACGTGGGAGTGTTTTGACCCGTGTTTTGTGCAGTTACATCGCAGTCCCTTCTGCGAGCCCTTGGCGCTGTGATGATTTGCTCCAGTGCAGGACGCTTGCTGAGGGTTTCTCTCACCTAAAATGAAAGAAAACTTTGTGTTCTGAATGCCTTGATTAAAACTGGCAAGGGTAGCGCGAGCGCCACATCTCTGAAGCCTTCTGTGTGGAGCAGCAGCCAAGCTGTTCTCCCCCCTTGTTTGCATTGTTTAAACCGACGTGTTTTCTTTGGCTCTTGCCTCAGTACTGTTAACAAATAGATGTTTTGCCCCTGAAGGAGAGGTTTGTTTTTCTTATTGCCTGGTTAAGCCATTCTGAGGGTTAGTCTTGAATATAATTTATTATCTCAAACAAATCTATTTGTACAACAGCACTTTAAAACACTTCTGTCTTTTACTTTCCAGTTCAGCTGTTAAAAACTACTTTAGTTTGCTTTTGCAAAAGACGGAGAATTCCAAAAATTGTCTGACTCAATTTCGTTTTCATGCATGAAAAGGGAAATGCCAAGGAAAATTAAATGGTTTGGTAATCCTCTAAAACCTAAGGGATTATATTTTCCTCCTGTTTTCTCCTTTGTAGAAACCTGATGTTTAAAAAATCATCATTCTATAACTTTAGCAAGAAGAACTATGTGCTAATTTAGCATTCAGCAGAGTAATGTTTCTTGCTTATAAGGAACAATTTATTCTGGTTTATGGCTTCTGTAGGTTATAAATATTTAGATTTGCAATTAGTTAGGCATATCCAAATGCAATGTACATTAAAGCAAGAGTACAGTGAGCTTACAGGGGATGTCTGTGGAGCTTTTCCTTCACAGTTACTTACAGCAAAATCTTCCTTCTGTTTTTTGCCAACTGTGTACAGTTTTGGAGATTTAGGTAATTATATCCCTTCTTAAATTATGACTACAGCAGAACTAACTTTCCATGCTTTTGTGGGTGAAATTGGAAAGCAACTGAAATGTTTTAAAGACACTTAGTGGGTTGTATAATATTTCTGTTGTACTTAGTTTGGTAGCCAAGTTTTTATTTCCTAAGTTCACAGCCTCACCAACTGTGTAGTCACATTATTATGCCTCTCAGACACCTTGTTTGAAATTTGCTTTGGTTGTTGCTGCAGTCAAACTGATAACCCTGAAGTTTTTTGCTGCTGCTTTTGTTTTGTGTAAAAACTTTCAGATGAGAATGTATATGTGTGCTCTCTTTTGGATGTGTAGCTAGCTTAGGAAATCACCAAGGAGATGTCTTTATTGCCTTGTTTTTATGGACTATATTTGGTCAAGGAGCATAGTGCACTTTGTTAGTTTTCTTGCGGTTATAAATGAGCCGAGAAAATGATTATTTTGTGCTGTGAAATTTCCTCTGTAACAATGCTTTTCTCTTTGGTAGGAATGTATGTGTATGCTTGCACTAGGTGTCTATTTACAATGATAAATGCCTGAGAAATTCAAGTGTAATAAATACTTTCCATCTGTATTTTTCATTAGTGACTATTTTAGCTGTAGTTTGAGGTGAAAGAGCAATGGTGTGTGCTGTTTTCCTGCACACTGCTATCAGATTGATAGATCTGAACCTGATCTGTCCGCTCTCTCTGTTTCCTCTACGTGGTGTGATAAAGGGTGGCACTAGTATAGCTATTTACTTTCATCTGCCACATCATCCTCAGGAGAAGTCACTGCTTTTCCCCAAGGGCTGAGTTTGTCATGGTCATCCCAGGGAAGGAGGTAGCAGGGGCCGGAGGACTGTGCAGCTGCTGTGTTATAGGTGATTTCACCAAGGTAGGGGAGGAAGTTGGTGCTGGAACCACATGAACATAGGGATTTCTGACTCATCCTGTGCTTGGGGCATTCCTCCAGCTCCAAAGGACCTGCAATCACCTTATGTGTTTTCTTTAAGTAGGTAATTAAACAAAATTCTTGTCTTGTCTCGTTTCCAAACATAACAAAATTGCCTTTGAAAACTGTTCACAAATACCCGACCAAAGCCCTGTCGAGCATTTTACCCAAGGATGTCCAGTTCTGGGCCCCTCACTTCAAAAAGACATTGAAGTGCTGGAGTGTGTCCAGAGAAGGGTAATGGAGCTGGGGAAGGGTCTGGAGAGTGAGTCCTATGAGCAGCAGCTGAGGGAGCTGGGGATGTTTAGCCTGGAGAACAGGAGGCTTGGGGGAAACCTTGTCATTCACAACTCCCTGAAAGGGATTTTACTAAGATAAGAGTCAGCCTCTTCTCCCAGGCAGCCAGGAACAGGACAAGAGGAAATGGCCTGAAGCTGCACCAGAGTAGGTTCAGGTTGGACATCTGGAGGAATTTCATCACTGAAATGGTTGTCAGACACTGGAACAAAATGGTTGTCAGACACTGGAACAGGCTGCCCAGGGAGATGGTGGAGTAACCATTCATGGAAACATTCAAGAAACAACTGCATGTGGCACTTAACACTTTGGTTTTGTTGTCACAATGGTGTTTGGCCAAAGGCTGGACTCAATGATCTTGGAGGTCTTTTCCATCTTTCATAACTCTGGGATTCTCACTGTGCGTGCTCTGTGCAGAGTGTGTTGTATTGTCAGACTGCACCCTGAAGATGGAACAGATCCCTCACTAGTAAGATGCTATTCCCTGGGTTTTTCTGTTGCAATGCACGGGCTGATGCTGTTGACTGATGCTGGGTTTGCACAAGTGCTCTGACTGAAGGGTGCCTGTGTTTGTTTTGCTGTTGCAGAAATACGGCTACACGCACCTTTCTGCCGGTGACCTCCTCCGGGATGAGCGGAAAAGGCCGGGCTCCCAGTATGGAGAACTCATTGAGAACTACATTAAGGAGGGGGAAATTGTGCCGGTTGAAATAACAATCAGCTTGCTGAAGAGGGTAAGGAAAGGGCTATTTCCTTGCAGGGTCACTCTTGCAGACGAAGCAACAAAGCAGTAGCTGTGTTCTGACAGAACTGCTTTTCCTCCAGTGTGAGCAGTATGAATGGGCAGACACAAAGGTGTTTCTCTCAGCAATCACTTGTGTTTCTTTCTGACTGCTGGAGAGCTGATGGCCTCTCCTACCTGGGGATCTGTGAAAATGGATTATTTTTATTTTGCTTTATTTTTTAGTAGCTCTCAGAAAATCAGTGAAACTGTATTTCTTATTTCCCTGCACTAGCTTTTGGACCTCTTGGTCCACTCAGTCATATTTGATGGAGGTTAGAGGCCTTAAGGGCACTAGGATTTGTAAGTTTAATCACAAAATAGATAGTCAGGTGAAGGAGAAGAGCACCTACTGATGTTCTTGTGGAAAGAAAAGCTCCAGCCTTTATCCTTATTGGATGTCCATGAAAACAATGGGAGTATCTCTTTTAAGTCAAAAAAAGGCTGCTGTTCATGGCACTAAATTTATCTGGAGCTTTTCCCTTAGAATCAGGAATGTTTTGATGCCTTATTGTGTAAAGACACTTCCCAGTATCTTGTAGAAAATTAGATTTAAAGCTGGGATTGTGTTATGAGATTTTCAGCTTTGTGAAATAATGAATTCAGTTTGAACAATAGCTGTGTTGGTGCATCAGTGAATGAACCAGCGTGCATTGAAAGTGAAACAAAAGCACATTTTGTAAATCTGCAATAGTCCTAGAATAAATGCTTCTCAACTTACCATGTCAACATTTAGGGGGTAAATTAATAAGTAGATAAATCAGTGTATGTGCAGGAGATTGTGAACTGAATTATCTTTTATCAGGCTATGGATCAAACAATGGCTGCCAATTCCCAGAAGAACAAGTTTTTGATTGATGGATTTCCCAGGAATGAAGATAATCTTCAAGGCTGGAATAAGACTATGGATGGAAAGGCGGATGTTTCCTTTGTTCTCTTTTTTGATTGTGACAATGAGGTAATGAAGTGTGTAATTCTGTAACTTCCTTTCTTGCAATATTGTGAGAATCATTCAAGAAGAACAATTAAACTCTGTCAGGGAGAATGGACTAATGTAGGAGTAGAAGGAAAACTTGGCTTGTGAGTTTGAAGGATTTTTTGGCAACTTGTTTTAGCAGATGAAAAGCTGCATGTTTATTGAATAGACAGCTAATGACACTTGGTATAATCATATGTAAATAAATTACATTGAGGAAGTACTCCAGGCAATTGCATTCCTAAAGAAAATTTATCAAAACTTTAAATACATTTCACAGAATTATTAGGTTACTTTTCAGAAAATATTCATCTGTTTACTCTTAGTAATTGGTTGTTTAGTCCAAAATGAACTTGGTACAATGTCTGCTTTAATTCTGAAGTGCAGCAGCAATCTTTATTTTCATAGTTATGAGCTGTGCTATAGGATAGTCAGTAATCAACGTTTTATTCAGCAAGTCATTAGATTACAAGGGCATTTTGACAGTGATGCATTACATTCATTTAACAAGTGCCATGATGTGCTGTCTTTTTCATATGTCAGTGCCCTTGAGCATAAAAACTGATATGAATATCCCAGCACCTTAAGCTGACTTTTTTCCTTTTACCCCTATCCCCAGCTTCCTGAGGTTTTGTTACTTTTTTTTTTTTTTACTTATTTGCAATTATTTTATAATCCTAAAGAGCATGTGAGGGATTATTATTTTTCTGTTAAAACCTTGAATAAGACTACATTTTTTCACTTGGTGGGGCTTTAATTTTGGAATTCTGATTTTTTTACTAGATCTAAAAATAGCCAATGCCTCAATAATCCTTACCATGATTGTACTGTGTAGGAAAAAATAATTTTTAACCATTGTCCTCTTGCATGAGTAGGATAAATGTATTCATGGAGTGTACATGAGTCAGCTTTGCTTATTTAACTAAAGGTTTAAAAAAGTTTATTGGGACACTTCTAGCTATGGTTAGTTCTCTATTTTTTTGCTTAGATTTTGAAGTCTTCATTATAGCAATATCAAGTAAGAACATTTTAACTGACAGTAACTTAGTATTGTCAGTTTGCCTTACAAAATTCATGAGAGAACATACAGTGACTTTCCTTTAGTGCAGACATATATTGATGGTCCCATTTGACATGCTGCTTTTCAGAAAGCCTGAACACATCTTTGAAAATCAGGTAATTTTCTTTTTCAAATGTCTCAGGTCGGAGATCCGGTCAAACCACAGAGCTTGATGCTGCTTTTACTTCCTCTGACCCTAATGCCATTTTAATAAACTGAAATGTAAAGCATCATCCTTCTTCCCTGGAAGAACCTAACTTCCCTTGTGAGTTCTGCTTACATCCACCAGATCTGGACTGTATTCTGTGTACCGGGCGAATTTAGATTTTCAAGATTTTTGTTTGTTCCTGCTCTTTGGATGATAGCAGCTTGTGTTCCTGGTTGTAGTCATCCTTTTGATGGTTTTTTTTTGTAGATATGTATCGGCCGCTGTCTTGAAAGAGGCAAGAGCAGTGGTAGGAGTGATGATAATCGGGAGAGCCTGGAAAAGAGGTACTGTCTTCAAAACTTTTCAGTTCCCTTCTCTTTATATTTCACTATGTAATGTGGTTTTTTTTCTCCCTGTGCTTTCTCTTAGAATTCATACATATCTGCAGTCTACTAGGCCTATCATAGATTTGTATGAGAGAATGGGAAAAGTCAGAAAAGTGGATGCCTCCAAATCTGTTGATGAAGTAAGTATATAAGCCAAAAAACCATGGGGATGACAGTGGCAGGGTACATATTTTTGGCATTCTTCTGAGATGTGTGTGATTAGTCTGCTAATTAAGCACTGATGTTAGTACTGAGGGAGGTTGTGGAACTCTTGATTTGACTCTTGAAGGACTGAGTAAGATGTGAATAACTTGAGGAAATTGATTAGTTCTGCTTGAGTGTGAGCTGGACTAAACACATTTCCAGTGTTTCTGTGTTTAAGAGGGTCTTGCCTTTTCCATTTTCATGAGCTTTTGCTCTTCTGAAGTAGTGTTGCTCTTCTGTCTGCTTCCCAAAATTGATGCCGATTTCACTGTTACAGAATTACTGTGAATGTTCTAAAAAAACCCTATATATTTTTAAAAATACTTTCAAATACTGTTTATGTTGGTTTAACTTGAAGTAACTGTTTGATGAATGCTTCATAAAATTCTTCTTTATCTTTTTAGGTTTTTGACAAAGTTGTACAAATTTTCGACAAAGAAGGCTAATTCCCAGCTTGAAACGTCATTTAAACTTGTGCTTGAATCTTGCTTGAATAGCTGCTACTGCAGTCCACTCTTTGTAATTATTTTAAAAGATTTTTTTATTTTTTTCACATATCTAATGATGATTGGAAAAGCAGTTGATTAGAAATGGATCTGTTTTTTAAATAGGAGATAATTTCTTGTGGCTATAGTATACAAGTTTCAGGGTTCTCCATTAGTGCAAGTTCAGTTACTCCCATGGCAGAATCACAGTTAATACATCTTTCTGAAGAAACTGTTTATTCTGCCACACTTCTGTGCCTGTCATGGGCAGTCCTTCTTCCTTATTGCCATACACCTACTTTTTTTTTTAAGGATCAACTGAACAGCAGCATTAAGCAATGAAGGACCCATGTACCCTTGTTTGTTTTTTGGATGCTTGGACCAAATTTAGCAGGCTTCTTTTTTTTTTTTTCTGAAGTATAATTTTGTCCAAAATTCCCTTATATCCCCAAACCTGAATTCTCTAAGTCAAGTTACAGTTAATATGAGAATCTGTTTTGGCAGTTCTCAAAAAACTGTTAAATATGCTTTTCAGGAATAGACATACAAAATAGTTCATGGAAAGTGGTGCTTCCTTATGGCTCTGGATGTAAACTGTCTTGCAATGACATGGCCCTGGATTTTCCTTGTTTTCATCTGCAAAAGATTAAGAAAGTCAGTTTAGTATTTCAATACTCATTTATCTTAAATGATAAGTTATGTTCTTAACTACAGCATGGTCTTCACAAGATGACAAAGCTCTTAAATAGTGTACAGTAAGCAAAATCTTCTAACAGTTCTGTCTTTTGTAATAAGTGGAAGGGTTTTTCCTTATTATTATTGAAATACTGTGTTACCAAATGCTTTAAGGTTTGTTACCTGGGGAAATATTTTTATGGTTAAACTAGTGAATTTGTTTCCCTAAAAAATGTGTAATTTTAATAGCTGTTTGTTTGAGAAGTTTGTAAGTTATTGCACTTTTGTTACGATGTGGTCAGCTGAGGGGAAGACAACCGCAGAAAAAGGTTTCATTTCCTGAAACAGAGTTCTGCTTCACCATGTTCTCTTGAATTAGCCAAGCGCAGTCAGCAGCAAGAGCTGGAGTGAGCAGGGAACTGGTTGAAACGACCTGGTTGAAATGTTTGCACAGATGTGGTGGAATTTTGTCTTTTGTTTAAGCTTTTCTGTCCCCTATATAGTATGCATAGGCCTGGGAGGGCCCAACCATGCATTCCTTGCATGGCCTAAGCTTCCACTGAAGGCCTGAAGATGAGAGTTTTAACTGATTTTAGTGATAGAGTGATTGTTCCTACATTAACTGACGCTATAATTGGTTTGTGACATGCTAATTACACAGAATTGCCATTTGGAAATCTTGACGCTCAGCTTTTCTTTAGTCATGACTTTCTCTATTTAGGAAAAGGTTTAAATTAAGCTTAGCTTTTAATTAGAATCAGACGTGTTGGTCCTCATCCTGCAGTCTGATATGTATTTTCAGGAATTCTCATCTCGCTGAGGTTGTTGAGGCTGCTGGACTGGGGAAGAGATGAGTACAGAAACAAGGGTAAACTGCAGTAGCTTTTCCAGTCTGGTAGGAGTTCAGGCAATGGACTGACCACAAATAGCTGTTTACTGCTGCAGAATATATGGACCATGACTGCTTCTGAGTGTGGGAGGCCAGTGCTCTCACTTTATGAATTTCTTCTTAAAAAAAAAAGAAAACTCAGAATTTAATTCTTACTGTATAAGTATGCTGACATAGATAGGATCCAGTGAAACTGCATGTTTTAATATGAAGGTTAGAATCAGGGTTTTTCAAAAAATACTTCAAACTGGATTCTTTAATCCAATTAGATTTAATTCACTCTTGTTTCTAAGTTATTGGTTTTTACAAGTTCTGTTCAGAATAGGGTATCCATTTTCTCTCATCATATACTTTCCTGTGTATTTAAGTGCTGAAACGAAAAAAACCCTCTGGAGCAAGTTTTAGAAAAAGGCCCAACAATGTTTTGGCAATATTGAATTTGGAGTGGATTGTAATGTGTCTGTGCAAGGACTAGATTTTTTGTCATTTTATTTATTGAAGATGCCATTAAATGTGTTACCACTTCTTTCAAGATGGACTTATGATTGAAATAAAGATTAAAGGCAATATGCCAATGTGTTGTGTCCATTTAGCAGCAAAACTGTATAAAGAATTTGAGGAGATCCAATAAACTTTGTTCTGTGGCTTAATGAGTGCCTGGGTTACAGTTATCTGTCACAAGGGATATTTTTCATATATATCCATCTATATAAAGTGAGTATTGGATACTTCACGTGGCCACATGCACAGGTATGTGTATGAAAGTTCAGTTTTCACCATCAAAACTGAAGTAATGAAAATCCTTTTAGGCACGGGATAAGATAAGGCCATTGCCTGTGGAATTGGTACCTTTCCTTGATTATACAGGTTTACCAAATGACTCTATTCATGTAGTTGTGCAGTGATAATTCATTTGACACATGTGTGAAAGAAAAGGGGTTGGAGTGGTCTAGGAAACACAAACCTATTGTGCACCTGCTGTTGGAGACACTTTTTGTCTGGATTTCTTGTGATTCCCTGCTCAATCAACAGCTGATCTCCTGGCTGCCGTTCTGCTGGCTCTGCAGCACATGCCTACATGCTGTACTCCAGGCTGTTCTTAAAGGAGATTGGCGTAGCCTAATATTCTCTATAAAAGAAAGTGAGAGGCTGCCAGGCTCATTTTAAAATAACCCATTTTATGTAAAGATTTGTTACAAAAGAGGTTGTTTTGTCACATGTAGCTTCCTATTAAACAACTTGTTGAACTTAGAATCATTTGGGTTGGAAAAGACCTCTAAGATCTTCAAGTCCAAGCCTTCCAACTTGAAACTTTACTCTGGAAAGACTTGCAGAGCTGGTCTGAAAGGGGTGGGAAAAGCAGGGGATTTTTCAGCCGTGGTAGGTATCTTTTCTGCTGGTAAAACTGCAGAGACCAAACTTTTGCTGAAACCTTACCCTGAAGTTGTAGCATCTTCTCAGGGACACACTGACAGGGGCAAAGCTGCCCATCAAATTGGCACCTTCTGGACAGAGATTTTGAGTTAAGCCTCCCCCTGTGGGAGTGGGGGCAGGCAGAGATGACCATAAGCATGCACTCGAGGATTGTCTCATTGTAAGATATCCCCCACTAGCAATAATTTGTCCTTAATAAGAAGAGCTGGCTCATGAGGGAGTTCTGAGGTCTTGTGGAAAATTCTGTGTCTTACAACAGTGGACACATCTGTGTGCTGCTGCCCAGGCTGGACTGGGGAGAAGGGGAGAGTTAAATGGAAAAAACCCTCAGTTCAGAGCAGAGCTGCCAGCTGTCGTTACCGGTTGGCAGTTTCTGGCTGCCAGCATTTAGGAAAGTTGCAGCTTAGGGGATTACTTTCCTCCTCTGGTGTGAGGTTCAGTACCAGTTCGGTCCCTGTTGTGGCACAGATGTCTCTGAAGGCTACGATCTGTGACAGCTCTGCTGGCCTTTGCTCTGGGGGGCAACAGTTGGCTCCTTGGCACAAGCAGGTTATTTCTTCAAGCCGTGGTACAGCAGGACTTGGAGACCTGGGGCTGTGCCCTTGCCACAGTCCAAACATCCCAGGGTTAATGGCTGATAATGAAAACTGCAAAACAATGTGAAGAGGATTTGCCTGATCAGGTAACAAAGGAGACGGTAAATATTAAATAGTATAAAAATATTAATACTTGGTTTTATATAGCAGCAGTTTGCACACTCTTGTGATCTGCAGACTTTTATAAGCCTTCCAGTGGAGATAGGGGAGCATGGAAGAATTTAATCTTGCATCTCTCTGCTATTTTTCATGGATTGCTTAGTTTGAGATGGTGGGTTTCAGCCTGTGTATTTGTAGAGTATTTCTGTTGGTAACAATAGGCGTCTTTATTGAGTCTTCTAATCTGCTCAGCTGAGGTATGCTCTATCCTCTTTGCTTTCTGCCTTTTAATGCCTTTTCCTTACCTTTCTGAATTGCAGATGCTCTTTGGGACAGGGAAGGGGGGTGCTCTTGCCAATCTCTATGTGCCTTGCTAAATAAAGAAAACTTTTAAACCTTCATCTGGAGCAATCTGAACCTGTTTCTGACATGAAGTTGGTACATAAGCTGTTACAAAACCGACATAAAGCACGTTGCTTTTTTTTTTTTTTTTCCAGCTACAGGAAATCTCTGGGTAGTACCTCTGCTCTTTTCTCCTGTGTCAGTCAGATCAGCTGTGTCTGCCTTGCTTTGGCACAGTGCTTAGCAGCAGTTGCGTGAGAAAACCTCCTCAGTCACTAGATGTTAAACCAGCAGTGACCAGTTATGCATCAGTGGAGGCAAGTGAGATGGTTGAGGAGGGGAGGGAAGATGCTTAGAGAAGCTCAGTAAGTTCTGCTTCACTTGTCAGCTTTAGATAAATACCTGTTCCACAGGGCAGTGATGCTTGTGGGGTGCAGCTATTTCATGATTATGCTGTATAGAAATTAATGCAAAAGCAATCCCTGCCTACAAGTTCCTCATCTCCCCATCTCCTGGTTGACTCTGCAACCTTTAATGCTGGGGGTTGTGGAGACAGGAATTTTTCTTCAGGATAACACTATAGAAACTAAACTAGGCAGGGTGAAGGCAATGAGAGCCTTGCATGTGAAGCATGAGATGCACAGTGTATTTCACTGTGGGCAGCAACGCCAGGCTGTTTTGTCATCCTGGGTTATAACTGCATTCAGACAGCAAAGCAGAAATTTTCTCTTCCCCCTCAAATGTTTGGCAGAAAGCTTGCTTTTGTCTAAAACGCTTCTTAAGCACTGTGTGAAACATTCAGTCCTAAACCAAATACCAATTTGAGTTGTGCTTTCTCTATCCAATTTACAAATAGGAGGGTTTGGTTTAGTTTCTTGTAATAAGTGCTGCAGCTAGACAACTCTTGGAAAATACAAGGCACCATCCCAAAAGATATTATCTGCTTTACTCTGGAGGGCTTTTTAGCACAATGCTGTTTCTATGTGGTAAGAAATGGCAAAGAGCGCGGTGTGACTACCAAAGTGTGATAGGGTGGGTATGGTACATGAAAAGGGTATCTTGGACAACTTCTGTTCTCAGCATGCATTTCCATTTAGTGCCAGGAGGTATAAAAAGAGATTTGGGGGTAGAATTAGATCAAGTCTCAGGAGTAAAGCCTAATCTATCATGGAGGTCTTCAGGATTCTCAGGATCTGTCAGGGTACGTGGAGGATGTAATATCTGGTGGTCCTCTCTCCTGACTGAGCATGGGGCAACTCTTTAGGTTTCTATTCAGGGCATTACTACTGTTGTTTTCTTCAACCAGAACCAGCTGGAGTTCCCAGCTATGGTCACCAAGTGTGCTGAGGTCTGTATTACGTTCTAACTCAAATACCTCTGTTCTGTCTGAATCCCCCCTCCAGCTTCATTTGGATGTGATGGAAATCATCAGGGAGAGGACTGGCACAGTAAAGCTGCTGCTCCACCTCATGTTCCACACAAACTTTTATGAGAGGAAGATACTTTCTGGGAGCTGTAGTGGCTCCCTTACTTCCATTTTCCCTTCCAGACCATGCATGCTGGATGCACAAGAGTTCCCAAAGCATAGCAGTATCTCCATACCCCAAGAGGGGTGGTGGTAGCTGGGCCATGGAAGAAGCCCTTGGGCAGAGAAGACAAGAACAGCATGAAACATCATGGGTGCATTTTTCAAATGAGAGTATAATCAGGAGCCACTTTTTTGCTGGGTAATCAAAATGTCCATGGAAAAGGAACAGGGATGATTTCACCATGTTCTTTCTAATTTAAAATTTTCTGTGGAAAGAAAGTGCATTTGACCACTTCCTTGCGACAGCAAGCACTGGGTTTTAAGTGCTGTTCCTGAAGCAAGCATTGCTTTTGGCTTACTATGTGTGACTCCTTGTGAAGCTTCTCTGGGCTCTTGGATGCTGCTCTTGCCAGCGACAGCCCAGATTGCTTCCAGCAATAAACATCCCACAAAATTATGTATGTTCTTTAAGAAAAGTACCACGATTTTCTGCTAATTGCAAAAATACATAATGGATGCTTTCAGCATCTGTTATTTATTCTCTAACCAGCTTTCATCCAAAAGTAACCTTTAAACAAACATTAAGATTGAGGAGTGTAACTGCTTCAATGTGTCACACATGTCTACTCCCTCAAGTTTAATGATGTTTGAAACGTGTGCTTAGAGTTGACTTTTAGTAAGAAGCAGAGGTTGTTTATATCTCTAGCTCGGAGACGTTCACAACATGGAGAAGGAGGTGCTTGGTGCCAGAGATGATGGATGTCTCTGTGCTCTTTTTTGGGAGCCAAAGCCCAGCAGAGAGGATTTTGCTCACACGACAGTTGCTTCGATGCACCACAAGGAGGGGTGCAAGGCTCGCGGAGAGCAGGATGCAGCTTGGAAGTGGCGTTGGTGGGATGTGCAGTACCGCCCGTACATTGAAAAACCTGATTTTTAGTTTAAAAGCCTGACTATTTTTAAAGGTGTAACTTAAAAAAGAAAAAAAATCCACATAAAGAAATAGATTTTTGATGAGATTTTTGTTGCATTGAGGTCGATCTGCTATGTTGATAACTTGACAACAGTCATTGCCATGCCTCCTTTTTTCCCCCCTTTTTTAAAATTTTCTTTTTTTAAAAGTAATTTTATTTATTTGTATCTAGTAAGGACAACTAGATGGGGACAACTTAATTATTTTGGCTGTTCTGTGCAACTACATTCGTGATAGTGTGGACCAAAAAGTAAATTTCTGAGATGATCTTGAGTGAGAGCTTTCCCCTAGTGAAGGAGTTTGATATGTGGTACCAGGGCAGAGAAGTATTCCTGGTGCCTCTCCGTCTCAGAGTGCCTCAGAAGGGAGATCTACCCTGGGATGGCAGAGGGGGCACTAAAAGTGAAGCTGCTGGAAAAGCTGAGGGGTAAGCACCCGATTCCCTTTCACAGGTGCATTGCATCTGATTCCCTTCCTTTGGAAAATTTTAGAGAGAAATGACTGTAGGAAGACAGTCAAAACCTTAATTGCTTTGTCCGTTGATTAATTTTTTTTTCCAAAATCTTCTAGTTGCCCATCTATACTGTTATTCCTTCCAAATGACTCTGATGGAAAAGCATGGACTAGTTTACTCCTTCAGGCATGGCTGTGCAGATGCTCCCTGAGTATCCTTCAGCAAAAACAAGCCCATGCTTTCCCAAAAGGACCTCAGGGTAGGGGAATGGGAAGAGACAGAATGGGGTTGGTATCTTGGCTGGTGGAGGGCAGAGATGAGAAGTGTGGGGGTGCCAGCAGGGTTGGACTTTGTTTTGGGTTAGACTTTGTCCTGGGGCAAGGCCAGTAATTCTGACAGTGGGGCATGAGCAGGGCTGGTGCCAGCGGCCACCCCCTGGGTAGGGTAGGCTCAGCACCTCTGCTATTCCTGTGACACCTGGGTGTTGTGACACTTCCCAGAGAGACAGCAGAGCAGCATTGTTGGGGGCTCAGCACTAATGAATTTGCAGCCCCTTTGCAGCAGATCTATTCCTCTCTGCTTAGATGTGTTCCCCTTTTCTAAGCAGCTTGTATTACAGATGGGGAGATCAACGTACAAAGGGACTCTCACATTTGGCACAAGTACATCCTACATATCTGACAAAAGGAGAAATAGGCTTTGCAAAGAGCAGCTGCTCAAATTTGACCAAACTGGCTCCTATCTCTCTGCAGTTAGTAGGACAAGGTCCCTTAGGAAGGGCAGGCCTACTGGGGTTTAGGAGAATTCACTGTATCTCTTCAAGGAACTGGGAGTCGTTTCCCCCCAGAGTTAGTCCAGGTGATCAAGTCAGGATGTTAACTCTGCTGTTTTTCTAAAGGACTGAGAGGAGGGGGTTTTTTTTCAGGGAAATTCATCAATGCAATTTTTTAGATCATCTGCTGATGCTGGTAGAGAAGTGCCTCAAGAACAATTTGACATAGCTGTGGGCGGAGTCTGAGAAGCAAAACAGGCTTGGAAGTCCAGTCCTCCTTTGAAGGATGTGACATCTGTCAGCAGTCATGTCCAACCTCCTAAAGTCCATCTGCACTGCAGAATAAAAGAGGAGAGAATTACGTTTTGGATAACACGTGTTCTTAAAAGTTAAGAAGAACATCAGTTAATGAAAATGGTAAGGCACAAGTGACATTATCATTAATAATAATAATTAAACGTCATAGCCTTAATTTTGAAAATTAGGGGGAAAATGATGCATCCATTAACTGACACTGTGATAGAGATTGCTCTGGAGAAGGGAGAGTTTGAGTATCTTTGGGAGAGCAGGTAGGTTTCTGCTGTGTGAGCAGGCACAGGGTCACCACAGCAGCTAACGAAGGTTGGAGGAGGCACAGGAAGACCTTTAATTAGCTTGGTTGTTATTCTTCCATCATGAACAATTCGTTAACTCCTGCATTATCTACACTGCTGTTCCCTCCCTGAACTGCACAGTCCCTTAACAATATGAGCTCTGGGGGAAAAGGGTAAAAGTGGGGGGGATGAGAGCCCCCACAAACAGCAGAGGAGATGCTGAAGGGTGGGGAAATGGGTCAGGTCTTTGGCAAATACCCACATGTGAGAGTCCTTAGCACAAACGCTGATGTGCTGCTAATTGTTCTAATTGGTTCCAGCCGGGAACCCAGCCCAGATGGGTGAGGACAGGCATTTTCTAACCGGGCTCCTACTGGTCCCCAGAAGTCAGTGTGGAATTGCTGACAGGATATCACACCCAGTGAAGAAAGTACTGGTCCTGCAGCCCCAGTTTGGGATCCAGGGAAGGAGCAGAGGTGAGAGCTCTGGGTTTAGTTGTTGCTGCATTGGTTTGTTTAGGGGGAAGTTGCTGGATCCTTCGGGCTGTCTGAGAGGGGCTGGGCTGGGTGAGGGGAAGGTGCCGGGGTGTTTTTTGACCAGTCCCGAGGACGTTTGGCTGAGGAGCTCCCTTTCATAGGGCATTATTGGAGGCAGAGTGGGGACTGGAGCCCAAAACCTTGGGATCCTTTAGGTAGAAGTCTCTGTCAAGCTCAGGTCTTTTCCGTGCTCCTGGTCCCTTTTCCCTGCCAATAAATGCCCTAAAGCTCCCAAGTTGCCGAGGAGTTTGATAACTGAGGAATTACTTAAAGGGAGGGACTTTAGTACCCCAAAGCCTTCGTGACTGGAAAGCCTGCCAGGCACTCAGAGAGCATGAAATCCAGTTAGAAATCATCTGAAGCTTGGTTTTAGTTGTTTTTTGTCTTTTTTTTTCTTCCTTTGTTTCCTTCTCTTTTTTTTTTTTTGGTTTGTTTCTGTCCAATAACCACGAGGAGTAGGAAAGATGGTTTGGGTTTTTTTCTCGTTTGAAGTGGACTCGAATTTCTGTGTCATCTCTTCAAGCTTTATTTAAAGGAAAAAAAATCTTACCCAACTCCCTCTGACTCCAGTATTGAAAGCTTGAAGGAAGCATTGCTAGCTCTATTCGGTGGGAAAACTTCCCCTGCTGTCTCTATCATGCAGGCTTTAAATTTAAATGGAGAAAATGAGTAGAGGATAACAGGTGAAATAAATGCTGAAGGTTAAATGAGTTATCACACAGCTGTAGCAAGTCAGTGAACCTTGCTTGCTGGAGGAGCTGCCCTGGTTTATCAGACTGGTGGTAAGATCTGCCTGCCAGGGCTCTGCCCTGCCCCCGGATCAGCGGCATGTGAGATGCTGAGGAGTTAGTCTTTTCTTGGCTCAGTTTTAAGTCGGAGCTAGCTCTAAGTAATGGGCAAGTGAGCTGCATGAGTAAACCCTGACCCTGCAGCTGACAGAGGTGAGACAGAATGACCATGACCCACCAGCCCTGTTCTCCATTTCATGTACAGCTGATGCCATTTTCTGCTGCAAAAGGATGTTTTTAACACCTGAGAGGCATAAGAGAGATGAGAACTGTTTGTTCTAGAGCTGAGATGCTGATCTGGACCTGCTGGCTGCTGCTGTGCCTAGCTGCAGTGACAGACCCTCTGCTCCCCAGCAAACTCCTGGCCTTGATCCTTTATGCTTTTAAATCTGTGATGGTGTGAGCAAAGGAAATGGGTTCTTCGTGTGCCTAAAATTGGGTGTCCATTAGAACATGGCTGTGGGATGGGTTCACCAGGTGGCCATCCATGGGACATGGGACCCCTGTCTGAGCTCTGTTCACCCCATCCCTACACACACAGACACTGGTCCCCAAAACCTGCTTCTTTAGGGTTGACATTACCAGCTTCCCACGAGGTCTCTGGGGGTGAAGTCACCACCAGCAGAGTTAAAAAGCCTTTCTGGCTGTAAATGAAGCCCCAAGCTCTCCTATTCTTTTAAAGAAGCTGCCTCCCATGTGTGACATTGAGGTGTGTGTTGATGGGAGCCTGCCGCAAGGGTTTAGTCTGAAACCAAATCCCCTCTCCTTCTGCCTTTCTCCCCGAAATGGGAGCTGTCATCATCCTGCTCAATCTTTTAAGTCGGCCTGAATGCTGATTGTCTCTCTTTACTAAAAACCAAGAGTCTGGGATGCTGCATGAGGCTGTGGCTCTGCTTTAAGCTGTGCTCTCATTTGCTCTTTGGTATTTGCCTGCTCTCCTCTGCCTTGTGACTCCAGTGAAGGTACATTCCTGATGAAAGGTTTGTTTTAGTGAAAGTGGGGCAGGTGGCAAGGCCTGCAGGTCTGTGAACAGAGCTGTTGTTGAGGCCACTGCAGTCTCTTAGAGTGGGCAGCTGTTGGTAGGGAGGAGAGGAAGGACAGGCATCCAGAGTGGCTGCAGGTCCCCTTGCTCTGTGAGTGAGAGGAATCTGGGGTTCACCCCTCTCCTCACAGATGAAAGTGTGGCTGTGGTGTGGATGAGGGTGAGGCAGGCAGAAATTGGGCTCTTGCTGCTCCCTGATAGAAAGCACAACCATAAACTGTTTGAAATACCCCTCATAAGTAACAAACCCACCAGCAGCCGCCAGGAAGCTTTTGAGGACGGACCAGCATTGGGATATTCTCTGCTGAGCCCTGGCTTGAGAGCATTGAGTTGATTCAGTGGGGAGATGATACATCCCAGGTGAAATACAATCCCTCTGCCAGGGATGAAATAAACTCTCTCAGCAGGTACCTTTCCCTATTGACTGTGGTCTTTTCCTTTTTTGGCCCCAGACCAAAGCCTACAGGGACATCTTTAAGCAAGTCAGTCAAAGGATGGTGGGGAAGAGAAGATGAACATGATGTTCTGTGACACAAAATATCTGTTCAGGCAGTTTGGGTCAGTCGTTTTGGCTGTGCTCCCTCTCAGTTTCCCTTGCCTCTCCTCACTGGCAGAGTATGAGCGATGGAAGAGTCCTTGACTCAGAGTAAGCCCCACTTAGCAACAATTAAACATCAGTGTGTTATCGACATTATACTCTAATTTACTAAATACAAACCACAGAATTTTACCATCTACTAGGAAGAAAAATAACTCAATACCAATCAAAACCAGTTGCTGTCTGGAGTTAAACCATGACACTCAGGTGAAACACAATCCCTCTGCCGGGGATGAAATAAACTCTCACAGCAGGTTACCTTTCCTTGCTGACTGCGGTCTTTTCCCTTTTCGGCCCCAGACCACAGCCTACTTGATAGGGACATCTTTAACCATGTCAGTCAAAGTGCAGTGGAGAAGAGAAGGCAAACAGGAAGAGCACAGTGGAAGGGCAAGTTTGAGTGACCTGATGATGGGGTGGGGACACAAATCATTGGAGCGTGGGTGAAATGAATGGCTCCGTCAATGAAATGCTCAGTCTTTCAGTGAACACGAGGAGGGAAAAACCGTCTGGCTCCAGGACAATACCTGGTGACTTGTGTAGAGGAAGAGCTCTGGCACCAACCAATGCATGAGGCTGATGAGAAGTGATCTGGGCAGGTCATTCAGAAAATCTGGTTTGCTGGCCTGGGAAGGACATAATCACCTTGGGCTGATGTTATCTGGGAGGCTGTGTTGAGGAGGAGGCAGTGAAATGGGCGGGCAAGCAGGAGCTTCTGGCTCAAAGTCAAGCCTTGAGGTCCCAGGGAGGGGTGACGCTGGTGGGAGAGGGATTTGAGTCACCTCTGACGGGGAGGGATGTGAGGCACTGCAGGAGCTGGCTGAGCTGAGTCTGCTTTAAGCTGGCTCAACTTTAGCTCTGTCCTTTCTGATGCTGGGTGCAATAGCTTTCAGTTCTGTTTCTATGCATGTTGTTTTAATGTGGTTGTTAACTTGAATCTCCCTCCCTTGAAATGAAATTTCATCAAAATCTGTAATTTTAAAGAAAATATTTAGTTTTTATCTGTATGCACACCTTTGAAACTAGAGGTTAACATATCACAGATCCTGGCTGGGCAAGGGTGAGGCTCTGAACATCACTATGCAGTGAGGTGGTCCCAAATCTCACAAGATCCCAAAATGTGGGTCTCTGTGGGAGCTAGGTATCTAGCTCCTGATAAATAGAGCTGAAGTGACTTTCCCAAAAGTTCTGGGGCACAAAAGGTAACAGTTTCCAAATGTCCCAGCCAACATTAAATCACCAAAGCATCTTGCTTCCTCCTTGGTCTGTATTAACAGCAACAAACTCATGGTACCTATTAGCATAAAACCTTGTTCATATTGGCTGGTTTAATACTGAAATTGGTGTCTTTCTAAGTTAATCACAAAAATGTCTTAGTTTATTATTATTTTCTATGACATTCTTATTTTCAGATGGCAACATCATGAATAGGAGGGACCTGCTGAATAAACAGTTATTGCCTTTCTTTGTGAAGCGATTACGTTTTGTTGTGCTTGCAAAAATGACTTCTGCTGCCATGTGTTGCCCTTTAAGAGCTAAAGAATAATAAATGAGCAAGAACAAGCATCTCAGATGCAGTGCCTATTTGGAAGGAAAAATCAGATTTAGTATTGTGTGAGTCGTTCAATTTATTTTACGTTAATTTGATCTTTTTCTTTTTTATTTTGGTGTAGCCTGATTAGTTCCACATGTTTTCCCCTAAGGATTGGACAGTAAAACTGCTTGTCTGAGTCATCAACTAGATAAATAATTGGCAAATTCAAGGTCTCATCTCCTAAATCATTCCACAGTTGCTTGTGGCCCTCACAGAGCTCGGTTGCTTGTGCGCTCGAGTCAGCGGTTCAGTCCCCAGTCTGGGCTTTCACTGGTCCCAGGAGACCAACAAACCTCTGATTATGGAGCCTCACATCAGCTTGTCTTGGCACATCTGCTGGAAGAACGCAGGGAGCTGCTGGGATCCTGTGGTCAGGGCTGGTATTTACAGCCAGGGCGGAGGAGCCTTCCCGAAATGGGCACCCTGGAGTGCACACCTGGCAGCTGTGCCACCCCCCTGCACAGGGCTGGGGCCGTGTCCTGCACAGAGGGGCTGGGGCATCTCCTTCTCACTGGGTTTCCTGAGCCCATGGCTCAGGAGGTGCTGACCTGCCATGAAGAGATGCCTGGGGATGCCACACTGACCTCTGTGATTTAACAGCCTGATGCTGAAATGGGCCATCCCAGCATCCTTATTTTCTCCAACTGCAGGTATCAGTCCCAGGTCCAGCTGGCCTAAATATAACCCCACTCATGGGTCCTGCAGAGAAGCCGTGAGATGGGAAATGAGAACATGAATACAGCCCCTGGCATCCAGCCATGTGTGAGCATCGAGAGATTTGAGATGGACACATAGCTGCTTCTTCATATGTGGTGGTTGTCCGGTTTCTGAGAGAAGAATGAATCCCTCTACTTGAATAAGGGAGATGTTGGACTTCTGTTCTTCTGACCCTGTGGGTTATTTATGGCTTGGATTATTTTTTTAAGGGGTGCCACTTGTGTCTAGTGGAAATCGTATCCAAAGCATAACCCCACCATGGTTGGGGAAGTTGTACTGCTGTCCTGGGAGTGTTAAAGGGGCTGAGCTGGATGGTCCCTTGTCTGGATATGTTGTTTTTGTTGGTTTATTTTGGGGGAGGGAGTATGATTGCAGTTTAAAATTAAAGAAAGTGCCAAAAGCAGAATGAGAGACAGCTCAGTGGTGATCTCTGAGCTTAAGGAAAAACAGTGTAAATCTGGAACAGGCCCATAGTCTTCAGAGTGGGCTCCAGGCTTCTTAGCAGGAGAGTCACAGTTTCTGCTGAATTGGAAAAATAATGCAGCCCGAATGCCTCTTGTGAGAGGTCCTGGCCCCTTGGCTTGAGTCAGGCGTGTTTGGAGCAAACCTGATGCCTTGAAGAGGAAGCCCCTGAGCCCCAAGGAAATCACTGGGGATGCTGGGCATGGGGGATGCAGAGCCCTCCCCTCCTTTGAATGGTGCCAAGGAGTTAAAGGAAGTGAAGCTGAAGGAGAATGAGTGGATTGTGCTTTGCTGGAAAAAAAGGTCACCCTAATACACTGCAATGTGTGACAGTGACACCTGTGAAAGTTAAATCGGCTCATTGAGTTAAATGTGAGCAAAGCTTTGCGGTTTTTTGTGCTTGTCCCTATCAGGATTTTAGCTACCTTGGTTTTTGTGGTGGCAGTTTTGGATGTGGGCATCCAGAGACCACTCAAGTCCTCCTTTGGCTGGTGCCTGGTTTGGATGCTGGGTGTAGGCACTGCTGGCAGTGTGGATGCCTGCTTGCCTGGGGAGGTGACCCAGACCTTGTGGTGGTGCTAAGCAGGAACCAGAGCATTGTCCTCTGTAATGCCTACATTATCCCAATTAAAACAATGATGAGGAACTCAACGGTCATCTTCCTGCAGCGACTAACCTCTGGTCTGTGGTGGTCTGCCTTTGGTCCTCTCCTTGCTTCCCCTGTTTTTCCAGGAAGCAAATTGGTTGTGCAGCTGAGAGCTTTGTTTTTGTAGGTTTTGCTTTCTTTTTAATTATCAAGATCTTCCTGCTTGGGGAATGGTTTCCTAAGAGAGCACACTGTGTGTCCATGTACAGCATGTACCATGGGGTGTCAGCATGGGGCTTGGGTGGAGAGCTTCACCCCAGTCCTGGAGCTGTCTGGGTGCTCCCAAGAGCTCATCATCCACTCTGTTCCAGGGGAAAGGAGCTGAGCCAGCCCCTTTCATGGGCATTTCCCATGCAAATGATGAACTACCCTGGCAAGACAACTTGGAGACAACCACCAAGTCCCATTCTCTTTTCTAATCATCATCTTATACTTAATATAAGCTTTCTTCTTTCTCCACACCCTCTTAGCATTTGAATTTGGGTCTATTATGGGTATGAAAAAGGCCTCAGCAGGGAATTTCTTTAGCCTTTGCAGCATTTTTCGAAAGCTTTGTCTTTCCCATGTGAAGAATTTAAAACAATGTTACAGTTTTGTAAACTTCTACACCTGCAGTTGTTTTTCAAGGATTGTTATGGTTTTAACTAGAAAAACATCTAGAAACGGATGGTTCAGAACTTGGCCAATCACCTCAAGGGGTGGGTGGCCAAGAGACCAATTACTTTATGCCATTCAACACGCTTCTGCGTATTAATATATAAAAGCTGTTCAATTTTCCATTAAACTTCCATGCTTCGGATCATCTTTGGCGCTTGGACGGCGTCGTTCTTTACCCGTTCGGGAGCTACAGCAACAGGTCTAGGTTTAGCTTTTCAAGAGAACAACTCTCCTCTCTATCAGCTGCTTTGGCCCTTCTCATCCTCCTCTTCCAGCTCAGGAAAAACTGGAGCGGTTCATGTTCTTCTTTCGGGTCTAGAGGCTCCCTCCATGTGCAGTGACTATTTGGTGGTGCAGAAGAGTAAAAAAGCAGCAGAGGACTGGAAGAAGCAATTTGGCAGTCAGTGAAACTGGCTGGCTTGAATTATGTGTTAAAGTTTTGCCAGTTGTCAGTTCGTTGAGCATTTTGTATCGTAAGATTTTAGGAGTCCCAATGCAGATTTTCTATATTTTGTTGTCTGAGATTTGTGTGGCTTTCCTGTTGCAGAAAGAAAACTCACCCAGCAATTTGCTGCACACATTTATGCCCTTTTTTTTAATGTACGGTGGAAACAAGCATCTGAAATCATTCCTCTCCTTCTGACAGCAACATCTGTAAGACCTTAATGTTGGAAGGAGGCAGGAACCGAGAGATTTATAACCCCCTGCTGAAATATTGGAACGACCTTATTTCCCGGCAATTAGCTTTGCTCAAAACATTTTTGTTTCCTATTAGACACAATCTACTAACATTTACATTGATGTGTTTAATGGTTGCTGGCCATCTCTGAATTCAAGCAGGCAAGGCAGGAGGAGAGGAAAGGAACATGCTTTGTAAACCGTGAGAGTATTTGTGTTGCATTGTCTATTGATAGTGGTGAAAACACCCGGCATGCTCTGCTCCACAATGGGAATGAACTCTTTTGGGAAAGGGAAGAGAACTGGTATTTGGCCAAAGATTCTCTACCCCTGCAACACATCAGGACCAGCTCCAGCATTTGCTGGAGAGTGGATCTTGATTCAGCTGCAACCCCTGAAGAGTGGAGAGGTGAGCAAAGAAGAGGAAGGAGCAGCACCTATGTGCAAGATGCTGTAGGAATGAGTAAGGTCAAATGGTGAGGAGTTAGGTTGAGGAATGGGTGAATGAATGGATCATTTCCCTTTTTCAGTGGATACACTGATCTCCAGCAGAGACAGCAGCTCCTGAGACCTCTCTGGGGCCTTCAGCAAGAAGTAGATTTTTTTATTAGGTGGCTGAGTTTGGGTTTGTTTGGGTTTTTTTTTTGTTTTTTTTTGTTTTTTTGGGTTTTTTTTAGGATGTTGAGAGCATGATGTAATGGGATGAGACTGAGAAACAGATATTTTAGGTTGAGTTGCAACATGAGGAAAGCCTCATGTCTGAATGCATTGATAGCCTGGGTTGGAAGTGGCGGCAAATACTGTGGCAGTATTGTTTTGTAGGACCAGAGGAAAGAAATGCCTGTTTTCTTCTCGGCTTTGAGATTGGGAAGATTAATGTGTATCTAGATGAGGTCCCGAGTGGATCTGAAAAAGATGAATTGTTTAATTGTTGAAAAAATGCGATTTTAGGGATGTTGAAACAAAGTTGAACTTGAAATATTGGGGATGTTTAAGGACAGTGTCTTGTGTCTTTGTTTTGAAATTAACGTGCCTTGAAAATGGAAAGAACATAAAAATTTCAATTTAGGATATTGTTAACTGGCTGTGGGATGTCCCTGTGGTGGCCAGTGTGGAAGAGAAGATTCTTGGGGAAATGCCTTGGCCCTGCAGGTGATGGATGATCACCCCTGGCATTCCACAGGCTTTTGTTGTCTTTGCTTTCTGGAGGTTTCCTTCACCATGAGATATCATTTTAGAAGTTTGCTCCAGGATGGGCAGCAGATGGTGTCAACTCAGTTTTGCTGAAGTCACAGATGATTCACTCACTTTGGCTGAAAATGAGCTTTTCCTGGCCCAGTTGCTCTTCCAGCTATGCCTCAGTCCCCCATCCCTTATGCTGTGTGGCTGTAAGTGTTTTATAAGGCCGAGTGTTTAGCTGGATACCCAAATGGTCTGGGTTAAAAACTAATCCCTTTTGGAAGTGTGGTGGTGAACTGTAGCCTGGAGCTGCAGGCATTTGGGATGGTAACTTCTCAGTCTGGCTCTGCTTTGGGAGCCAAGGCTTTGCAGAGTTGTACATGAATATTCCATCATTCAGATGATCTCTCTCCATAAATCATCCCGATGGCCAGTTGCTTCCTCATTCATGGATGTGTTGACATAGGTACTTACTAGCAAAACTAGAGGTGAAGAGGGTCTTTTGACAGCCTTGGGGAGCAAAGATGTATGCCCCAATGAGGCAATGGTCTCCTATCCCCTCTACTGCCCTGGGGACACCCATTGGGTTCTCAATGGGGTTTGGGGCACCTCTGCTGCATCTGACTGGTGTGGGAGTGAGGGTTGTTACCTCTCTTTGTGGTATCACATCCAAGTCCACCTGGTTCCTTAGTCTTCATGGGTGGCTGGAGCATGAAAACACAAGCTGAGGACTGAGACATCAAACTTCCACTGATGTGTGGAGGCACCAGGGGCTGAGATGAAGCCACCTTTCCTTCTCTTTGCCACAGAGGGAGGGTGCTGCTGTCAGTCATCCGCCTGTCTCGCTCCAGGCATTCCCGGCACAAGTCTCTTCAGGTTTGCCTCTTTGTGCACAGTCTGGTAATTCCTCTTCTGAGGAGTTTATTTGTCTTTGCTTTTTCTTTCTGAGAGACTGGAGCAACTCCCTGCTCCCCATCCTCCTCTCCTGAGACACAGCCTGAAAAATTACCCTCCTCTTCAGCTGCAGACAGGGTCCCTGGCACATGCCTTGGGCTGTCCTGGACAGTCCCTGCACCAGCAGAAAAAACTTGTTTAAGCACCGGGAGGAGCAACGCTGTGGCTGAACTCCGAGGGGGAGAAGGAGGGCTGTTCAGGAATCCTGTTGGTTCCCCCAGCAAGGGATAAACTGGCCATGGATCAACTTATGCTTTAAACATCAGAAGGTGAAGGGCTGAAGCCAATTAATGTAGGATTTGGTGAGAGGCAAAAACTCAAGTGCATTTTATGGTAGATCTTGGTGTTTTTCTGAAAAAAGACAAGTTGCCTTAAGAACCTCTTTAACAAATCTTTCCCTGTGGAATTATTTCCATAATATCCACCTCACACAGTCTACTTGCCCCCTTAAACAGTATTGTGGGTAGAGGAGCACCAGGGAGGATTTTTTTTCCTCATTACCAGGTCTATACATTCCCTTTCATCCCCCAGACTGTGAGTGTTGTCCCTGTGCTGTGCTGCTGGTACTGCAAGGGCAGTGGGAGGACCAAGCCAAGGTTGGATTGGACTCTAGCAGCTTGTTTGGTTTGGATCTTGTTCCCAGAGCTTCATCTGGTCACAAGTGATGTGTGCAGCCGGGAGAAAGGATGCAGAGATGCAAATTGCTCCCTGCTCTTAAATAGCTGGAAGTATTTGGGGAAATGATGTGTTCATTTCATGCATGGCACCAAGGACTCATCTCATGCAAAACTGTTGTGCTTGCAGCTGCCTGGGACAGCTTCCATATGTTCCCTCTTGGGATGGAGGGTGCCCTGTCCTTCTCCTCATCTGCTGGACAAAGAGGCTTTTCAGCAGTGGAGATGCCTTAA
Organism: Falcunculus frontatus; assembly: GCA_013398115.1. NCBI lineage: Eukaryota > Metazoa > Chordata > Aves > Passeriformes > Falcunculus > Falcunculus frontatus. The sequence goes on along the minus strand of VZRV01007873.1, from coordinate 297,589 downwards.
TTCAACTGGGTATTTCAACTGAAGGATGTTGCTCTGTGCTTTGGGTGTTCTTTTGTGCCAGAAACTGTCACGCAGTGTGTGGGAAAGTCCCCTTTCCCTTTTCCTGAAGGACAGGTTTCTTTTCACCTCCCAGCTGCAGGCAGGCTCAGCACACAGATTTATTTGGGGCCAGGGATGTGTGTGTGCATGTGTTTATTTTATTTCTTTTTTTTTTTCTGAAAGAACAATGCTGTGGCAGCCGACAGCTAATCCTAAATTTGGGATACCTGACATGGTAATGAGAAAACAAACCTTTCTGCACTTAAGATGAGTGACAGGCCAGGTTTGGCCCCAGCAACCTTCAGAACTGGTTTGACCTTGCAACCAGATCTCCTGGGCTGACTGACAGCTTTTTACAGCTGCATTAGGGCTGAGCTGACCTTGTTTATCTGGGGATTCACCTGGGAGACAGCAGACATGTCCAGGGATATTAAGTCTCAAGCTGAAAATGTTTGCTCAGGTATTAGGGGGAGAGTTAATTTAGAGTGAATACCTCCTATGTGGCACCAGCCACTGCTCTGAGGGACACTGTGCCCCCTGGCTGATGACAGTCGGTTTAGGCTTTCTTTAGAAAGTGGAGTCTCCTTTGAGTGGAGCAAGGCAGAGCCCTTCAACTTGCTCTGAATTTCCCTTCACATTTAATATTTTTGGGGTTTTGCTTAAATAGAGCTCAGGTAAAGGGGCAGATTGATCTTCCTGCAAAGGGGTCTTGCTGCTGGTACCAGAAATGTGTTGGACCAGGTGGACTCACTTTTGTTTTATAAAATATGACACATGTGAGCTGACAGCTGTCCCAACTGTGATTGCTATCCCCTTTACCTGGCACCCACCAGGTCCTTCCTTCCCATGCAGGTGGATGTACTTCCCCTGCTACAGTGACTCAGGAAAAGGCTAAGGACCAGCAGTTCTTCCTCTCTGCTTGTGTGGACCCAGAACTGAGGACCAAGCCCTGGAGCTGCCCTCCTCTTGCCCCCTGAGGATGGGCAGAAGAGGAGTTCCCAGTGCTCTGCCCTGTCTGCCCCTATCTACACATTTGAGAGCATCCAAGGGATGCTGCCTGGAGCCTGACCCATGCTGATGTCACCTGGGGAGCTAAGCCATCCCAGCAGAATGATTCCATCTCCTGTGTGATTGGCTGCAGCCTTTGGTTTCCATCAGCACACACCTGCTCTGGGCAGGTGGTACAGCCCTCCTGCAGCATCTCTGGGTGCAGGGAAGATGATTCTGGGTGCAGGGAGATCTTGGGATTAAATTTTTTTAAAATTGTTTTTTGGGCTTGCAGGCAACTAACAGCCCTCAATGTGTGAATGAATGGATGGATGGTCCTGGCTGTGTCCCACCCCTCAGGAGCACAGAGCATTGCTGTTCCCTGGGGTCAGGCAGGTACCTTCACTGCTGCGATTCTCCAGGTTTCCTTCTCCTGCTTTTTATGATGAATCACAACCAATCCCTCTTTTTCAGATTCCTCTGACAAGTTTCTTTTCCTCCTACCATAATAACTTCTCAAGAGTGAAGGTTTCATGTGTGGCATCCCACACATGAGTGTCAAGTCTCTGCTGGATGGGGTTGGGCTCATGGCAGAGAGTGGCTTGGGGGAAATCGGCAGCTGATTCTTGGTAACAACACAGATGTCCGTGGTGTGACATCCCTTGCAGATGGAACCCTTCCCTGGTGTTGTAGATAAGATTTTAGTTAGTTATATCCTTCCCATTTTCCTTGCTGGTATTCCCTGGTATCACCCCCTGCATTTCTTCTGCTCAGGTTTCACCTCAGCCCTCCCTCTCCCCTCACACGAGCTTGTTTGGGAATGTTGGGGTAATTGTTTGCTCACTGTATTGCATATTTCCACCTCGGCGTTGGATTTTTGGTCCCCAGCCAAGATAAGAAGTTAAAATGCCTGTCTAGTGTGAGAGAAGACAACCTTGCCAGGATTGCCCATAAGCAGCAGAAACCAAAATCTTCAGGGAGGAAGGCTTTAAAGCAGCTTTCTCTGCAGTTTGTGGAGGCAAGGGATGCTTTTCTTTGACTGTCACAGTTCCACAAAAATTTTGAGACCAGATAGGAGAATTCGAAATCCCTCATTATAGGCTTGACTTCATTCAAATATCTCATGACGTGCTGAAGTATAAAGTTAGCTGCTGCTCTGCTAAGGGACAGCCAGCAGCCAGCCATGGAGCCTCCTGTCTGTGCACCACACCAGAGCTGGGTCCCTTTCCACTGCATTGTTTCTGTCTAGCCCAGGGTCTCGGGTCCCCAGGGAGCCTCTTCTGAGGTCCCCGATGTCCCCAGGTAGGGAAAGGAGGAAGGCAAAGATGAAAAGGAGGAGTAGGATGTGGTGGTGCATCCCACAGCTAGAGAAAGAGCAAGAAGCTCACTGGGTTACGCAAGTGCCCCAAATCCTGAATATTTGTTTCTCTTCCTGACTCACCCTGCTTTGCCTTCCTCCACATCAAGGTCTGACAAGTCTCTAAAGGCAGCAAGTTCACACAGGCAGGAAAAGCCCTTTGTACCAACCTGGGAAGGATGTCCATACTAACTGGTGTTCCCACACGTTGCTCCTGGGAGCTGGGGGGGAAACATAAGCTGAAAGTACCCTCTGGATGTGTGGACCCTCAGCACAGCATGGACACTGCTGTGGGTCCCTCCCGAACCAGTCCACCCTCAGTAATGAGGCCAGCAAAGAGGGGAAGCATTGCAGCAGTTTGGCCTGGAGGGCTGGAAATGTGGCTGCTGCAGCGTGAAGCCTCCCTGTGCTGGGGGAGGCTGGGATCCTGCTGCTGAGCTATTTATTTAAGAAAAAAAATATTATCATTTCAGGCGTTGGCAGCATGGGGTGTATCAGCCATTGTATCAAAGATGTGGTTTTAATGCACTTTCCTCCGCTTAAATGCTATTTGCCTTCTCCTTCAGGCAATTGAATTTAAGAAAACTCTGGTTGCCCAGGTTTTGTTGAACAAATTGGTCCCTGCACACACAATTCCCAGGAGGAGCCAGCTCTGCGGAAACTCTGGGAGCTGTCACTTCAGTGCATGGCTGGGATGGGCTGAACGGATTACCCAGCTCTGCATCGTCTGCTCTTTTATCTGTCTCAAAGCAATGGGAAGCCAGGAATAACCCCTCGGGGTTCCTCTGAGCCCGGCGGTTTCTGGAGCCCGGGGTCAGATGACTGTTATTGTAGCTAAAGGTGTTTAACCCCAATTGATTTTGACAAGCCCTATTAGTGAATCCCACAATTACTTATTGGGTTTGGAGAGGAACGTTGTCGATTTGAGGGTGGATGCTCTAACCTGAGTGCTGCTGACAGGATGCCGTAGGTACCAAAGCTGTTTCTGTGGGAACTGATGGAAAAACTCCCTGTCAGTCTTTGGGGCCAAATTCTGGCCCTTCCCCAGGGCCTAGCCGTTCTCAGGGGTATCAGAGTCAGCCCCAAAAAAACAATGGGCTGGAATAAGATGTATGAAGCCTCCTATTTTGCAAAGTACAGAGCATCCCTGGGTTGGGCTTAAATAAGCCTTTTTTGCAGCACAGCTGCCTGCATCCCAGTCCTAGGGAATGAGGCAGGAGCCATGGGAGACCCGGTGCAAAACATAGGGGAGCCCCTGGAAAGCTGCCCAGAACAGGCTGAGGGTGATTTCTGCTCCCCTTCAGAAATGTTCCCCAGCTCGGTCCTGGCTTGTGGAGAAGGGAGCTGAGGATGTCTGGTACCTGTGGCTGTGTGAGCAGAAGGAGACTGCTCAGCATCTTCGCATGCTCGGAAGCAATGTTTATCCCACGGGATTGGGTTCAGAGCCCCAAAGCCCTGCAGGCTGGAGCCGCTGCTGGGCGGGCAGAGAAACTGCATGGAGACTTGTGTCCGTGAGAAATATCAAGTGATGAGTTCTCTGCGGCTCATATCCCAAAGACGCCTGAGATCATTTGGATGTGAATGGGAGTTATGTGCCTAAGTAACCTCAGAGGATCTGGGCTTAACAGAATTGCTGAATTTCTTTTTTATTTATTTATTTTTAATATAATGCAGCAATTGGGAAAATAAAAGCATGATCTAAGGAAGGAAATCATGGCATTAGTCCAATATTTTAATGATCTCTATTGCTCTGCAGGTCAGGTGTAGGTGTTTGTAGGTGGCAGGCAGCAGCTTCCTCGTCACCCATCCCGGGGCACAGAAATGTGACCATCACACGTGCAAACGCAGTTTAGCCCAGAAATTGCTTTCGGGCAGCAGAGCAAGCAGCCTCTTGGAAGCCCTGCAAGTTTCACACTTGCTTTTGCTTCTTGGTTGCTTGGGGAGAGGAGTGACCCGCTCTGGGAAAACAAACAGCCGGCATCGCCTGCCTGGCCGGGGCTGGAGCGAGCGCCTGGAGCTGCCGTGAGACTGCCCCGAGTCCTCCGGGAGGTTTTGTAACAAACACCTTGTAAAACGCAAATATTTGAATAGCGACGTTCACGGCTAATGTGCCAGGTCGAGGAACAACTGCTTATCCTTTCTGCTAGTTGTTTGAAACTTAAAGGGTGAACGTAAGGATTTTCCGGAGACAAAAGCATTGAATACACTATTTACATACTCATCCTGCAGTTAGTGGACAGGATTATGAGCCATTTATTCAACAAAGAGACTCCAGTTAATCAGCAGTCTATTTATTGTTTCTTCATTATTTGGCAGTAATTGGTAACTATGTCTTGTTTTTCATTATGGGCACAATTGCACTAAGTGTGCTTGCTCCCCATGTACCATCTCTGAAATTTATTTTCCCTTTGAAAATTGCTCATATTCTTAAATAAAGGACCATATTTTAAATGGAAAATATTTATTTCAGATGATTGCTTTCAAAAGAACCAGTTCCTTGCCCTGTTTTGGGTTATTAAATGATTTTGTTTGTTTTATTGCAGGCTTTTTTAGCTCAGCCTCCGGAAACCTGGGCAACAGAGGACACAGCTGTAGGTGTTGGAAAGCACTTGGGGTCAACTTTGGTCATCGATGTCCTGTGCAAGTGGGTGAAGTCACTGGATGTCTGAAGGTAAGGAGGATTTTTATGCTGATTTTAGGGCTATTATGAGTTATCTGGCAATGTGTCTCTGGTCTCTCTCCCTACCTTCTTCTGGGGTGTGAAGAAAGGCTGAAGGAGCTCCCAGCCTCACCAGCCTGCTCTTGACTCTGGTGGGGTCCAAGCCTGACCAGACTGGACTCCAGACTGGAGTTTATTGACTTCCATCACAGGAGAGCTCATGCCCCAACCTGCTTGGCTGGCATTGTGGTTTTCACCTGGAGATCCCAAACCACCGAGATGCTTTTATTACTCCTTCTCCAGGTGCTTGTCTGACCTCAGGACTCTTGATTTCCAGTTGTGCGAGGAAAATTGGGGCTTTGCCTGCTCCCACTGCCAGGCAGAGAGCTGAGGCAGCAGCATGGCCAGGGAGCCATTCCTGGGGTGGCCAGTGCCAGCATGAATCAGGCCATAGTGACCTGCAAAGCCTTGTCCTAAGTATTATCTCTTCTCCCACCAGCTGCAATACTCGGGGGAATGAGAAAACTCTTGGTGATGGCTGGGACAGAAATGAATTACTTTCCCACTAGGAAAAGGTCATCTGTGAAATTTCATGGACAGTCCCCCCCACTTGTTAAACACACCCTTCACTCGGTTTTATTTTTTTTTTAATTTTATTATTATTTTTTTTTATGTGTGTAATTGCATGTCAGACCAAGTGCACTCAGAATGTGAGCAGGGTCTGATACAAGGAGGGTGAAATGAGATAATCCATGTTTTCATCATCCATAGGCCTCTCTTTTCACGGGCCGTGGGCCGTACTTTATTAGGCTGAGCAGCTCTGGGCCTGCAAGAAAGAGGAGCCCTTTCTCATCCCGATGAGAATAGTGCAGTGAATGGATTCCAAGTGTTTACTCAGCATTTGTCTCGTGGTTTATCAAAGGAATGAGGAGGAGGTGCCGACAGACCTTTTGTCCTGCTGATGTGTTATGACAATGTTCCATGAATATGCAGAATGGCAGAAGGGATTAGAGCCAGTACAATTCCCCTCCGGCGCTTTTTTTTTCTTTTTCTGCCTTTTTTTTTTTTTTTTGCCTGGGATGTTCAGGGGTTTAAGAGTGACCTGCTCACAGTCAGGGCACTAAACATCAGATTTTCCTGCAGATAGGGGTGTAAAAATCCCACACTTGTCCAAAGCTGTTAGCATCTGACTTGAAGGTTGGGCTGTCTTAGTCACTCACTGCTCTTTATGAAATTTTGGCTGGCAGGAACTGCCCGGCTGAAAGCTTTGTGTTTTGGGAGACATGGAGATATTGGGGCATAATTAAAACTTGAGTCAATCAGTGACACGTGAAGCCCAGGGCCAGTGGGGATGTGACCGCTGCTCTCTGCCCTGCTGCTCTTGGTGTAAGCTGGCAGTGGTACCTTGCTGTATTTTCCTGTGGCTTCCTAGAGTCCTGGCCCAGGACTTTGGGTGTGATTCAGTAAACAGTGCTGACATCGGGCATCTTCATGTGCTGTTTTAGATGGACAGGTTAATCAGATATAATGTCCATCACCTCAGAGGTGTGTACAAGGGTTCTCTGTTTTCAGTATGGGGTGACTGCAGTGGGATGGTGGGAGCAGACACATGGTTCCACAGGTGTAAATGCAACCTTTGGTGTTACTGACTCCTCATATTGAGGTAACTGCTCCACTGTGGCCAGCAGCTGTCTGCTGGTAGTGTGGTTTTTTAGGTGCAATTATGCAAAAATGTCCCGTAGGAGAAACAACTCTCCATTAATTTCCTACATCCCGACAATCTTTTCTGTCCTGTTGCTTAAATGGTCTGGGGGGGACTCCCAAAGATACATAAGGGGAATGATGGCGTTGTGTCCATGTTGGGTCTTACCTTGGAAAGAAGGGTGTGAGTAATGCTCAGCACTGGTCTGATTCTCCTCTCATCCAAGCCAGTAGACCAAAGCACTGCTGAGAGCTGTTAAATCCACTTCAAATCTCCCTTACCTCAACCAGAAAATTGAAATTAGCCTGTTACACCACTGCACAATATGTGTAAACTGATTGTTCTGGTCCTTCTAGCATGTCCTGCCTTTGTTTGGGACTTTGGTTGCTCCATGGAGTGTCTGGAAGACATTTGGTCTGAATCAGAAGAGAGGTGGGACATAGTCTGCTCTCTCTCATTGAGCCCATGGGAATCACCTTGGCTGTGATGACCACAACATCTGCTGTTGGGACATCCAGTGAAGGCCATTGGGGAGAAATTGCTGTCATATCCTCCTGTGCAGGCATATTTGAGCAGTGATGCTTTGAAGGTGGCCAAGGACACCAGGCTGCTCTGTTCCTGCCCCCTTGGAATATGTGCTGTGCAGGGCTAAGGTCTGGATCCTGTGCAGAGCATCCCATGGCAGGCTTAATGTGCGGCCGTGGCTGCCACTGTTTTTCCCTGGAATGGGTAGGAATGGGGGAGTTTCTTCATAAGCATCAACCTGAACAAGGCCTGTGAGACCCTGTGGGGCATCAAGTTTCTGTTCGCAGAATGAGGCATTTGCTGAGCAGGGGGTTGGCAGGTTTGTAATTTGAGTGTGTGTTGGGGAAATTAGGAAGAGGCAGATCCTCCTTGCGAGTTCTGGCACCGGCTGTGCAGAGGTGCCTCCTGCTGTTGTGGCGTGTTTGTTCTCCTTGCTGCAATTCCTCTCCACTCGCCCGGGAACACAAGCAGTAATTAGGTTAATGGATTTTGATGCAGTGATCCCAAGCCCAGCTCTTGGCCGGTGGCCCCATGACAGCAGCTGGCAATGGCTCCTGCTGACGGAGGGCGTGTGCTCTGATTTGCTCCCTAGGGAGGTTCTTGATCGGTCTCTGAGAGAAAAGTGACTTCCTATCTCCAGAAGCCAAGGACCATTGTCCAGCCAGTGCTGACATCCTTTCTGTGAGGTCTGCTCAGCACTGGGATGTGTTGATGATGCAGCTGATGAAGGGGACCTGAGGCACTTCAGGCTTAGCTCTTAAGCCAGCCAAATTCTGGAGGCTGGGTTAAAAGGTAACAGAGCATTTTGCCCCATCTGTCACCTTTTGCCACCACCAGCAACAGAGGATCTTCCTTTGACCTCTGGGGGTGTGCACAAAAGACCACAGCTTCCATGTTGTCCTATGCAATCTGGATTCCTCAGTTGTGTAAGGACTAAAGAAACCAAAACCACTAAATGGGAGAAAATCCTTCCCACTCTGAGAAATCTGTGATGAAAACACAAGGGTGGGCAGCCCTGGGAGGGAGGCCAACCTTGGTCCCACAGGACATTTACAGCACAGACACCCCACTGTTGAAGCAGCCTCCAGTTCTCTGCTCATCTTTTATCCTCTGAGATTACGTTGATGGCTGAAGGCTGCATATGAGTCTCTTTTCCTTAGGGGCAGACTAAGCAGTGGAGGAACAAGCCCATGGCAGACACCAGCCTCTGGATTTTGTGGGTCTACAAGGCAAAGCCATTAGGACCTATTTGACACCAGCTAATTCCGTGGTGGAAGCTGCTGAACCCTCTGGTGGGAGCTGCCATGCTGCTGGCTGCCCACCCTGGCACCCCATAACTCCTCCATCCTGGTGGATAAGTACATATCTCAAATACCTCTCTGTTGATGTGCTGCTCATGTGGGACTTGAGACAGTTCTTCTGACTTCCACACTGCCTGAATGTGTTTGGGCCTCTTAGGACTCCCTTTTGTTGCTGCTGATTTAATTTCTCTTTAGGAACTTTATGGCAGGATGCAAGTGCCCAGCTCTCACTGGTTTGGGTGGAAGCTGGATTCCTAACTTGTTTTCACAAACCTCTCCTGGACTCTTTAGACTGGAAAAATGATGACCAGATCTTACTTTTTCTCTTTTGACCCAGTCCCAGATTTGGCCCAGGTTTCCTCTGTCTCCCTCTGCCTCAGTTTCTGTCCCTGTGTGGTGAGGGGCAAGCTGCCCCTTTTTAATCTTTTAGGTCTGTGAAGATTTGCCATGCCTGCTGAGAAAAACACAAGGCAAGAAATTTTGAGCAAAGTTTGTACACTCCAAATTTGGTGCAAAGAAAATGGATAATAGTCAATCCTTTTAGCTTCCAAAGAAGAGTGTGTAGTGCAGCACACTGACTAAGGGAAAGGAAGGCAGTTGAGGCTAAATTTTGTCTCCTGACTTGTCCAGGGCCTGCATAAATCTTTATCAGCATCTCTATCTACCCTGTTATGTCCTGGAGACCTCCAGATGTTGTTTTCTAGTTGATGATTTCATGTTATTTTGAAGAGAATTTCTTCCCATAGCGCTAAGGGATGGACCTCCCTCCCAGCCTGGCCCCCACCACAAAGCTCTGCTCAAGTATTTAACTCAACATTTATTCTGCAAGGACAAAGCATACTCATCCTGGGAGAGAAATCCCTCCCTTCCCCAGACATTGCAGCATCTCAGGTCTCAGTCATACATCACAGACGGCCTCCTCAACTCTGACACTTCTCCTTAAGCCCATCCAATGGAGCAGGCAGAGAAAAAGGTGAGATAAATGATGAAGTTCTGGCTGCAGTGGAAAAACAGATCTTCTACTCCTTTACCACAGATTTTTCATTCAGAAAACTTGACCACAGCTTGTTATTCACCCATTCCTATTCAAAAGCTAAATTATGAAGGTTAAGCCACCAGCTCCATCCTACAGAATAATGAAAATCTTTTTCATACAAACAAAAACTAAATGTATGCGATATATAACACTATGTACGGAGGAAAAGCTTCCAGAGACATCAATTAGATACATCTGCAAAGTAAATGTAAGATTTTTGGTTCCATCACAGAGTATTTGGATGGTGATTTGTGATGATGTCACTGCCTTGCTGCTTTGCTCCAGATGAGTCAGTCCTTCATGCTCTACTTGCATTTGGAAATGGGCAAAATAACTCCTGACCTTTCCCCAAGGGCATATTGTACTGGACATTTTAAAGAAGATTTCTTGTTTCTGATATCATGAGGTCTCCAGTCCTTGCTCATGGGCCCTCCTTGAGGCTGAGATGATGTGAAGGCAGAGCTACTCTGCTGATAAGGGAGGTCAGTATCTGTTTTTGCACCTATCCTCTTGGGTAACCAGGATCCAAGCCAAGTCTCAAGTCCAAATCCATCTCCCTCATTGTTTATACTTGAGGTGGCACTACCAGATGGAGTTGGCCTCTTTGCTAACCTTCTAAATGGACCCCGTGGCCACCACCTGGATGCTGCTGCCTCCCTGCATCAAATACTGCCTGTGAGATGGAGATTACTGTCTCAGCTGGAGGACTCCAGTGCCCAGAGAATTTCAGCAATAGCAGATGGAAATTAATTCACTGAATCTCTGTGGACCCCCAAATTAAAGAAATGCCTGTGTTAATTCTCCCAGCCCCAAGTAGCACTAGGCAGGGATGGTTTTGGCTGGAAGGAATGTGAGACAAATGCTGTGATTCATACTTGCCCAGTCTGATTTGAGTCTGAATCATCTCTTTCCCCTTCTCAGTAGGAAATGGTGTGGTGAACACCAGCCTTTCATGGCTGGAGACTTTTCCTGCACCACATGTACTTTGAAGTCATTGCACAGAGTCTTAGATTTTGGTCGTTTGCGGAGTGGTCTCAAAGGCAGATGAGGTTGTCACAACCTCAGGCAGCTTCTCCACCAACAAAGATGTGTGGTGAGCTCTTTCCCTCTGGGACTAAAGGGCTGGGCAGTGGCCGGGTGTGTGGATCTCTGCTCTTCTTCCCCCCGTATCACTATCTCATGGCTTCACCTCTGTGTCCTGCTCCATCCCCACCACCTCACGAGACCCTGTTTCTTACGCAGTCTCCATTCACCTGGTCCTACCAGCTTATGGGACCAGTTTATCCCTCCTGCTGAGGTTAGCGTTCCTTCCCAGAGGTGCCTGGCTCGGCTGGGGGGATTATGGAGTCTTTGTTTCTAAAGCATTTTAAGTGGTGAGAAGAAAAACAACCTGCAGGTCGGGCTGCAGGCAGATCAGGCTGAAGGTACAAGACAGGAGGGAAATTTTTCATGACAGAGGTGTGCTCCTGGCCCGAGGGGAGGGAAAAGGCTGTTATGGCTGGAGTCAACGAAATCACTGCTGGCAGGAGCATTAAACAGAGGAAAAAGAGAGCAGGTAATGAGCCAGCAAGGTGGGATTTTAACCATCTGCCCAGGCTTGCAGCTTAACTGGTCTGGTGGTTTTAAGGGAGCAGCAAATAACAAGGAAAAGGGAAAGTTTTGCAATGAAGTCCTTGCCTGGAAACCCTGGTGTGCAGTATCTGGGGCAGCTGGGCATCAGTTCCTTGATTTCATTGACAACCCTGAGTCTCAGCAGGCTTGGGGAGCTGGCTGGAGACAGGGTTTGGGAAGCAGGAAAGCCTTTCCCATGGCAGCTAGGAAGCACTGGGAAGAGGCAGAACTTCCCAGTGTGGGGAAGGCTTGGGATAACATTTTGGATCAAGGGGAGGGAAATAATGTAGCAATGCACAAAACACTCCTGCTGCAGTGGCCCTGTCCAGGCTAAGTTTTCCTGCCAGTTTCTGTCCATTCTTTTGATCCTCAGATGGATTTGTAGTGGCTTCAGGCACACCCAGTGTGCCAGCTTCTCCCATTGACCTGGCTGCCTATTTCTATAGTGAAAGACTCAAAATTTCTCGTGAGGGATCAGAATCAGCCCTTTCAAATGACCCCTGCAGGGCATAGAGCTTGAACCACCTACCTGGCATCCCCTAAACAAAGCCTGGAAATCTTGGTCAGTGGGCATCAGCTTTTTGTTGGGAAGGGACATATTTTAAGGAGAATTGGAGGTGCCTGTAAAGCAGGAGACCATGGGCTTATATTGCTTTATGAAGCCAAATAATTAAATATTATTTACTAACCCCATGCATGACCCACACTTTGCTCTTCTCAGTGTCTTGAAGCCCCCAGGCAGGATGGCTGAGACACCAGGGAGAGGGACCAGCTCATCCTGGCCCTTGTGCATGGCCTTCTCTTAGGCTTGGGTTCTGGCCACAAAGTATGGATCTGGGGCAAAAATACAAAGAGTATTTTGTTCCAGAAAAAGGGAAAATGAAATATTTATTCACCCCAAATATTGGGGTTTGTATTGAGCAAAAAAATGCAACAAAGCTTATGGAAGTGAAATCTCCAAAACTCCATATCAGACTTTGTCCCCCATGGCTTTCAATAGCTGAAGTCCCTTGGAATCTCTTTTGTTTTCTTTCAAATTTAAACAAAAATATGCTTCTGTTAGGAATATTATTTTTGATAAATGGACAACAAAAAAAAGGGGTTTTTTTCCCCTCTCATCCCCTTTCTTTTCTATAGGAATGAAAGTAAACTTAAACAATATTATATCAAAATGAACTTAGGGAAGAAAATCTAGACTGGTTGTAGTGGGAAAAACTCATAACTTGTGCACAAAGGAGAAGAATATTTCAAAAGTTTCTTTCTCCAGAACTTTTTTCCTGCTGTTCCACAGTTTTTGTACATGCTTTTACCTATACTTTTTGGGAAGAAGAGATTTTGTCTGGACCTTACTGCGCAGTTGCCTGCAAATACATAAGTGACTTGAAGAGTTAGTTCTCAGGAAGAATTTGTTTGCTTTGGTTATCAGTTTCCTGCATCTTGAAGAAATGGAATAGCTCAGGAAGGGTGTTTAATCATGGCTCCTTTGACCCCAGCTGTTGCCTGGTGTCCTGGGCTGGTTTTTGCATGGCTGCTGGTCCTGAGCAGCGTGGTGGCCCCACTCCTGCACGTGTGCTGGCTGTGGTCACGAGCCACAGAGTGGAGCCTCCAGGTCTGCTGTTTGCTCTCACTGCTGTTCTCCATCAGATGTTCCTCCCCTGAGAGTGGCATCCCATGAGGGAAGTGTCCCAGGAGGAAAGGATTTCTCACACGCGCTCTCAAGCCATAGTCACCTCATGCAAATGTGCTGAGCTCTTACATGTCTCTTCTTGGTGCTGCCAAGCAATAGGACAAGAGGCAATGAGCAGAAAATGATGCATAGGGAGTTCCACCTGAACATGGGGAAGAACTTCTTCTTTACTGTGTGAGCGACTGGGCACTGGAACAGGCTGCCCAGAGATGGAGTCTCCCTCACTGGAGATGTTCAAGAACTTTCTGGATGCAATCCTGTGCTCTGGGATGATTCTGCTTGGGTGGGGAGGTGGGACCATATAGCCACTGTGGTCCCTTCCAGCCTGACCCATTCCATGATTCTGTGGGCAAAGTGATTCACCTTCTGGTGGCAAAGCCTTCCCACTGCACAGAGCAGATGTGGTGGGAGGCTGGCTCAAGGCTCTTTTGAGGGTCTCTATCTGGGAGTTTGGAGCATGGATGGATTCAGACATGGACATAGAGAGGGTGGGAATGGGCTCGAGTGTTATCTCAGGGCAGTGGTGCACCTACAGCTTTCAGCCAAGGAAGTACCTCAACATTTGATTGTTGGTAAGTGATGGGGTAGTTCAGGGCCATCCTAAGAGCACCATCAGCAGATTTTGTGTCATTGAAGCATCCCCCAGGATGCATCCCCCCACTGCTGGCTCTGAGGCTGGAGGGCACTTTGCACTGCTCACTGTGGAATTTCTAGGGAGAGGAACCAGAGAAGTCCTTGCTCTCATGGCTCCCACCCCTCTTTTTCCTTGCACATCCCAGGGGGACTGAGAAACAGATGACTGCTTCATAGGTAATCGAAGGGCTCTGGAAACAGGGATCATCCAAATGCAACTGTGCCCAGTGCAGACATCCAGGCTACTGTTTTATTCAGGACAGGACAAAGCCACTGGTCTCTCAGCATGGCTACGTTAAAGGTCATAAACCTCCTTCCCAGTTACCCCTTATAATGCATGTGGTTTAACAGAAGACTATTTTGTTCTGGGGCAAGAAAATGCACGTTTTTCTGACCCACATGATTGCCAAGTGTAGCTTGGAAATGTGGTCTGGGTACCACCAGTGCAATGCCTACCTGGGTGCATGGGGGGCTTAAAACAAGCTCACTGAGGGTGTAGCCCCATTCCTCTGCAGTGAAACAAGTTCACCTGTGCTGTAAAGAGATTTGAGTGTACAACATTTCTAGAGGAGGCTGCAGCTCCAGTGAAAAATAGTTCAGGAGCTGGAGGCTGAAATCACTCTGGGTACTCAGGATGAACTGATGCAGAAGGCAGCAGATGATGGCAAAACTTACACTTGCTTAGTAAATGTGATTTATTCCCTTCTCATCACCTCATTTTAAAGAGAGTTCTGGATCAGGTTTATTTGGCAGCCACCTTTATTATTGTCTTCCACTTTTTAATAATAGATCTGGGCCAAAGAGCACCCTGAGTGAGAAAGCATATGTGGGAATCAGAGTCTGTGTGTTCTGGCCTTCCTTATTCCATGAAAAAACACCGTTTCCTGTCTGTGCTCCTGCCCACCTCTGTCCTGCTGTTTTATCTGTCTGTCAGAGCTATTTTGACATCTGGGTCTTAACCCACTGAAGTTGAGAGTGATTTGAATGGTCCCATCAGCTTTAAAGTGACTACTCACCAGCTGGAGTCTGAGCCAGCCCACAGCCCCAGACGGGGCCAGGGCTTCTCCCTCTGTGTGTAAAATGACGTGAGATCAGGGCCTGGGACTATAAACACATAAAGAAGTTGGGTCTTCATAGCCCGGTGTCCAGATGAGATGTCTCCCCCCGTTGCTAAATCTGACCTCAGGTGCAGGCAGCTCCAGATCCAGCCATACTCTTGGGTTTTCTTTTTCAACTAACTTTCAGTTCTTAAGATTAATTAGAAAAAAAAAAAAAAAGGAGAAAGTGAGTGATAAGTAAGGGCTGTTGATATGATTGAGAAAAGCTGTTCCTCTTTTGCACTCCATAACCCTTTCCCCTCCCAAACCCATTCTTGCCAGATCAAAATACATTAAAATCCTTACATCCACATGAAAATCTCACCAGTTAATGCTTGCAAAGCTGAAGATTTCCATCTCCCCCAGGTAGGTGACTTTCTTTGTGCGGTCTGGAGTGATCTTTAGTGACTCCCTTCTTGGATATCTGTCCTGTTGCCCTCTCCAGTGAGTGGAAAAGTCAGATCCTTGGCCAGAATTAACCACCTCCATTCAGATACTTGCTTGATTTAAATGCATGCTTCACGAGAAATATGAATCTTCTGTTCTTTTTCCCTTGGCTCTCACAAGGTGAATGAATGGTCCCAGCCGTGCCTCTCATTTGGTTTCCTTCTTGAAGATCTGTGTCTGGAGAAAGTCATCTTTCTCCAAGACTGTGTTTCACCCTTTTTCACCTGCTCTCTGTCCTCCAGCCAGTACCTACATTCCCATTATCCTCATTTGGCAGAATGGAAACTGAGGCAGTTAACTGCAACAGCACTGGTCTGCGTCAGACCAGGACTAGACCCACAACTCCCTGAGCTTGAGCCCTGGAGAGTGGAAGAAGAGCCAAAAATATCTGCAGGAAAAATAAAGCACGAACAAAACCACATGCAGGCACATGAAAGGGAATGAGTGGTGGTGGGAGATAACCCGGATGGAGAATCTAAGACCATTAGCAAATGCTTAAAGGAAAGGGCTGAAGACTCTTCTCCGCAAGGCTGGGTGGCTTTTTAGTTTAAAAAGGAAGGGAGGAGGTTGAGAGGACCCAAGCTCGCCTGCTTGCCTCAGTGGAAAAAGCCTTTCATTGTGCTCTGCTATCGGAAATACTTTCCAGCAAGTTACGAACTTAAAAGCTTCGAGTTTTACTCCAATGGGACATATGAAGGGATCTGCCACTGCATTCATGGTAGACTTTTCCATCTGTCTCCCCAGGACAGGGATGGTGTAGCTACGCCTAAAGCTGTGAACTGGTTATAAAAGTTGCCTTGTCCAGCCCACCCTTAAGCAGAGGCTCCGTTCCCTGCTCTGGGCTGGGGTCTCCTTGGGCAGGTATTTAACTTAGAGGTGATTTTCAGGAGCAGGGGTGAGGACAGTGTGAAAGCTCACAGAGTTTTTAGTGCTGCTAAAGCAGCCAGCAGCCCCCATTAGCTCCGGTATTGGTGTATGCCAAGGATGAGAGGCTGCAGTTCTACCCAGCCAACTCGCTCTGGAGAACTGAAGAGGTTTTCCTGAAACCCAGACGGGAATTCTGAGGCTGGTGCCTTCCTTCAGCTTCATACTCTTCGCAGTGATAAAGAGACCCTCACTTTTCCTGTCCATCTCCAAAGTGCCGTCCCTGTCCCACATCCCTTGCCCGCACTGCGGGAGCTACCTCCGGGCAGCCCTGAGCTCTGCGGCCCATTTCTCCTTCTCCTGGGAAAAAGAAAAAAGCCTTTTCCCAGGATTTCCTTACCTAGGAGGTCTCACTAAGCTGCAAAGTAACTAAACCGACGGGCTTGGTTTCGAGGAGAGCCCCTGGCTCTTGCCGGCGCTGAGTTGGGGCCACCTCGGAGCGCTTTTCACGGGGGAAAAAGACAACGAAATCCAAGCGCAGGAGGCGTCCTGGCAGGAGGTTACCTGCTCTACTGCTACGGGCTGGCGTCGGCACCAAACTCTCCCTGGGCTGGCCGTCGGGACTCGTTTTGTTCAGTTTTTCTGCTGGGAGGAAGCACCAGTTCCGAGCAAAGCGAAGCGCCGCGGAGAAGGGCCGGGAGGAGAGCCGGCCGCAGCGCTGGCCCCGGGACCCCCGGGGGAGGGACCGCTCGGGGGCATGGCTATGGAAGGAACCCCAGGAGAGGCTGGGGGATTTAGTCGTGGGAGTCGGGTCCCCTTCCCGGGGGCCTCCTCCTCCCGCTGGGGGAGAGGGGCCGGGCGGGCCGGCACCGCACGCCCCTCCGGGGGGGCGACCGCCCTATATATTGCCAAGCGGCTCGGGACCGACCTCCCCATCGCAGGGAGCTGCCGCCGAGCCTGCCCCCCTCCCCTTCCCCTCCCTCTCCCCTTCCCCTCCCCTCGGGGGGGCTCTTTCTCCCG